>JARKID010000088.1:0-489965 GCA_029449255.1 Mycena polygramma | reverse complement strand
TCCTGGATAGTTTAATACATGTACAAGAAGACGACCGAGCGAGCGATACTAGTAGAGTTACTGCGTGTCTGACGGAGATCATATGCATAAGATGCGTTGTAGCAAAACAAGGGTCGTGAATTGTGGTCGCGATTATTCTTTGGGAACGCTAGCCGTCTCGTGGACAACAGGTATATCAGTGGGGGGGCTGCCGTCGAATGCGATGGGCACTGAGGAGGTGCCGGTGGCTGCTTCGTCCACTGGTATATCTGCAGTCGATGTTTCGGGGGAGGGAGGCGGTGGCATGTCCGTGTCGTCCTCTTGGGCAACCGCAACGGGGATTGGTCCTTCCGTCTCGGGCTGACCTACAGCCACAGGGTTCGAAATCAGATGATTAACTATCACAAAACATCAGTGCTTTTTTGGAGGAAGAACAAGGAAGTGTTACATTCTTTGGCATGAGCTGAACGCGAAAAATTAGAATTCCTGCAAGGTAAGAAAACAAACGAAAAACGAACCGAGATCTCTCTGACGACCGCAATCAGCGCCATCCACACAATCCTTTCTACTCAGGACCGACTCCTCCAAGAAGCCTTTCTGGCGCTCGCGGAGGAACCAATCGCGCAGCCCATATAGAAGCACCTCCGATGCACATTGTCTACATATCCTACTGCGCGGCGCTTCTGGCTCTGGGTCTGGCTCTGTGGAATTGGGTGGATATCGACGAATAGCTCAAGCTCTATCAAGGGTAGGAACGCTCTGGGTTGCGCTTGTATGTGAGTCACAATCTAAATTGAACATGCCATAAACACCAAATAAAGCAGCTGTTGGAATGGATTACACACCTCACGATAGATGTGACGAGGCGTGATTCGTTGAGCAGTCAAATAATCAAACATTATCTCGACCTAACAATAGTTCATGGCTGTTAGCCAATTCTAAAACAAAAACCTATCCTCACCTCGACGGTATTGCTGTCGCGAGAAAAAATGAGAATTGGACAAGAAAGGAAAATAAAAAATTGAACACCGACCTGTTAAAACATTCGTATACCGCGGAACATTGTATAAGATCTCCCACGTCGGACAACCCGTGCGGGTGCTGGGACAGAATGGGCGACGCGATGCAGCGGCCCTGGACCCCAATGCCGCAGAACGAAACCTGGCAAAAATCGCACTTCGTGGTCAAGGGCGACGGCAGCGCGAGCATATTCTCGCAGTTCCCGCACAGCGCGTGCCCCGGTGGGTTCCCGTCGTCCAGATGCCACGCATTGTCGGGGTCGACGTTGGCTGTGGTAGCAGTTAGATTCTCGTGTGCACATGCGAAATGGTAAAACGCGTACGATCGACAATTGGATTCGGGCAACGCCACCCGTACGGGTTCCCCAGTATGCAATTTGGGCAGGGCCTCACAAAGTCGCTGGGGTTGATATCTGGTTCCGGCGACACCTCTCGGGGCCCAGGAAGCTGTAGAATACTTTCGTTGAGATCGACGCGCAGAGAAGACTGAAGTCCACATACACGCATGGACGTCCCCGTGTAAATCTCATCCGCCTGGATGCGCTCTTCAAGACTTCGCGCCTTGGAAGGCGCCGCGCGCAGCAACACATCGAGCACAGACTGGAGGATGCGTGAGGGCGTTACGCTGGTAGATTGACCACGACAATGCGGGCAATTCACGCCACCGTTCTGCAATGAGGCGCATCAGTATCGCGCAACTTCGAGACTAGCGGGCACGCAAGGGGCGTTTATGGTGGCACCGCTGAGCCGGTGTGCAGGATGCTCAAGTATCCGCGCAGAACGCGTAGATGGTGGCACGAGCGGATGTACATGCGCCACCACAATAAACCCGCGATAGCGCCAAAATCACTCACACGAATCCAAAGCACGCAGCAACTTGAGTACCAGGAATATCAGCACGACGGAACGATTCCGTAGGTGAATGCGCCTACCTTCCACAGAAAAAATGCTGGCACGGTGCGACGATCACTGGGCGATACACGAGTCCGGAACAACAGCCGCACTGGAGCTCTTGCGCCAACTGCTCCGCGAGCGCAGAGTCTTCGTCCGCGGTGGCAATAGTTCCGGTAGATTCGCCGGGGCGCTCCGAGTCCTCGCGTTCCTCCTTCATTCTCTTCCGACTGACTGAATCGTCTAACCCGTCGGTGAACGAGGCAGATGCTCTTCGCTTGAGCGTGGACAGCTGTGAACGCGACAGGGTTTCTATAGATGTGGCAGGCGGAGTGGGTGTGGCTCTGAAATCAGCGTCCGACATGGGAGTCGGCAAGAAAGAACAAAAAACCAATGGACCTGAAGGACAAGCGCAAATGACTTACGACAACGTCCATATTTGGCAATTTCAGTCAGTGTAGGTCAGTGTATTGGTTGACCGTTAAACCGAGTCACTAATGCTAGCGGGAAGTAGAGCTACAGACGGTATTACAGAACCACAGCAAGAATCCGAAAAGAGAAACTCAAATGCTACACAAATTGTTCTATGGGCGAAGAGGGTAGAGACAGATTAAGTGGGGGAGGCGGCGCGATTCCAGCCATCTTGCACGCGTCGCGGAGGCGTTCTCGCAGAGACTCGTACCGATACCGCTGTTCTAGAAGGAGGATGAGCACACGCTGGAATTACTCGCAACACGAATGATATATACCTGCGCACGGCCACAAGGCAGTCAGGCTAGGAATAGAATGTCAAAATCCGTGATATTGATAGGCGATTCGCAACTCACTAGTCGATGGGCGCGAGGAGATTTTTGCATACGTCGAGCGCGATCGTCATGTTATTGTCGCAGTGCCACAGCGTCAGTCCCCTAGCGATTGTGCTTCAGTAAAGATCGGGCCAAAAAAAGTCGGAATACGGACCTGGACACTTGGGCCATGAACCAGAAGACGTAAAACGGCCGGTGGGTCAGACTGTTGCTCGAGTTACCAGTGACAGTGTCCAAGCCCTTCATGAACTGTTGTGCCACAGTAGCTTGGTGGGTCACTGACAGATGATCAGCACGCGAAGAAGAGGAGTCAAGAATGGAAACGTACACCACTCCTCCGCCTTGTGTCGGTGGAACAGCCCATTGACATTCGCAGAGACCAACGGGACGAAGCGCTGGAATTCATAGGTGATGCACATGCGGGTGCTAAAGTAACCAAATTAGCTTACGGTCGCCATAATTGAATGCTCCCGGCGGTCGATCACTCACTTGAAAATATACTCCCGGCCCTGGAAAATGAAAGCCCGCTCGATCCCACACGTGTGCCGATTCAGGGCCTCCTCAATCGCATCGGCCTCGAGCCAAGCCTTGATTGCGAACTGGCCTTTGTCGGTCACAGGCGCAGAGTTATCGTTCCGCATCTTAATACAGGCGTGCCAGAGCAGGAACGAGCGGTCGTACAAGGCCCAAATCGTGTCCTTGGCGGCGGGCGGATGGACCATGGCTTCACCCGAGAAGAGCAGGGCGTACTGTCCGAAAGGTGAGAAATCAAGAATTAACGATAGAGCGGGAGCGTACGTTGGATGGGTCGGCGATAAAGAGCTTGACGCTGTGGCCGCGGTTGGCGGAAGAGTACGCGCTGTGCCCTGCGGCGAGGTTCATGGAGCTCCAACACAGGCGGCGGCAAGACTCCTTCCTGATTTCGGATTCAGACCAAGATGTGTTCCATGCGGGCGTCTGAGCCCAGAGGGGCGTGTGCTCGAGGGCCTCCGGACAATGGTCCTTCAGCGTCAGTGAGCTGCAGGAGCACCCGCGATCCGTGGAAACTGGCAAGGCCGACGAATAAGGGTATCCGCGACCATACCCGTTGAGGGCCAATCGGCTGCCCGAAGCGACAGCAGGGACTTTGCCGGGCGAAAAGGTTGACGTGGTGGGGTCATTGAGATCGACCAGGGTCAACGAGAGCGAGCGGATAATCGAGTCTAGCGTGATCATCGCAGATGATGACCGCTCAGTCGTGTGATCGGGGTTGGCACAGATTTCAAACATGGCTAAAATCTGGGTGACTGGTCAGTCTTCGATCATGAGATGCTCAACGCCACACGCTTACCCATGCTGCCTGTGCCAGCGTGTCGTCAACCCATCCGGCATTGAGACTGGCCTGCAGGGCGCTTTGCGCCTGGAAAACCCAATCAATCAGTTCCGTTAAAAAACCGAGGTGTAAGACCCGTGAACCTCGTCCCGGAACTTGAGCGCTCTTTCTCGCCCACGGTGTCCCATGCCGATCTCGGAACTTTGCCAAAAGGTGGCCATCGCAACGGCCGCCAAGATAAGGCTAGGCTGGACGTTCTCTCTCTTGACCGGGTCGTAAAAGTTGTTGAAGAACGTGGGGGCATGGAGGAAGGAAAACCAGTAGTTGGAAGTGCGGAATAAAAAGCGTAGGTCCGACGATATGCGCTGAGTAGCAAGGCCGCGTTGCGACGCGGAGAGAGATTCGAGGCGCGTAGAGTTGGGGGATGAGTAGAGGCACAAGAGGCTGTCCCACCATATTTTGCGGGAAAAGTCAAGATTTGGTTGGCCGACTATGGTCAGGACGGTTGAACTATTTTTTCGTCGTTTATCGTCTCGGTTTTCTTCGTATTCGGATATAAAGGCGTTAGAGATGGGCGATTCGAGAGGGGAGGACAACAGAAGGTTCAGAGGGCTGTCATATGCAGCTGAAATCTGGGTCAATCAGCTGTCGCGTAGCGTGAGAGGGAAGATATTACCCACTTGAGAGCTCGGGACGGCACGTTCGAGAACATCGGAAGCAGACGATGGGCAGTGAGTGAGACCATGGCAGGCGCAGGTGCCGATGTTGTAGGCGGGTTCGAGGCGGCCTTCGTGCGGGGACGCAATGTAGTCCTCCGGGGACTGCGGATTGTCGCTGGAAGATGGGGATGCTGAGAACGAGAACGGCGGCAGCTGGCTTCCGTTGTTGTTGCTCGCAGGGTAGTCTTGGGCGTCATCCGATGAGGCTGTCCGCCGGCGGGGGCGATTAGTGGTTTCGGTCGACTTGCGGGCAACACGTTGACGTGCGCCAGGCGTCTTGTCGGGGCCACGCCGTTTGGGCAGTGGGTCGTAATTGCACTCACTGCTCCCGCTCGCCCGCTTGCCGCAATTATGGCATACGGGCTTAGCCCCATCGCAACGAATCTTCCGAGTTCGACTGAGGGGCCAGCGTAAGAAGAAAAAATCGTATCGGCCTGATTTTTGGGTGGTACTCACCATTGGATGCAAGCGACGTACACGCGGGCTCTGGGCTTGCCCTGGGTGGTGGGGGGCTGGTCAGGCGCAAGATCGATGCGGGGTTTTTCACGACGGGTCTTGCGCGGTCGAGCAGACGGCTGGGAGGGGGACCAGGCCTCCGAGTCGCCGGAAATCTCGAGAGAAGCGGGGGAGATGGGCTGCTCGCGTCGTGTATATTGCGAGGAAGTGTCAATGCGCGAAATGGGGGGTGTTCCTTGAGAGGAGGAATAATTCATATGGTCATGAAAGCGGGACGCCGAGCTGCCAGACGCGAAGCGGCGGTGAGCATAGACGTCGTCGGTGTTGCTATATATATTACTGCGGGGTATAGAATGGGGGTGGGGATAGATTTGCTGAGACTCGTCGGGGAGTTGGAGACTGGGCCTGCGAACGTACGGGTCCTGAGGGTCGTCGCGGGATCTGAGCTGGAACATGGGTGCGGTTGGCAGGAACAAAGAGGCAATTTAAGGAAGACTAGATTTGAGGTGAATTAAATAGGGATTGGCTAAGGTCATATTCTGTAGCATCGAATCGAATGCCGTAACCGCCGTAAGCTGCCTCGCGTGGCTACCGATTGTTTTGACGCCCAATCATTCTCGCACAAACCCATGGAGATCTCTCTTGTCTATCACGCCGCCGGTCCCCAAAAATGGCGTCCCTGTCCTCGACATCGCTCGAATCAGAACACGATTCGCTAGCCACCGTCCTAACCGTGGGCTCTGCTAACAAGCGATCTATCGCATAAAACCCAACCCTCTCTTCTGATCATTTCTCAAAGAAGCCTTGCCGATCAGCTGATCACCGCTGAATAGGGGCTACGGGCCTGGATACCATTTCCACAAGCAGCCAATCCACTCACTGAAACAGCCCCCCGGGAACTATCCTTGGTCACCGTCGATGACCGCATTGGATTTCTGTGGTGTGCACCCCAAAGCCTGAACATTGACAAGAAGAAGGGAAAAAACACTTGTGTGTTCCAGGCACTCGGTAATCGGTAACTTCCACACATCAAACCGCTAACTCAACTTCAAACAAAATACGCCGACTCTAGACAACTTACGGGGTGGTATGCAACTCAACTCTAGCTGTACCGAAGCAAATTTGGGAGAGTCTATCGTGGAAGGTGTGCTACTAGCCCTCGACAATCGCTCGCCTCAAGATTGCCTGAGCTTGGCGCCTCGGTTGCGTGCCGTTGGTGATCCCCATCACCGAATTCACAAGTTTTGTGGATCGCCACTGATCGCCAGCGGTCTATTTCACGGCGTCGCAGTCTGGTTGCTCGTTATCTCTCCTTTTCCTCTTCATTTTTTTGTGGACCGGCTTCCTCTTGACGACCTTTTTCACCTTCCTTCAAACTTGTTAAAGATGTTCCCCACTTCATTCGTTCTTTTCACCGCGTTCACGGCCGTGCTCGGTGCACCCCACCCTCTGCGGAGATCTGCACCCGCCTCACTCACCCCTTTGAACGCCGCGGATCTGGATGCGCTGGATTCGTTCACTCAGTTTGCCCGGGTTAGTCTCCACACCGCACTTCCCAAATCCATCTCACGCATTGTCGTTAGGCTGCTTATTGTAAAAATAAACTTGTGACCGTTTTGTGTCGTCGTGCTCATATCCCATATGCTACAGGCCCAGTGGACAAACTGATGTCATGGACCTGTGGTGGTGCGCAGCACCGCTCCAACATGCCCGCGCGTCTCTAACATTATGCGTCATCAGAGGCCTGCGACGCCAACCCCGACTTCCAGGCGACGCTCGCCGGCGGAATGGGCAATGCCGTCCAGTTCTGTATGTTTTTTTTTTCCCTCCGCGAACATGTTGATTGACATCTCCTGCCAGTTTTCGTCGGATACTACCCCAAGTCGAACTCTGTCATTGTTTCCCATCAAGGGACGGATCCAGTTAAATTGTGTGTGGTCCGCATACAGCAGGCCACGTTTGGTGATTCAATGGCATGGCAGGATGTCGGACCTGACCGATCTCAACGTCCTGAAGGGCGAGCTCAACTCGACGCTCTTCCCCAACGCACCGGCGGGTCTCGAGATCCACTCGGGCTTCCGCGATGAACATGCCCTCACCGCTGACGAGATCCGCACGGAGGTCCAGCGCCTCATCGCAGACAAGGGCGCCAAGCAAGTCACCGTGGTTGGACACTGTGAGTAACGCTTTCGCTTTTTGAGTCGCGCCACCACATCAACATTTACTTCCTCAGCTCTTGGCGGCGCTCTCGCCGAACTCGACGCGCTTTCCTTGAGATTAAACCGTAAGTGGTGCCTACCGTTGATTCCCGATCTTCCCACCGACGGCGTCTTCCCGATCCCCAGTCCCGGCAGAGATCGGTGTGAACGCCGTCACCTACGGTACACCCCGCGTCGGCACCTCCGATTTTGTCTCGTTCTTTGACTCTCAGGTGCGTTCCGTTTATCAAACTCTGTTCATCTATCTCGATACTAAATCTAAATACTTCGTTAGGTCACCGACTTCAAGCGGGTCAACAATGAGAACGTATGTCGAAAGAGGTGTACAAGCATCAGAATTTTGTTGTTGACAGCGGCTGTAGGACTTGGTCCCCATCGTCCCCGGCAGATTCTTGGGCTTCTCGCACCCCCAGGGTGAAATTGTTCGTCCATCCCTCTTTTGCCAATTGGCACACCGATTGAATTGTGTTACTTTCCAGCACATCGTGGACGACACCGCCAAGACCATCGTCGCGTGCCCAGGCAACGACAACGCCGACATCGACCAATGTCAAATTAAGACGGTTCCCTCCATCCTGAGCGGAAACATCATCCACCACTTGGGTAAGTCAAATATCCATATCTATTGCAACACCCCTCTCCTTCGTCGTTCGTCTCCTGACCTGTTTCCAGGCCCGTACAACGGTATCTTCATCGGCAGCCTGTTCTGCAACTGACCGTTGAACAACGTGTTCATGACGATTTTCTTTTTCTTCGGGAGCTTCAGGGTCCATTTCTTATAATAGTACATAATTCACCTTTAGCTTTATTTAATTTGCAATGGAGGAAACACATTCATTCGTTCGTAACTACCTTCCCAGCTGAGGCAGAAGCTAGAGGTTTACGCGGTTTACGCATTTACTCCGATATATGCCCGTCACTGCCCACAAATTTCGCAGGCATAACCTTGCTGCGGTGGTGCTCCAGAGTCCATACACGGATTAAGCTTGTTGCGCCTCGACTGGATACCTCCACATTCCATGGGATCGCCGACCCTGCAGCTGCAGTCTTCCTCCGCCGACAAAAATCTCTCCAAAGAAATCCAGATTGCACCCGTCAAACTCTAAATACTCGGCCCTCGGGTAAGACATATTTGTTACATCTCGCACGCTCAGCGTCTGGGTAAAATATGCCTGTGGTGCTCAAAGCTAATGTGGGGACATGCTGTTCTCGTCCTCGCGGACAACACGAGGCGCGCTATCTGGCTCGCTCCAAACCCACTTCAGAAATTGCAGATCACTGAATATTTCCGGATTTGGGACCTTGCCGTCACTCGGTTCGGGTGCAATTTCGATCGAAAATCGTGATCCAAATCGGGTGTCGGCCCGATTAGCCAACGCAAATGACAGACGTCTTCTGTCTGTCCAATGTCTTCGACTTCCCTTCTCAGACGCCACTTCGCCGCAGGAACTCCGCTGAATTATCGCCGTACCGGGAGCGACTTAAACTCTCTTTCCTGGTCATGCCGCCCCTTTTCTACACCACTTCGGAATCTGCGTTTACTTTTATCTCCGGCTCAAGATATCGACCAACGCCGGACCTTGGATATTATTATCAGCCGCAAGCTGGCCGCAAGGCAGCCCCCAATGGAAAAGTAAGTGTCTTGTGCAACAATTCAATCAGCGCCGCAAAACAGTGTTGCGCCTCAAGGCGTGGAGGTTCTCTGGATCTGGATGTGGCTGGATCCATCTTTCTACAGCACTTCTTCTTCAAGTTCCCATAAAAATAAGGGGAAGGCCATCGCCAGCTACTTTCAACGTGTTTCTAGCGCTCCACTCATGTGTTTCTATGCTACTCAACCTTCTATGCTATTCAACACTATTCAACGTCGAGATGGTATCCCACAGCACAGCTTCCCAATATTCTATGAAGAACAGGAAGAAGAAGAAGGAATGCAATACGAAAAACGGTTTCGGACGATGCCGAAATGAACAATGGTAAGCAAGTCTGAAGTAGGCTAATTCCCAGCGCGGACGACCAGACTGAGTCACTCTGCCTCGTACTGGGTCTGGAATAAATACAATCCTCTTAAAGGCGATTGATTTAGTCTACCTCGCGCCTTTGGTCGCAACCCGGTCTTACCGAATTATCTCGAAGCACGAAAGTTCAAGGCAGTTGATTTATTTCGACGACATTGATCACTCCCGCTTGGCTCAAGTCCAAAGTCTTGGTTCACATCCTGTATTAACCGAGGAGGCCCTCAACAACGAATGTACTACAGATGAAAATCAATGTCAGCGACGACTGCGACCAACTGTCGAACAGCAGCGGGCTTCTCTTGAGTGCAGTAGCTGCGCGTTGGCCTCATGTCGGCCGCCTTGAATCTATCTGTTCGGGATATACTTACAGAGCGCTAGTCAGTCCGTCTCTTCAATCGGCCGCCGCTAATCCATCTGTTGGGGTATACATATAGAGCCGGTTCTTCTGTCAACTCATCACCTTGTTACCCCGGTCTCCAATGTCCTCCAGGCTCCAACTTATTATTGGGAACGCCCCGAAATATCCTATGGACCTGTACAAAACGGTCAATTTGGTGCGCGAGAACAATCTGAGTTTCCCTGGACTCAAAATCGTTGGAAAAAAAGGAACTGTGCCCAGTGGTGCAAGTTTAAGAAGGAGCAAACTTGAAGAGCGAATAGGTTCCTCGCTGCCGACTTACAGAAGCTCAGCTGGCCAGTAAAGTATCGCGAAGTTCGCAGCGGATCCGGATTAAATGTATTAAATGTGTTCCGCCCGGCCATTGGCCGCGACGTCGCGACGCGTTTGATGTATCTTCGAGGACATGTGCAGACGTCGCGAAAGTCCGTTTGAACCGGGTGCCCTCTCGTCTGGCCTCCAAGCTTGTTTTTTAATCTTTCTATCCTGCTTGGTTACTGGTTCGACCAATTTTCAACCCGAAATTTACCGCGGACGTGACGGGAGATTTTTCGATCTGGGAATATTGAGCGCTCCAAAATTTCAAAATTTCCAGTGTCTCTCCCTTGCTCCAACGGTGCTCCGTGTTTCCCAGGCTGGTTCCGTGTGGTTACGTTGGCGGAGGAGACCATATGTACTCAATATGCACATTGTACAGTCCTCGGAACCGTGCGCTTCGTGGAAGCGCGATGCCATGGCAATGCGCGCCCAAGGAGGTCCTCGGACATGGCAACGAGGTACACGATATGGGGATCAACGTGGATCCTGCTCGGAGCATCGCGGACGTGCAACTAGAGGGGAAAGCTGGGGAAAGCGGAAGTGCCGCAGAAACGTGAGGGTAAAAAGTCGGTTGAGTTTTGGTTGAGTTCAAATTGAGTTGATAAATTTGAAAAGCCTCACAAACAGTAAGAGGATACAATACATACATTATTCATTTGTACAATCGTTACGTTCGTTACATGGATGGTATATACAACGTGTGTCTAGCATTAGATATTATGGATATTTACCTATGGAGATATTATTCTGTCCAGATTTTTTACAATACACTGGGCAATTGTCCGGGGTCGTTGATCGGTTTCGTGTCGTCCATGGGGCGGGACCATTTATCTATGACGGAAGATAAGCAGATGCTACCAAGTAAAGATCTCTGCTGCACGTACCAGGACACGCGACGAAGTACCCGTCCAACGCACTGACAAACCGCTCCTGGTACTCCGTCGGCGGGATCACCGTAACCTCTTTCCCAGAGTTACCAGTGAGTCCCTGCTTCGCCTTGTACTCGAGCGTCTTGGCAAAGGTGTAGCTCCCTATCATGCAGGTGAGCTTGCTGCTACAAAGCAGGAGGCAGACAAACAAACTCACCGATCGTGTCAACGAGTCCGCACGCGATCTGCTTACTCTCTCGGTCTACCCCAAGGAGGAGGCTGACACATTTAAGGATTGAGTTGTGTTGGGAAGAGACGAATCACTCACGAGTAGTCCATGATGTTGCTTTTCGCCAGGAATTCAGCATCGTTCTTGATCGCCTCCTGCAGCACGACCTTCGAATGCGGGCGCACCAGTGTCAGCGTGCGTTGTTGCCCTAGATCGAACGCGATGAGCATCAGAGAACAAAAGACACCCGTCTGGCTTACCCTCGATCCATTCCCCATCAAAGAGCGTTTTCGTATCCCGCGCAGTCCCCGAGGCGCTCGGTTTGACCTTGCGCCCCTGAATACCCTTCAAGTCGAACGTCTTGACGATTTTCTGGTCATAGAAAAGATTCTCCATGACAAGCAGATCAGCCTTGGACTGCACGGTCCCACTCTCAAGGTTGCGGATCTCGATCGTATAGAACCCGATGAGTTTTGCGAGCACGGTGGCCCTGTTGGCGGTCGCGTCCATATACCGAAAGTACGACGGTGCGAGCTCGATCAGGACTTGTCTGGCGACATGTTAGCTCCGGCCCTTGGCGAGGAGGAATAGGACTAGTACTCACAAATCGGCCACGTTCCACGCATTCACAAGTGTCTTGATGATGAATCGGTCATCTGCCGTCTTCCAAAAGTTGCTTTTGCTCTTCCCGCCCTCAGCCGCCCAGTTTGCGCTGTGGCTGAGGCTTTTCATAAACACATCTTCGATCCCACACCGCCGTCGAAGGTTGTCAAACTGCTTCGCGTAATAAACTGTGCAGCTGAACTTGAGCCGCTTCCCGACCGTCCAATCGTACTTGATGTGCGGCCGCTCGTCAATCGTGAATGCATCTGCATTTGCGGGCGTGAGCAGCCCGTGGTGGTTCCTGGAGAGGGAGCCAAACACCGAGGGACGCGGTATCTCGCCATTGTTACTTAGCAGGAGGCGCATGGCGTTACTAATTCCGCTGGTGAGTGTGGTGAACGACGACGGTGTGGGTGTCGGCATTGATGGCGTTTCCGACGCAGCTGTCGCTGCGGTGGCGTCCTTCCCATGCCGCGCATTGGAATTCACATCTGGCTCCTCCGCGTGCACGAGCTCGCCGTCCACGCTCCGACCCCCGATTGTCGAATCACTGTCGACAGAAATAATCGATGCCGGCTTCCCGCGTCGCTTAACATACATCGAACCCGACAGGATACTGCCATGCCCAGACATGGTGGACCCGGGACGCGACCCTGCCCCACCTTCGACTGAGCTTGCCTCGAGCTCGTGTAAAATTTTCCCTGCAGATTCTGAAGACTCGAATACGCTGCCGACCTCTCCACCCGCGGCGTGCCGGCTGATCTGCACGTCCGGCTTTGACCATGCCGAAGGTGGAACGATGCCGGGTGCCGACGACCCCTTGGTGGCTGCACTCCCCAGACTGTTGAAGCGCGAGTTGCTTCCGGACAGCAGGCCTGCGCCGTCAAGAGGAGATTTCTGCCGTAGTACCTCGCGCAGCGAAAGCAGAGACGTAATGTCGCGCGGATGCTCCTTGCGGGAGATGACCGCAGAGTATGCTTCAGGCTCGTACCACACCGCGTCCTCCTGATCAGGGTCCGGTTGTGTTTGCGTTGAAGAGGTGAAAAGCTTGTAGTTCAGATTGCTCGGTCCTTTGGCAGAGAAGAAAGAGGACGCAGAGCTGGTGCTCGCGGCTGGCGTCGGCGTCAACGCGGGCGAAGCCATGGCCGACGACGTCGAGGCACGGGCAAGGGACATGCTCGCAAGTTCACGGGCGTAATCTGCAGTACTGAGAACCGAATAAAAGTCAATACCCAACAGTTGAAGGGAAAACTAAGAGACCGCACCTGATCGTGAACGCAATGATACTCCCCCAGTCGTCCTCGCGGACGATTATGTTCCCGCCGGGCGCCGTGTGGCATCCCTTCGCCCACCAGTCCGGCTCCGTCACCTCCATCTTCTGCAGGTTGCGCTTGTTGCGCCCTGGCATGTGCTTCTTCTGCCATGCCGCGAGCCGCTTCTCCGCCCCGCGCCCCGCGGCGACAAACGCGCGCCGTACATCATTGAGCGCGGCCACCGGCGTCTGGGCAAGCTGCGCGTAGAGCGCCTGCTCCGTACCCTGGAACGTCTGCCTGAGGCTCGTGAGCATGTCGATTGGGTCGCCCGTTGGTGCAGATGTGGACGCGGACGCGGGGGGCACTGTTGGGACCGAAGACGCGCGTGGGAGCGGCGGCGGCGACGAGGGGAAGAACTCATGCGCAGTGCGCGTGATCTGCGGTGTCGATGGCGCGCTGGGCGGGAGTCCGGCGATGGAGTGCGGGTTTTTCAGCAGCTTCGGCGTCGTCTGCGGGTCATCGCTCTCGTCATCATCCTCACCACCCTCGCTGGCATCCGAAAAATCATCGTACGCGTCGTCCACCGACGGCAGACGCGGCAGCGCCTTGCGGAATCCTTTCAGCGTGCTGCCCACAATGCTCGTTTCCTGGCGTGAGATCAATGGAAATTCTGCCTGCACCCGTAAACCGCACGTACCATTTTATCCATATGGTCGGCAAGGCCTTCCCACCATGCCTTTATTTCCCTCCTCAGCGTGCGCTTCTCTTCGTCCGCCGACACGGGCGTGGAAGCGGCAGCTGCCGCATCTCCCCCAGCAATAGACGTTCGCGCACTCTTGTCCCCGCTCTTGCGCGTGATCTGGAGCCGCGGCACCCGGAGCTCGAAAACGTCGTCAATTGCGGACAGTGTGAATGACACCGCATGCCGGCGCGTGGCAAAGTGGCGCACAATATTGAAGCGCGACGCCGGTAACACGGAAGTGGCGTCTGAGGTGGAAACACGAGGGGGCGACGTGTGCTCACACAACGCCGGCGTCAGCTTGCATATCACCGGCGAGTAAACGAGCACCTCCAGAAATTTGGCAAACGAGAATAGACTGCGGGAAAGCAGGTACGTTAGCTTGTCAATATTTATCAGAGGAGTTGAGGGGCACGTACTAGGTTCCTTCCATCATTTCCATCTTGTCAGTCCGCTTACCGCACACCGCACAACTTACCCACATATCAATCCGCTCTGCGTCTGGAGCGTCCGTGCCTGCGCCTTCCTCCGCGTCCTTGTCCTTCTCCTCCACGTCCGCGTCCGCTTTCTTCTCCACCTTCTCGCCATCGTCCGCGCAAACCGCTACCGCGACCCGCACCCCGCCATGTACAATCCGCATCACATGCTCCCCTTGAGCGAATGTGCACCCAGGCCGCGCGCATGGTGAGCGGGCGTTCCCGCTCAGCATCTTCACCATCTCGCCCAAACTGCGGTCCTCCTCGCGCGAATAATACTGATACGTCCTCCAGTGCGGCCGGTCGCAGGCCGTGAACGTGGGCTGCAACTGCTCCTCAGCGCTACTCGCACCCAACGTCGACGTTGACCCCGTCTCCAGTGGTGCCGGTGCGCATGGGACGTGCCGCGAGAGCAGCACACTCAGCTCCTGCATTCGCGCAAACCCGCGTGCGCCACACATCCCCTTACCGCGCGCCTCACGATCGCGCTCGCGTGTGTCCCACCCGAGGATACTGCAAAGCCCAATCTTCTCGTCGCCGAGGAGCCGCCGGCCCGGGTCTGCCGCCTCCTTGGCCGCGAGATCCGCGATGAGGGGCGGGGGTACGAAACGCACGCCAGCGGAAGAAGAAAGTAGGGGAGCGGCGGCGTCGAGGCGCGCGAGGATACTGGCGAATGCGGGGCCGTCTGTAGCTGGCGCGGGCGTTGGGGCAGGCTTCAGGAACGAGGGGCGGGGGTCCGAGATAAAGGAGAAGCGGCGAAGACGACTGCTGCCGTCGTCGGAGAAGCGGGGCGGGTCGGGTGTGCTGCTGTCGCGTGAAGATGTGAGGTCGAGCGATGCACCGCCGCGGGTACTTGTCGAGGACACCGTGTTTGTGCGGTGCATGGCAAGGTTCTTCTTGGAGAAGAAGGAGAGTATTCCGGGGAGGAAGGTCTTGCTTTGACGGGACCGCGGGGTCAATTCTCCGCCTTGGGAGGAAGTGGAGGGTGGCAATGAGGGTTGATACGAAACTGCGGAGTGGCGTAGCTTTGGCGGAGGAAAGTGCAACTGCACGCGAGAATTGCTGAGAAAGTATTGCTCCAGGAGAAGTGATATATGCATGTAGATGGATATTCGCAAGGCCTTGCATAGGGCATGGTGCTGCAGCGGCGAATTGACGCCTTTAAATGCAAAGGTCCCGCCAACGACCTTTACGTCGGTCGCGGTGGCTGCTACACGTGTTAACAGCGAGGAGATGTGCAACAAGAAAAATACGCACTGTCCCACTCTGACAGCCCATATAAAATGCAAGACGGGTCATCCGAATCCTCCTCTGGCAGCGAGAAGAGTGCCGGCTTGAATACACAACCCACATTGGCGGGAATGAGATCGAATCCGCTGTCCTCAGTCGGGATCGCTATGCGGCTACCGAGAGGAGCAAGACAGAGCAGCAGATGCTTGGGCTCAGGCTTGGAGTTCGGGGGCGCGGGCTGGGCTGTTAAGGCGCGGATCTGGCGCAGGGCTTCGACCGTTGGGCTTTGCGGAAAGGCGAGGAGGCTTTCGGCTGAATTATCAGACGCCGGGCTCTGCAGAATAGACGATATGCTGCTGGACATGGTTTCCGTCCGTGCGATGGGCTTACGCTCCATTAGATGCGCACGCTCTCGCCGCCCCCTCTTGACACCTTCAAGCCACCGCCCGCGCGCCACGGCGTCACTCAGGCTATCCAGCGCATCCTCCAGGGCGGTTACCCAAAGCCCCTCCCCATCGTCCAGCTCGGCTTCCAATAAAATGTGGCGGATAAAGCGGCCCCGGTGCTCCCGGGCTTGGACGGAAAGTGTAGTGAGATTTGGCGCAGTGGCGACGACGGGGATGGCCGGTAGTGGCTTATGGTCGGCCATGGCCGTCTTGGGGTCGAGCAGGAGGAGCTGCAGGATCCTATACAGGCATACAACTGGTATCAGAAAGACCGTCAATAGAGCGCTCAAGTCGAGCGTCATGGATATAGCCCCGCACGTGAAGCCAGCCGTAAGGATATGTCGCGCACAGCCACGGCCAAAAAAGGCAGCTCTAAATTGAAAGTGGGGAAGTACTGGGGTAAATTACAGGGAGACAGGGTCGCAGTAAGCAGCGAAAGCGAATTTATACGCTCAAAAGAAGTCTATACCAACGACCTCCCATTGTCAATCATAAAGCCTTGGCCAGTCGCAAGCGCAGACCGCATGCAGAACAGGTACGCCTCCGCCGCCCCCTCGGGCGTGCCCAGCTCTTTCGTCAAGGTGCTGCTTTTGAACGCTTCTGTGTTCTCCCCCACCATCTTGTACAACATCTCGGTCTTCACTGTGCCGGGGATGATAACATTAACTCTGATGGGCGCAAGATCGACCGCAAGTGCTTTACCCAGCGTCTCTACAGCGCCACCCACCGCGATGACGGCGCTGAGGCCCGGACAGGGGCGGTGGCCGAGGATGCCGGAGGTGAGGGTGATCGAGGACTTGTGCTTGGGTTTAAGATAGCGTCCAGGGTTGGCCGCGACGAGCTTTGCGATCAGCAGCGGACCGAGATAAAGCATGGTGAAGGGCGCGAGCGCGGTGGTCACGGTCGCTTCTGCCAACGGGGTGTTGCCTAAGCCATCACCCGCGGTGTAGACAATGTGGTCCAGCGGCCCACCGGTGTCCTTCACCGCGGCATCGAGCAAGGACTGCAGGTTGGTCTCCAGCGCATCCGCGTTGGAGAGGTCGACGGCACTACCACCTACGTGGGCACCTGGGTAAAAAGACTGCAGCTCCTTAATTTTCGCGGAGAGCTTTTCGGCAGTAGCGGAGGTGATGTGGACTTTGGAACCACTGGAAAGAGCGCCGGAGGCGACTGCGAACCCAATGCCAGAGGATCCGCCCATGACAAGAGTATGGCTGTTCAGGAGGAAGTTTGGATGAGCCATTGTGATTGAGCTTGAAAAAGTCGACCGCAGGCGTATTTATCCTCCCCGTCGATGAGGATGGTTCAGCCCAGCGTCAGCCAGTATTACCACGAGGCTGACATATCAGCGGATGCTTAACCGTGCACCGTAGAAGCTAGGACAACGGTATGCGGACATCGACCGGTTGCAGACGAGACTACAACATGACGTCCAGTGTCGGTTACGGTACCCAAACCATTCACCGCGACTCCTTGGGATTGGACTGTCTTAGAGAGGTGGTGGGGTTTTCGGCGAGTTAGCCCCAGTCTTGTCCCAGTGGAATCTAAGTTGCAATGATTCTTTGGCCCAGAGTCAAGATGCGCATCTCTGGCAGGGAAAAAAAAGCGATCTCATCCTTTTAAATATCAGATGGTATACATGCAGCATTCCGTAGCCAGTCTAGCACGCAAATGAGGGTGGTTTGCAAAGGAGAGCAAGTTGACGAACCTATTGTTACATCCTCCAAATGGTCATCGAAGTCCCCGAACACTTGATGGCGGTCCTGCTCGCGTACCAGCTTGATCGCACGCTGCGGGAGGTCCGGCGAGGCCAATTGAAACACAGATCCCGCACTGAAGGCGGGTTCGCCCGAGTACGGCCGCCAAGTGGCGCCTTGCGAAACATAAGGCTAAAAGACTAGATTAGTATTGAGAAGGCGAGGGGTACAGGGCGGGACGCACTATCAATGCGACGTCCCCAGAGCCCAACTTTTCTCCGTCAATCTGGAACCGTTTTTGAAGCTGAATGCGCGAAGCCGTGAACACGACGCACCACCAACGCGACCGCATTCTTAAATCCGTCTTTCAGCTTCCCAGCGACCCGTTCACCCACGGGAGCCAACGCCGTGTCGTCGATCCGCTCACACGCCTGGTAATACCCCACCAAATTCAAGCCCAGCGACTCTGCGTGTCGCGCTGCCTTTCCAATGCCATCGGTGCGAGCTTCGGCGGAGGGAAAGTAGGGTTCCTCACAAGGTCCAGTCCAATCTCCATCATAGGGCTGAGACTGGTCCAATGGTGCAGCAGAGGGACGGCGTCCACGATGCTGATCTGCCCTGCGGGCTCTTCTTTGCCTAAGAGAACGCCATTGACAGAGCTGTGAGGGTGTTTCGCGGCGTGAAAGATGATTTTAAAGTAGGCTTGAGCCGACACGGAGTATTGGGACATGACAAGATGGTCTAAAGAGGAAGCGCAAAAGGCGCGTCGTTATTTTGCCGCATTTGGCAAAACACGCTCAACTCAAACTGCTTCGCTTGATTTTTTCGCCTTGTACGTTGAAAGGCATGTTATTTTCTCACTGGAATGTTTCTAATTTCAGCCTGCGGCAATACCCCCCCCCCCCCCCCCCGCCCCCCCCCCCCCCGTAGAATCGTAGACAGAACCAAGTAGCAAATACATAAACGAAGATTTACACGTAGAGACAGATTGTAGCTCGGAAGCGGGGGAGAGGGAGGAATCATAGTCTACTCCGTATAACTGGGCGGGGCTAGGGTCCCAACCTCAGCGGGGTTGCGGTGTGAGGCAATAGCACTGCCGGGACTCGACGCCGCAGTCTGCTGCCAATTTCTCTCCCGCTCAAGCTTGGCGGGTGGTAGAGAGGCAATCGTCTGCGCCACGGGTGGAGGCGACATATAGGCGCCGGGCGGAGGCTGGGCGGAGGCGCCCCGTGAGGTTTCAGGTGTCCAAGGAGAGGTCGAACTTGGTGTATAGGAAAACGGGACGGAACCCATCTCGGACGGCCACACCTGTTCGACACTTTCAGGCTTGAATGGCTCGCTGCTCAGGAAACGCTCCCGTGACTGGAGCCTGCGCCGTCGCCAAAAGAATAGCGCCAAGACGATAGCGACCAGGGCGAGCGCACCAACGACGGGTCCGACGACGACGCCGATGGGAGTACCATGGGGTGACGAGGCGACGGCGCTAGGAGATGATGACGCGGTTGAAGATGGGAGAGTTGAGGCCGCGGTCGAAGACAACGGCACAGTGCCGGCAGCGAAGGGCCCCGAAGAAACCTTTGGCGCCGCAAGGATGTCAGAAGGGCCGTTCAGTTGGCCTGCCTGTATCGTCTGTATCGCAAACGCCGGAGACAGTTCCGAGTCGGCCTGCGAGAGGAATGCTGGGACGGTAGTAAAGTTACCGCAAAGCCAGCTTGTGTCGGTTACCACGACCGTGCTGCTTCCATCTGAGTATTGAATGGTAATGGAGGCTGCGAGGCCTGCCGGTCCAGCGTCCGTCGACCCAGGATTGGGAATGTTTTGACCAAAGACGGTAAATATAGTTGAACCTGCACTGAGATCAACCGTGACTTGCTGCGCGCGTTTGAAGTCGGGAACGATCGGGGCTGGGGGCGGCGCGCCGATATAAACACCATTGACATATAGTAGGAACCCGCTGTCAACTGCGATGAGAATCTGGGCAGACTCGGCGATCTTCCCGGCGGGAGTGGGGACAGTTTTGCGGAATCCAACAGTTCCAGCGGGGGCGTCTGAACCGGCGGACGAAGTGTCCCATATCTGCGTGATTCCCGCCAAAAGCGAGGTTGGAGTGGGAGATAAGATGGCGGGACTGCTTCCCCATGACCCGGATCCAAAAGGTCCAGCGACGGTTGCGGGTACAAAGTGAGAAATGGCTGAAACGGCGGGGAATTGTGTTGGGATAGTGGAAGAAACGAGCCAACTCGCGTCGGAAACCACTGACTCAGTGGACCCGTCACTGTGCGTGACCTGGATGGCGGCTAAGAGCCCAGGCAATGGCCCACCGGGGTTGTCATTATTAACTGCCAAGACCGCAAATGTATTCGAGCTCGAATTCAGCGCAGCACTGAGGACTTGTGCGGTCTTCCAGTCATCCGTTCCGTTGCCTGACGCACCGATCGGCTGGCCGTTCACAAACAGAGTGAACTGGTTAACCGCAGTCATCGAGATTGAAGCCGACGAGGCAAGTTTACCGGCAGCACTGGTGAAAGTCTTTAGAAATGCAACGTTTCCTGTCGTTGGCTGAGCCGTCCAGATCCAAGAGGCGGACGCCAGCCCACTATCTGACAGTGAATCCCGCTGTCCAATGGCATATGCGCATAGGACAGGAATTCGAGAACAAATGAATGTAATAACGAGCCATATGAGGCTCCCTTGAGTATCCTTCAGCTTTCACAGCAAAAATTGAAGGAATGGCCCACCTGGAGCTCTCATCGACGTAAAGGCCAAGGTTCAGAGGTGGGAAAAAACTGGACCGGGGCGAAGGGCATGATGAAGGCATCCAGGTACAGCTCAGCTGAGTGATTTGCATGAGATTTTGGACAGGTTCCTTTGATCCAGCTGATTCTGAAAGGCTGGGAATGCCTTTGAAGTTGCGGTGGAGGCTCGCGAAGGTTTGGTGGTTTGATGAACATAAGATTATCGAGAACATGAAACCAGAACACTGAAGCCAGTCCGAATAAGTAGTCCTTTCATGGGGAACCAATGGGTATGGATGGACGTCGAGGGAGGGAGAGGGAGGGAGCGAGAGAAACTTGAAGCGGGACGAATAAAATGCTGACTAAGCGACGCGTCAAATGGCGGATATTTTGACAGATTTGGCTAACGCGTCCGACTCTCCCAATGAAGCCCTCGCTCGATGTCGGCGTTGTGTTTCCTGTACTGGTGGCCGGCCGTCTCCTCTTGGCCCTAACGAACCTCCCCGACGCGTTGAAGCACAACCATCAGCTTTCGTCGCCTCTAACATCGTACCTCAATTGTGCGCCACGTCCCCGTCATCAGCCATCTTGCGCTCACTCAAGCACACAGTACAGGAGGGCATCTACTTATTTAAGAATGGGATTGACCCATATTCCGGCGGTGTTTTTCGACACGTAAGATGCAAGGGAATTGTTGTTGCTCCCCAGCTGACGGTCTGTAGTCACCGCTGTATCTCGCACTGTTCACGACAGTTCTTCCAACGTCGAGGACAATTTCCTCCATTATATGGACGCTGTGCGATGCCCTAGGCGCATGGGCTCTTGTCCAAATTTGGAGAGCTCGTCAACGCGTCGCGCAAACGTCGAGAGACGGCCTGATCGCTGTCGCGTTCGTGTTTCGTTTGGTTTCATGACGCGAGACTCATGTTGGTTTAGATATCTCTTGAACCCATACTTGTTCCTATCGACATTATCTCTGTCAACCTCGTCGTTCGAAAACACGCTCGCCCTTCTGTCCTTGATGTTTGCTGCCCGAGGTTGGGCATCCTCATTCCAGATAGATGTCTTTTTATTTAAACAACTCTGAACAGGTGACGCGTCTCCCTCCCTTCTGGCAGCTGCGCTCCTCCTACAATTGTCGTTGTCCTCGGTTGTACTCTTAGCGCCATTGATTCTCCTGATAGCCAGTAGCCCGGTGTCTCAGCTGGCTTCGCCTCGGGCATGGTCGGGCAACAGCAAGAAGTTGAAATTCCTTGTCGCCGAATTCGCGGCTTATACTGCTGTGCTTACTCTCGCGTCCACTCTGGTTTCAGGTGGATGGGCCTGGGTTCCACAGACGTGGGGTGCGAGGTAACGACACCTTTTTCTCGATTGTCCACTTCTAAACCTTCCGCAGTCTTACACTGCCCGATCTCACGCCCAACGTTGGAATGTGGTGGTACTTCTTCACCGAAATGTTTGACCATTTTCGTCCATTCTTCTTGATGGTCTTCTCGGTGTGCTTCGTCCCGTCGCGCTTGACCGCTATTTACTTCGGTTTAGATACATCTCCTAATCTACGTGGCCCCCATTTGCATCAAATTTCAGTGAGTAATTCCTTTGGAGCAACCCGGCATAGATATCGACCTTCTGTTGTAGATACGATCCCCTCTACGCAGCATTCATCCTGCTCGGGATCCTAGGCACCTTCAAGTCCTACCCGACCCTGGCGGACCCGGGCCTGTTCCTGAGCACGATCGCAGTGTTCCCCGAGATATACCCATGTGCGTTGCGGTTCCTCACCTAAGCACCGGATTAACTCCTCTGCAGACTTGAGATACCCTATCGTCACCACGTTGCTGCATCTGCACGCCGTGCTGCTCATGCCATTATTCCATCATTTATGGCTCAACCAGGGGACCGCCAACGCGAACTTTTTCTACGCCTCGACCTTGGTGTTTGCGTGTGCGAATGGCGCGGCGTTGACTGATTGCGTGTGGGCGGGACTGAGGATAGCTATTGGGGAGCCGCAGGAGGGTTACGTCGTTGTACAAGAATAAAGTAGAAATTTCCCAGGTCGTATATATTAGGAGAATGCCCGAAAAACTGAAATAACTTACAAATGAGCGTCTTGTCCAAATATATATACTGTCTAGTAGCGTAAGTAACTAACGTTAACTAACATCCACCGAATCTAGCCGGTCCGGGGATTTCACCCTCCAAATATTATTGATCACCAAATGAGGCCCGCGCCAAACGCGGCGGCAAAGAACATGACACCACCGAGGCCGCAAACCTTGGTGATTTCATTACCGCCCACGCGCAGGCCGCTGTTCCCGGTCGAAGTGGCGAAGGCAGGCGTCAGACCGGTATCAGACGCTGGGAAGACAGTGGTATAGCCGCCGGCGCTGTTTGTGAGAGGCCCGCCATCAGGAGGCGTTCCTGAGCCCGTGGGATTGGGGAGCGCGTTGACGACCTTCGTGGCGGCGTCGACGTAGACCTGCCCCGCAGCGTTGAGGTTGCCGTTTATATCCAGAAGATCTGGCAGGCGTCAGTTGTCAAGCTCAGTCATAGAGTCACTCGAGGGAAATACTCACTGTAATGGGAGCCATCCTTGGGTCGCTGAAATGGACGTAAGTGAGCTATGGTAATCGGGGACACAGATAACTGCCGACGTACGAAATATCCAAACCACGAATACCGTTCGACGAAATCTAATCCGTCCAATGTCGTGATCGTCTGATTCATGAAGTCGAGCACAACACTGTCATTCGACGACGTCTCGGCGAACTCGGTAATCCACAGCGTGTGGTTGGGGAACTGCCCATGCACCTGGTAGATGTAGTCGTAAAAGCCGCCGGTGCCCGATCCATACCTGCCGCCTCGCTGAGTAACGATGCTGTGCTGTAATCGACCCGAAATACGCACCAATGAAGCGGGATAAAGTCGATGGTGCATTGGGAGCAGGCTGCCATGAAGTCCGTCAGCCATGGCCGACCGGTGTCCCCTGATGAAACTGCGGGTCCGCCGAGCTTTATACCGGACTCTTTCAAGGGCTCGATGTACTGCATCCACAGCTGCGCCGCGAATGTGGCGTTCATGTTCGACTGCTGGGCAAAGTCGGGTTCATTGAACGTCTATAATACGTATTTAGTGTCCGTTCTATCCGAAAGAGGTTTAGAGTATTACCAGGATGGTTTTTGAGCCAAGACCTTTGACCGTGACGGCCAGATTTTCGATATCCGCTCCTCCCCACTGCATCGGAATGTACTCGATGCCAGAGTCTGCGAGATCGTTCGGCGGTATCAGCCCCCAGTTGTAAACCCAGCTAGCAACGCCGGCGGTCTGGTTCGCTTTGGAAATGTCCGTTGAGTTGTCGGCGGCGAAAGCGAGGCCGCGTTTGGGGAGTTTGCTCGGGGGGCTTGCAGCAGCGGCCGAGGTGGAAGCAGGAGCGGCCGATGAGGAGGCAGGAGTGGCCGATGAGGAGGCAGGAGCGGCCGACTTGCCGGAGGCAGGAGCAACAGACTTGGAGCCCGACGAGGCGGCAGCCACAGACGCAACGAGAGCGAACGAAGCAACGAAGGGGAAGGATACACGCATCCTGAAGCAAGGAAAAGAGGGTCGGAGGGAGAAAAACCTAGATGGCATCCGCGTCCAGGCTATTTGAGCATTTGGGAGATAACAGGCCCGTAAGAATAGGTGACATCTGCTATGCAGCCTTCAGGGACAGATCTGCCTTCGGTGAACATCCCAGGCACTCGACATCACCGCAAGAACGTTAAGTATGACCGTCGGCATGACAAAGATACCAGCATATTCGGTAGAACGACAAAGAAAAGAGATTGAAAAAAAATCGAAGGTCGGTTGGTTGGTTGTAGGAGCCGCTAGTGGTGCAGTGGATAGCCAAGGCTTAGCCTCCGCTCGATACTTACTGCCAAAACTGAAAGGTGACATGGAAGATCAAGGACGGCGGCAGTGTCTGGGTCAACCGAGTTATTATACAAGGGCAAGAGGAACGATCCGAGCGTTGGCAGCGTGCTCCGAACTGCTATCCGCGCACACAATCTCCGAGTGGCACAGGCTGGACAGGACGGTATCTGATGGTGTAGCGTCTCAAGTACCGCCCGGCAGTAGCGGCTGGGTATGAATGCCTCAAGGTGCGTCGGTGAAGACTTAGGAGATGAGGTGAAAAGCAGTTCGGCATTGCCCGGCCGGGTGGCGCATCTGATGCGTAAGCCACACGGTCACATGCTGATTCCCCGCATAATCGCACGATTTTCAAACTTACCCACAGACGACCACCTCGCTCCATAACACTCACCATGTCCAGCGCCGAACACACTATTTTCACAGCGACGTCGGCCTTCTCCCTTGCCGGGGTTCTCGCGGTTGGAATTATTGCCTACATTGGGGCCAACGCGCTGCTCCCGAAAAATGCCCCTTGGATCAACCGCTGTGAGGCCTCGAGAATCTTGTGGACCCCAAACTGATCCCCTATAGTCACCTTCATCTGGCTCGCATTCGATGCAATGATTCATTTCTCCTTTGAAGGCAGGTTCACTTCATTCGAGACGTCAGGACCGTCGTTCACCCACTGAAAGGCTCCTTCCTCTACTTGTCCACCTTTGGAAGGACTGTGAACTCCTCCGTCGGCCCGTTCGCCGAGATGTGTGCGTCATTCGCTAGCTTCAAAATTCTATATTATTGATAGGGCTTGCAGGGAAAGAGTACGCGGCCGCGGACTTCCGCTGGGGCACGTAGTCTCTTATAAGCAGACCCAACAAATATCTAACTCGTACATCGTTTTTTTTTTGTAGGCACTGCGGATCCGACGGTCGTATCGCTCGAAATATTGACCGTCCTCGGAGCTGGGCCCATGTGCTGCTACATCCTCAAGCAACTGGTCAACGATGATCCCGCGAGGCACTATTGGATTGTTGTGCTCTCGACTGCCGAGCTCTACGGCGGCTGGATGACTTTCTGCCCAGAGTGGCTTACAGGCTAGTCTCTTTATGTCCGGACGCTTCAACAACTTCGACAACTTGTACTACAGGCTCTGCGAACCTCGATACGTCGAACGCCCTCTTCCTTTGGGTGTACTTGTTCGTGCGTACCATTAGTTCGCGCTTGTACTTCCTGTATTGACGCGACTGCAGTTCATGAACGTCATGTCCGTCCGACCTTCCTTGGGAATGCCTGCAGATCGCTGACACAATTCTAGCTGGGTCGTAATCCCGATCGGGCTTATGGTTGATTCTTACGGGCAAATTTCGAAGGCCTTGCGCTCCGCACAGGCCGTAGCACAGTCGAAAAAGGCCTAGTCTTGAAAGTGTAAAACGTAGCCCCACGGCTTGCTTGAAATTTATCCTGGTTCACACAGTTCAATGGAATAGGACGGAAACATTCAGCTGAATCATTAAGTCCACGGTGGGTAGGTACAGTATGTGCAAAGTGATGTGAGTCTCGTACAAAGCGAATGGATGGCTGAGGGTATCGAAGAATCAAGGTCGTAATGGAGGCAAACTACTGTTGAGCGAAAGAGAGTCGTGATGCGTAGGTAAGAATGAGCTGGGAAGGCGATTATTTCCGGATTTTGAATTCAGGCGAGGTGTTGCCGCTGGTTAACAGTCAGCAGGGAAGGAAAACGCGCGTGAACGCGTACCTGTCACCAAATAAGACCACGATATAGTTGTCCCTGGGGACGGCGTCGAAAGGGACTGTGATGTTCTGGCAGCCTGCGCCGATAGGGAAGTGGTTGGCGAGAGGATGAGCTGCGCGATGTTGTCAACAGCGGCAAAGGATTGGTAGGGGAAAAAGACGCACAGATGTTGAGGTTCTCGCTGGGCTGAGGCCGCCCTTTGCTGTCGTACGTCGTGGACCGATAGCCCAGCAGGATCATGCCCGTGTTGTTCACGTCTGCCGGAGGGATGCTCTTGGTTTCTGCGGAACGCGTCGAGTAAATATATCCGTCTGTACTGTACGCGACGAGCAGCTTACCCCAGGTGACTTGCTGCGTCGAGCCCGGGGCCCAGCTCACTGCTTGAGCGGGCGAGGTGATATGCGGCGTGACAACGTCGAGTTGTTGGGGTCGGAGCGGCGACGCGTCGGCGGCGACGAGCACGGCGAGGAGGGAAATGAGGGTGTTGAAGATCATCGTAATTGACGAGCGAGACAAGGTATTAGATGGATGGTCGAGAGGGAGCGCTGTCGAGAGATCCAGAAAGCTGCGGTACGTGGTGGTTGAGGAAAGAAATCCAAAATTCAGTCGGGCTTTTATAACCTTCAATTGAAAGTTGCCCGTGACAGGCTTCGAATTCTGTCCTGTTTCAGGGTGCGTTCTTTTCGTTTCACGGTCAACACCTGATTGTGTAAAATCCCAGTTTATCACCGACAGGCGCTCCACGCCCGGCGAGTATCTGGGCTTTCAGGCAATCTCTTACGATTCTGATGCGAAAGGCAAGTAGATTACCATATTTGGTCCCGTCGTAGATGCGCGAGGGGTCTGAACGATACTATCCAGTGCAATCACACGAGCACGCTAATTGAGAGACCACCCAGTGAATTACAAAACAGCCCACAAATTAAATAGTCCCACATATCTCATTCAATCGTGAACCTTGGACTCCGATTTCCGCTGTCGCCCATAAGTACCACGATATAGTCGCCGCGCGGAGGAACTTCCGGAACGAGAATAGTGCGATTGCCGTCCTGAATATTGAACCCCTCTGCAAGCGGGTGCTCTGAAACGGCAACCAGCTGAGCAAGAATGCCTGTACACGAAATGGAATAGTTACCCAGGTCAAGGTGTTCGTTGGAGCTCCCAGCCTCGAGGTGCCCCAGGAGTAACCTTCCCTTCGAGTTCGTGATGGATTGGGGAATGTCAGACGTCGCCCTGAGCAAGAACGATGAATCAACATTATCCTAAGGTACCGAGCGGGAGACGCCGCTGCTCACCACGTAACAGTGACCTCAGTTCCTCTCGCCCACCTCGTGGAAGCTTTGGGTTGGGTGATTGGTGGGGAGTAGACATCGCGGCGGGAATGAGATGACGACGGCGTCCTCAGACTGAGCGGGGATTGTCCGACTTGGCAGGGCAAGCATAGTGCGGTCACGACGGCGAGAGAAGAGATAATGCCCCAGATGAGCCTTGGGAGCCCGGAAGAAGTAAAGAAGAAGAACATCAGGACCTGCTGGAGTTCGACGTTGAGAAGAGAATATAAGAAATTTGATAGATGAGGGTTGTAGGCAAGGAGGAAATGAGGAAATGAGGCTGACGGCCCCTGGTGTGGCGTACGACTTGGTCCATAGCGGCTGACATGTTTCACAATTACTTTTAGTGTAACAAAAAGGTGTAAAATCGGCTGGCTCGCGATCTGCGAATGAGGCCAGTACTGTCAGTGACTCTGGGAGGCTCTGGGATTGCTCTGGCCCGGGGAGGTAGCAACTTGGACCCTAGAAAACATGAAAAGAGCCCCGAGTGGTTGAGATTGAATGGCTTCGGCGCATGAATCCGACTAGTCAGTGCATGGGGCCGTGCGCGGCGACTGCTGCATATTGAGCGGAGGCTGGGAGAATTGAACGAGATCACCGTGTACGGCAAAACGAGTCACAAACGCGTGACATCTCGTGACAAGCGTGTTTACCATTTCCTTTTTTGCACGGATCCGAGGAAATAGGGAGGACATTGCTGCAGCTTCGTGTTGTCGGTCCCGACGTGTACATAGCCCACCAAGACCAGCCTGGTGTGTCTGCTATCGTCCTTCTCGTCTCACCGCTACTGATAACGCGGACCGACTCTGCACAGGCTTCTGGTCCATCTGTATATACTCCGAAATCCAAGCCACGGTTCCCCACGCCATTCAAATCGCCTCAGCCCAGACGGGAGCTTCCTAATCTCCCTGAAGACGCGGATACTTCTGGGACAGAAGCTGGAGTCAGGGCCCACCAACGACCACGCCGTCGCGCTATTATTCGCCACGGGTCTATGCGACACATCGTTGGTCGCATTTGGTCATGAAACCAGCCGTCCAGAAGGAAAACTTCCCAGCCAAGGACCCTCGCACGACGTGGTCGCAGGAAGAAAAGCACTCCGTCCGCCAGACTAAAGTAGCGTCAGCACCGCTCAGATCGATTATTAAAAACGCCCCTGCCACCTCTTACATGCCACCGGCCACGAAAACACCGTCGGAGCCTGTGGATGATCCTTTGGCGTCGCCCGCCTTTTTCATGTCTCCCGCGGAAACGTTGCTGGAATCCACGGGACCGAACGCCGACAGCATCTCGTTTCACGACCTCATCGAAGCGTATAACACGTTTTCGCTGAGAATTAAATCTCAAATTCGAGTCATCATGGAGGCGGAGGCATCACCGTGCTCCCTCGTCTCGCTCAAGGAATATTCTCATCAACTGAGCGAGGCACTCCAGCGGGATTTGAAACGCGCACGAGATGAACCGCTGTCCCAATCCCGTCGTACGTCATTTGCGCAGGACTCATTCCAGACGAACCCCGAAATGGACGAAGAGGAGATACGAGTTGCTCGGGAATTAGCACTGCTCAGCCAGCAACTTCTCTGCTTTCTTTCCAACATTTTCAGTTTTCGGCCGCTGTACTCAATATTTTCAAGTACGTCAACTTCGATGTTAATTCATCATGCATGTAATCTGAGTACTGGCACACCCCAGCTAAGGACCTTAGATCCATTCTGAGCGAGCTCCTCGTTCTAGGCTCAACGCCGAGCATAGCTAGCCCTACTTCCCGACGTACATGGACGTTTGTCGTCTGGATCTTGTCTGTCCAAACCCTCCCCTCGGAGGTTCTGCTACCTGCCAAGCGTGAACTCGTCTCGGTCTTGAAGCGCGCACTTCAGGGGCAAATGGGCAAAGATCAAGCAAAGTTGGATGGCCTACAGGTTGCTCATTTGCTCAGCCCATCCATTTTTGAACTCAAACTCCCGCTCACAGGCTTCAAACCATCTTTTGAAACAGTTTCCGAGCTTATTCATCTCTCCCCTATCGACTATTTTGCCATGCATACTGCAGAATCTCATTGCCGACTCTCCTATGATTCGAGTTCAGGCTTTGAATGCTCTAGGGAGATTCGCTCTTGCGAAAATTAATAACCCCTCGTCGGCATCTGGCTGTCACGCATCCATCTCTGCGTCCCTATCCACCTTTATCGACGCCCAAACTTGCAAAACAAAGTCGGTTCGGCTACGCACTTTAGTCAACGCAGGCCTGGCGGCCCGTAACCCCGTACATCCGGCACAGAGTCCGTGGTGGGCAGTTCAGCTCCTCGCGTCCTTGGCGATTCTCATGGGCGATTCGATCTTTTCGAATCCCCTTGCGATTAAATTCACTCTGCAAACGCTCGGACAACTCTCTGTCCATAAGCAGAAGTTGGTGGTTATTCTCCATGCATATGTGTGGAAATGCCTTGTTTGGGTGTTTTCTCGCCTTCCTACTCCTACTCCAAGCGACGGAAACGACACAAGGAAACCCATATTCCTGACCCTCAAACAGGACCTCCGAGGCGGCATCGGGTTGGCCTTGGCTCTTTCCCTGCTGGGCACGGCGCCGTATGACGGGAGCCGTGATACGTCGGATTCGGTGGCGAAGGTTCTGGAGGTTGTGAAGGATATGATGTCGCATGGCGACCAGCATATACAAGCGGAAGGCGTAGCGCTCTTGACGCAGCTCCTTTACACCCCGATCCCCTCCCCGGCGTCGGCCGGCGCGCATTTCGACATCCTGGTCCCGCAGCTTTTTGATGGCAGCCTCCTTCACCAAAGTCGGGACAGTGTGATCACCGCCGTCAAGTCTCTCCCTCGTCTTGACCCTAGCCACGTGAGACAGCTCGCCGATCCGGAGATCTTGTATCATTGGGATGATCTCGCGGAACTCTGGGTCAAGGCTACGAACATCTCATTAACCCAGGAGTTCACGCAAAGCAAGCTAAAAGCCCCATACTTGTCGATATCGGAATACCGGGAGAATCTCCTCCATGGATGGCAGTCCCTCCTACTCACGCCCTCTGACCTCACCCAAGGCTTTGCACATCTAACAACGCAGGACCCTTTCGCCAACAAAATTGCGGCTCTGATCTGTTCGTTCATCGTACCGACCGAGACCGTTGACAGCCAAGTCCAACGGCTGGTCCTTGTACGCAAGATGTGGCACACTATGACGAACGTCTTTCAACGCACCTGGCTATCGTGGCCCGCTGAAACCGTACTTGGGGCTGTGCTGAAGGAGGGCTACAACCTGGCAGATGAGCAGATTCGGACTGCCTGGGCTGAACTCTGCTCCGAATTGCTGTCCCTGGGGCTCCCTAGTGCTGTGGGAGTCGTCAGAGATCGGGGCGAAGCTCAGATGCCATCCGAGTTGCAGAGGCAGCTTTGGATGCTAGCTGTGAAGTCGATACACAAGTCTGATGTTCCGGCTCCATGGAGGGACGTCGCATATCTCCTCAGTATTCCTCTTGAGTTAGCTCCTTGTCTTACGGTTTGCATGATACTTACGCACCACAGGGCGTGGACGATGACGAAATCGGAAGCGGAGATTTGGGGGAGACTTCTTCGTACATCTATTCCGAGAGATGACACTATTCAGCCCACGGAATTTGTTGAGCATATCTTGGAAAACGTCAAGGACGGTCACAAGTATAGTTTCGTTGTTTTTTCGATCTCAAACCGTCTCACACCCTGTTCAGGCTTTCCGACTCACCCCAGGAGGTTTTGGTGCTTCTGTCTTACGTCGATCTCGCAGGAAGCAGCGCATTACCGCAGGCGATAACCAGTGCACTCGCTCAGGTCCTTGGTGATCTGTATCCTGCACAAGCTTTGCTGTCAACCTCACTCCAATTCATTCGGCGCCTTCAAGATATCGTTCTCTCTACCCCCTCGAGCCTCGCCCTGCCCCACCTACTTATATTGCAAGATAGCTTATGCAAGTGGCTTGAAGATGAGGAGAATCTCCTGGCTTCAGACGTCCGGAACGAAATAGTGCGTGATTAAATCCCTGTTTTCGCAGCTAATATCCATACTGTAAACAGACGCAGTGCTTGTTTTCGACCCCTTTGTCGATCATTCATGACCTTGAGCCATCTGGTCAGAACTTGGTCTCTATCTCGCGATTCCTCGCCACGGTCGCCGATGCCGACGCGTTTGAAAGATTTTGGCGTGTGACATATCACGGGCGTGACGAATTTCGCCACCTTTATCCGGAAAGCACCAAGACGAGCTTAAGAGCTTTTGCTGATGTTTTCGGCGGCAGCTTGGCTGCCGACCTCTCCCTTGAGAATCACTCACAGATGGTACGCGCTTTCTTTGTACATAGAGTGTAATTTCGGCTCAAATTCTCATCAGGAAAGTTCCTGTGCTCCTGATTCGCAGCCTTCGCAAGCGATACCTTCCAGCTCGATGGATTACTATGCCGACGAGTCCCGGTATCCTTTCGAGACGCAAACAGTGGGTATGGGTGACACTCACTTCATGGATGTGGATGTGCACGAAAACAGCGCGTCGACTGTCCGACCGCCTTCGCCATCACCGCCTCCACCATCAGTAGATCCTTTCGTACCTCCAGCCCATGCCCGAGCGGTCTCATCGGCACTTGACCAACTACAGGAGTATTCCAGTCGCTTGGATGAATCTAGCGTGTCCCTTAAGGATGGCGCTAGCGGTTCATCGCATTCCTCCGCTACCGTTCATGGTAGCACTTCGCGGGTACAGTTGAACCCTAATACCGGCACCGAGGCAGGAAGCTCGAAGCGTCCAGTGGAACACGATGGCAAGTCTTGGCAGGCCACGAACCCCTTCATTTACTGACCCGCACATGCTTAGACACCTGGGTTAGCAAGCGGCGGAGAACCAGTCCGGAGGCCATCTTTAAGCGCCGAGAATCCAATGCAATCGCGGGCCCTTCTCGACTTCCTGGGGAGTCGTTCTCGGAACCGGTCACCCGCAGGCAGTCGGTTGCCGTTTCGGAACATGCGTTGTCCCAGCCCATTCCGTCGCGCAAGCGCAAGGGAAAGCGGAAACTGATCCTCGACTACGTCGAGGTTCCGACTTATGAAGAAATTCGGAGGCGACGCCAACAGTGCTCGTTACCCACACCGTCCCCTTCTTTTAGGCCGCCTCCTGCCCGCCAGCCTCAGCATGTCGACGAAGAAGAAGAAGATTATGCGAGCTGGGAGGCCGGTCTTTCTATCGCTGAGGTCAAAGACGCACAACAGGCATTTGGTTGCTCGATAGAGTATCGTGAGTTTCCCAGACCTCGGTCAATTGCTTCACATCCTGAAATCGTTCCTCAGCTTCGTCGGACGACGGGGAATCGTCGTCGCCCCGCATGGATACGGTTTCGCACTCAAGTAGGGCGCTCTATCTCGCTCAGTGCCACAGAGACTCACGATAGCAACCCAGACCCTCTTACCGGTCCTTCACAGAGCCACCGCTCTCAAACGGCACCCATTCCGCAGCGAGAACGGCACCCGCTCCCATTACGGCGAAATCAGACGTCCGCGCGTTTGACTGCCCTGCAGCGCGCACTCGCCGTCGTCGCGGACGATGCCTCTCAGCCCCCTGTCGAGGATCTTATGCATGCCTCTCGATTGGTCCATGAGATCGGCGCGGCGCTGAACGCGCAGATGAGGAGAGAGTTGAAGAAGCCATAGACTGATATGGTTGCTGGTTATCGTTGTATTTGCACTTGCAGACTGCCTGCCACTGTATCACTACCATTGATTAATGTAACAATACCACCAGCTAGGAATTCCTGGCCTTTCTCTTTCTCAACGATGCTTGTGGAAAGATAAAAATAAGATTATGATGTGATGCCATCCATAAAGTTTGGGAGTTGGAAAGTCCGGGATCAACTAACCCTAACCCTAAAACCCTAAACCCTAACCCTAACCCCTAAACACGGATCAAGTGTCCGTTTGGGAGTTGGAAAGTCCGGGATCAAAAGTCCGCCGATCAGGTCTGGCCGCGCCGGCCAGACCTTTGATGTGATCGGAATACGTCGGAGTTTGAATATCGATCGAGTGAGACAGCACATGTAAATAAACGCGTCGCGTCCTGTCGCGTCCTTACGACGCGGCTTTACGGGACTTTCCTCTAGACCTTGAGTCCTGGAGTCAAGGTACCCATAACATGTTCTTTGCTGAATGAAGGACAACCAATATCAACCATATGCGCACTTTTGGAGTGCGAGTCAGTTACTATACACATTTAGTGCCTGTATTGCATTGATTTTGACCCCATTTTACTGCTTCCGCGATTTCGGCGGCGCAAGCTGGTCACAATTCATCTGCGGGGGCGCCCACTTGTCCGCTGAATTGCAGGAGGTTAACATTTGTCAGGCGGTGACCATTCCATGTAAATTCATCCTCTGGCCGCCGCAGTGCTGGGATCCAGGCTGGTTGCATTGCGAGATTGGGATCAACGCAGATTGCGAAGTTCCTAAGGATGTTGCACAAAAATGACTTCAAGCACCCCTCGGCCGCGTTTGATGCCAATGGTCTGCCGATCAGCCGTGGCGATCGTCCCCGGACTTTTGATCCCCATAAAGTTTGGGAGTTGGAAAGTCCGGGATCAAAAGTCCGGGGACGATCGCCACGGCTGATCGGCAGACCATTGGCATCAAACGCGGCCGAGGGGTGCTTGAAGTCATTTTTGTGCAACATCCTTAGGAACTTCGCAATCTGCGTTGATCCCAATCTCGCAATGCAACCAGCCTGGATCCCAGCACTGCGGCGGCCAGAGGATGAATTTACATGGAATGGTCACCGCCTGACAAATGTTAACCTCCTGCAATTCAGCGGACAAGTGGGCACCCCCGCAGATGAATTGTGACCAGCTTGCGCCGCCGAAATCGCGGAAGCAGTAAAATGGGGTCAAAATCAATGCAATACAGGCACTAAATGTGTATAGTAACTGACTCGCACTCCAAAAGTGCGCATATGGTTGATATTGGTTGTCCTTCATTCAGCAAAGAACATGTTATGGGTACCTTGACTCCAGGACTCAAGGTCTAGAGGAAAGTCCCGTAAAGCCGCGTCGTAAGGACGCGACAGGACGCGACGCGTTTATTTACATGTGCTGTCTCACTCGATCGATATTCAAACTCCGACGTATTCCGATCACATCAAAGGTCTGGCCGGCGCGGCCAAACCTGATCGGCGGACTTTTGATCCCGGACTTTCCAACTCCCAAACGGACACGTGTAATGCCATCAACTATCGCATCCCAAACTGGAAGCGATCAACACAACAGCACCAAAGAAGCCCCTATACAGAAACACGTCTAATGCTATTCGTACACTGTGCAACCGTAATCCGTGCATCCCTCCCGTGTGAACGTGATGATATGATCTTGAAGCAGGTCGATGAGTGGAAATACCGAGAGCAATGAAAATCACATACCCCCAAGCGTGCGGGAGGTGAATCCCACCTCGCAATAGCAGCTTGAAACGCGGTAAATTATCTAGATACGCCGAAAAATGACGTGGCTTACTAGTAGTCTGTTGCGAGAGGCAGCAGATTAGGAACAGAGGACGGACGAAAGACACGGAGACGTACATATCCACTTGCGCTTGAAGACCTCGATCTCCTGCTTGCCTCGCGGGCCGTTCATCACGTCGGGATACTCCCTCTTGAGCGCCGGCACGATGATGCTGTCGAACTGATACAGGAAACGCCGACGCCATTCGCGCAGGGTGCGTGCGTAGTGGGGGCCGATGTTGGACACACTGTCGACGATGAGACGCCCTGAAGAGCCCTCTTGGAGGGATTGCAGAAGCAGCGTCAGGGTGGGCAAAAATCCGCCGGGGAAGACTGCAAGATGGGGATCAGTCATTGACGTTGCAAGTTGAGGAGTGCAGCTTACTCTGTAAACAAGAAAGATGAGCTTCAGTAAATCTCGCCATACGATTCAGCTATCGACTTGCCCATTTCCGGATGAAATCGATCTCCCGAATATACCGCTCAAAACCTGGTCGGCAGTGAGATATTTACGCTATGACGCTATGACCAGCTAGACACGTACGAGCTTCGGGTATTGTGATAACTTGCACACAACCCACACCGCCGAGGGGCTTCATTGCCCAGTCCACAGTTTTCCAATAGCCGACGAGGAACTCGGAGCCCACAGCTTCGATCATCTCGATGCTCACCACGCGATCGAACGTGCCCTCCCAATCCGCAGGCATATTCCTGTAGTCCATCAAGTGAACGGTGATTCGGTCTGTGAGCCCGGCTGCAGCTATGCGCTCCTGCGCTAGGGTTTGTTGCTGCACGGAGAGTGTCAGCGTGTCGACCGTCGTCCCTGGAACGGTCTGTGCAATAAGCATGGCCATAGATCCCCAGCCCTGCATAGATGTGAGAATGGTATTGGCGAACAACGAGTTGAATGCGCACAGAACCGATTTCCAAAACACGGTTGCCTGGCCGAATCTTGGCCTTGTCGATGATATGACTGAGTTTGCGAATCTGAGCTTCGTAGAGTTCATCCGATTTGGGCTCGGTCGGTGCCGGTGCACTGGAGGACGGAGTTGTCGACTGGCCAAGGCGTCGTAGTCCTTGCCCGCCGCTCCATTCGCTGCGGACAACACCATCCTTCATGTCACCGTCCAGGTCGTCGAATATTGCGCATGAATAACTACGCAAGAGAAACATAAGTCAGCGGGCAAGAGTTGCGGAAAAATTGGGACGTGCGTCATGTCCTGCGACAAAAAGCCTGCAAGTACGCGTTAGAAAGTCATGTTCATTTGATTCATGGAATACAATACCAGCAAACATATCATTCGAAATATCGTAGTGGGCTGCAAATGGAATAAGCTTCAAGCACATGTGCAGGCAAAGAAACAGTGACGAACCTGAAATATTGGATCTCGAATTGCCGATTGTGTTGAGGAATCGGTAGGAGGTTAGCTTTTGAGGCAAAGTAAACAGGTAGGAAGCCCTGGAAGTTAAACCCGAGAGGCTCCTTCTATTATCGAGGAAAATCTAGCAGGCGGGTGAGCTGAAGCACAAGAAGACAGTTTGCAAAACAGTACATTGAAGAGGGAAACAAGGTCGTCGCATTCCACATCGCCATACATATATGCCTCTGCGAAACCCAGATCGCTCATTAGGCACAGTCGTATCCAGAACGCGTCATTTAGGACCCGGAGTTCAGCCTTGAATTCCTGAGAGTCGTCGGGGGCTCCAGGAGCTGGAAATGAATAGATATGCGAGTATGTGAGTACTCGAAGCCGGCCCTGGGAGATGTTTTGCATCAAACTGCCAGGCCTGTTATCGCCTTGGCCACGAAAGACGCGAAAACCACGCACGCAACCACAGCAGCCTCTGATAATCTAGCCACAGGAGCCCAGCCAGTCTTGAACGCTGCCTCGGAAACACGGTGCCATGCCGAGTCAACGAGCCCAGAGAAGGAGAAGGGGTGTTTTGCGGGCGTGTCTAAGAGTTGTTCAGACATGGGGGGAGTAGAAGAAGAGCTGCAATCGCGTCGACGTACTTGTATCAAACTGGTAGGCCACAAGCGGTCACCGATTGATTTCCAGTCGATCGCCTTGGGCAACGACGCGGTTGATGCCTCGTTGATGCTATCAGAATCGTGGTTCGGCTGGGGTAGGCCGACAGTCCGCAATGTCCCGAACAAGAGCGAACAAGCCTTCGAAGGGCAGCGCAAAGTGAGCGCAAAATTAAAATTCTCTTTTGCATCCTCGTGGCGGCCATGAGCGGCGACGAAGCTGGGTTCCCAAGCGCCGGCGGAGTCCCGACAGCGAACGGGTGTGATGGTCGTGTCTGTCAGCGCTGCACAGATACGACTTCCGACGCGCATCGAATCGCACCGGGTTATGTTTTATTCTGCGCTTCCGAATCAATGGCACTTGGTAGTAACAGCACGCAATGCGGATAGGGCCGATATGATGCCCCAGAATCGACTTGGAGTGCTATTGGAACGGTTACAATATGGTCCAAGCCGCCTGAGAATTGCCCCCCGAGTTGCCCGAGACTTTCAACCAAAGGAAGGAAGATGCTTGTGGGATATACATTGCAGGAAACGGTGGTATGTACTACATAACATAGTGGAATAAACAAATCGAAAGACCATACTGCATAGTTCATAGCAGAGTGAAAAGAAAAATTACTGAATAGAAACCGACGCTGGCAGACGCCGTTTCGAACCCGCTTTTTGCAGTCGACGCAACACGACGCCCTTCAGAGGACTCGCCGACATGTTCGAGTCGTCGCTGCTCGGTGGGTCGTCGTCCCGTGCCCGACGAAGAGCAGGGGAGAAGACGTGATATGGTGTGACTTGACCAAAGAATGTATCGTCGTCCGAAGATTCAGGTTGGCGTTTTGCGGCTACGGAATCGTCTGGAAATGTTATAGTCAGACACGACGCAGTATGCACAAGAAAAGAAAGCGCACCACTGAAGAGATCCTCTGATACCTCGTCACTGTCGCGTCTTCGCTTTCGTGGTACAACAATCAAAGCCCCTGGAGCTGAAGATCGCCGCGCCGCTTGGGAAGTCGTTCGCGTCTCCGGCTTCGACGGTGTATCGAATGCAAAAGGAAGGATATTCTTGGCCCGCGAGTACACTTGGCGGACACTGGGAACCTCGACGGCATCGAAGAGGACCCTCTTGCGTTTCTTCGAAAGCGGAGCTGTACCCTCATCGATGCTGAAGAATCCCGCTGGGCTTAATGTGCTTTGCTCCTGCTCCACAAGGCTAAACGCGACGAGACGTTCCTCTTCCGCGTCGCTGGTGCGAGGGCTGAAAGACAGTTCGTCTCCCTGGAAAGCCACCTCCATCTTGCTTCTCTTGGACGGGCGTTCTTCATCCCTATGATTGGGCGAAGCATGCTTTTTGCTCACAGGCAAGTCGTGACCGGGCTTCGGCGAAGCAGCGATGCGTTCCATGACGGAGGCAATAAGCGGGCGAGGGGACTCGTTCTCCTTGTTGTCGAGTTTCCTGCGCTTGTTCGGGGAACCCTTGGACCCACTCACGATTCGCGGAGTACGTTTAGGTGTGGACGGCGTAGAAGGGGGATAGGGTGTGTATACTGGAGAATCAGGGGACGTCGGCGAAGACTGCGCAGCGGAAGGTAGTTTATGTGGACGGGGCGGAGTCGAAGCCCGGGATCGTACAGTGACAGGAGTGGTGGGTGTAACTGGGCGGTAGGGCTGAACCCCCGATGCGACTTCCTGCGGCGCTGCCCTCGTTTCATCTGCAGGCTCAAGGGATACAGAACGGAAGCGTGCATTGCTGAGTTTGAAGGGGCTGCCAACCGGTACTTCTTTCCCAGTGCGAGACACCTTGGTTACTCCGCGAAACGGTGGAGATAACGATAGCTTGCCCCAAGGGCTGTTGTGGTCGAGCTGGTCGACGTCGTCGGCCTCGTCGGCAATGCCCAAACACGCCTGGATCTCTGAGGGCCATCCCTTTGCTGGAACGGGTTCGTTGGCGTAGGTGTCCCGCCAGAAGTCCGCAAAGGCGTCCGCAATCCCTGCTGGGGTGGTTTCTCGTCCGACAAAGCCCGCTTCGAGAATAGAACCAAGAGACTCGAGAACCGAAAGGCGCCGGGGAAGAGACCTGATTTGCATCAAAACTGCCTCATACAGCGTAACGATCTGAAACCAAAGTTAGTCGCAAACTCGAGTGAAAAAGTTTTCGGCACGTACATCATAAGCGTACTCCCCTTCAGTGAGCGTTTGGTGGTCGTCCGACACCCATGTGCATAAGCCGTCCTCAATGAGCACTAGCAGACCCAGGGCGAGTTCATTGGGACAACTTCCGATGGTGCGGCTAACTGCGCGAAGTGTCCACAGTGCATGCTGAGTGTTCCGCGGCTCTGGGGGATAAGAAGAGCGAAGAGCGTCGTTGACAAACTCCAGAAGGGCCTCCGGGAGCTCTCGCACGTCGTCCATTTCTACGTGAGACAACAGGGCGTCAGCAACGCGACACGTAGTGGTCGACGTTGGGTTGTGTTCCTTGACGATGAGTGCCGCTACGTGCTCGACAACAGCAACTGCGTCGAGACCGTAGTCGAGCGCCTTGTCAATTCCATGGCCGAGGAAGGCATCCCAAAGCTCGTAATCGGAATCATCTAGCTCCCAGCTCTTTTTCGTGCTGCAAAAAACCGATGTCAGTATCCAGCCTAAACGATCACCGAGAAACGGACGAACGTTAAAGGCACAACGAGAAGGGTAACGATCGCTTCCCAGTGGCACCCGCTCTCTTCTTTCCACTTTTCCGCGAAACACCTCCAGACTGTGCTGCGGAAGGCATCCGTCCACTTGCTGTGCGACACCCCCTCGTAACTCCAGAAGTCCTTGAGATCTTCCTGTTCGCACACGATGAGAACCTCCGCACAAAACGACGACCATTCCGTTTGGGAGACCTCGCCAGAATCCGTGAATTCATCCTCTCCGCGTACAAGACAGAGGATCAGCTTCTCCCCGGCCGCGGTGAGCTGAGGGCCAGGGATGACCTTGCGCATAGCTGCCCAGAGTGCGCGGACGATCTTAAGCTTCAAGGCCACGTTGGATAGATTCGTCTGGCCATCGGTGCAAAAGGAAACGTCCGCAGCCTTCAGGCTCACGTCGATGTTGTTATCGTGTATGATATCGATGAGAATCTCAACTGCCTCGACGGCAAAGTCGGCAATGTCCGCGCCAGGAGCCTCATTGTCTGTTTGAAATGTCAGAACAATGCGACCGCGGATTGGAATGAGCGTACCTTGCAGAACGGCAACGTTCGCTTTGATGAGCTGATCCCAAATCGTAAGCATCCTAAACTGAGATGCCAGTCAGATTATGCTCGTCCCCAAGTTGAACTACAAACGTACAGGAACAGGATCGTCATCTTGAAGCCCAATATGGCAAAGGCACTCTCTCCATATTTCGACCAGTTTGCTGAAGATGACAGGATGGACTACTTCTTCCCGAGTCAAAGACCGTACATCCGACACACCCGCGCACTGTGCAACGATGGACCGGACAGGAGTTTCGAGAGCATTGAACTCCGCCGTAAGCAGCCCAGGCGACGCAGAGAACAGTCCGCGAGGGAGAAGTTTGCTCCAGCTCCATTCGGTCTCTGTGGGCTCGAAAGAAACCATTCGCATAAGCGTGTCCAAGGCGCTAGAAAAGTGTCCCTTGCTCGCGACCATCTTCAATATTGTCACCACACGGGTAACATTGTCTTCGATGCTGCTCTCGGTCTCCTCAAGCAGACCAGCGATGGTCGAGACGCCAACGTCCATCTCAACAACAGTGGCGACGATTTCTGTCCAGAATCGTTCCCGGCCGGCTTCGATAGTTTTGCGCTTGGATTTGGAATCGTCCTCCTCGACCTCCGACTCATCGTCGCCGTTACCCGGAAGAAGGGGCTGGCAATACGCCCAGGCGGCGCAGCGCCAGACTGCGCCTCCCAGGCCTCTGACCGAACTCCTTTTATGGCTCATGGAGCGCGAGAGCAAGGCAGTGAGCGCTCTGCGCGTACCATCATGCGCGTAAACAGCCGAGTTGGCCAGGACAAGGAGACTCGCTACCACGCTCAGTCCCCAGACGGGACCTTGAGAGACAGCTTGAGCCTCGGTGGCCAGCAGAGTAGTGCGAATGGTGCGCGCGAGAGAGGACTCGTTGGAGTTTGTGGGCGAATACTTCGAAGGAGAGGAGGGGGTGGTCAAAATTGAGGTTACCATCGCAGAGATGCGAGTGTGAAGGGCAGACACGGGAAGCGTCGCGAGTCCTCGGGCAAAGCCCCCGAGCGCGTGGCATGCTTGGGTCCGAATACCGGCGGTTGGAGCAAGGAGGCTGGTCAAGACCGACGGGAGGAGGACCTCGAATCCGGGCACAAAGATCGAAGGCTGATAGACCGAAAGATCGTGGATAGCCTGGCGCGAGTGTAAGTGACGTTCAATTTGATCGGTACGGCTCACCTTCAAGCCATCGCTCGCCGAGCCCTTTTTGCCTTCTTTGCCCAACTCTCCTTCGATGCCGCGTCGGAGAGCGAATACGATGCGGGGTGCTGCCTTTTCCAGGATGCCAGCAGGAAGACGCTGCGTCTGCAGCAGCCAGATGGATAGCGCGTATGTCTTGCGAGCATTGGGTGTTGGTAGATCGTCAGCGAGAGGAATCGCCAGAACCTGCGTGAGGATCGCGCGTAGCTGCAGAACTGGGGGAGGGTAATTAGCCTCAGATCGTCGGAAGTGGGAGTGTAGCTCACCGGAGAATACGTTCGAGACAGCAGGAAGGGTAAAGACGACGGCGAGAAGCTTGATGGTAGAGTGGCACGTCGTGCAAAGATCTCTACCGTATCTTGCTTTTTTCGCCGTCGTCCCTTTCTTCTTCTTCTTGGGGCTGCTCTTTGGCGATGGGAGCAGCACCGGTTGTTCTCTCAGACACGCTTCTTCCTCTCTATCCTCCGGGGTTTGGTCATGATCCATCGTCTCGGGGTCAACCAAGCACCGTCCCAGATCACGGACAATGGCCTCTTCCAACGCGACTCTATTCTTGCGGAGAGGCTCGAGAAGGGGATATGACGCGTCGGAATCGGTGGTCAACGTGATGTGGGCTCGGAGACGCGCCGCGAGCACGGAGTAAGCGCGAATGAGCGCGTCCAGCGACGCGGCGGGGTCGATGATCGTCGTCACAGGCGATGAGAGATACGTCGGGTCAAACTTGGGCTGGGACGGCTCTGGTGTCGTCTCTCTCTGGAACTCGTTGATAAAAGGAAGGAGGGGCTCCGACCGCTTCTTGAGGATCGATTTTGTGGGCGCTCGGAGGCTGGTGGGGAGGCTGGCGAGAGGTGGCATCTGAGGAGTAGGGTTGATAGTACGGTATTGGTTGTGCGGCGACCATATAACGTGAGTTTTCGAGGACGGGACGCGGTTCTCCTTCTCTCTGTGGCCGGTACTGGGCGGGGTGGGGAGACTCATTTCGCGTCGAACGAGGGAGCAAGAAGCGTGGATATGGAGGGGAGTCAATGGCGTACGATGATAGTACGCACTGCTGGTAGCACTGGAAGTTGGAAGAGGTCGCGACTGAGGAGAGGAGTGTCACTGTCACTGTGACTCTACGCGTCGTTAAACGAAAGCAAGACGAAATACTCCCAAACAAACGAACACAGCGCCTGAATGCATCACATTCATCAGCGAAATCCCGGCAAAATTATGATCCGTTTGCATTCCGATTGCATGCGGTTGTAAGTGCCATAATCGATTGCAAGATGCTTGCAAGGAGTTGCAAGCGACACAATCACTTGCAAGCGCTTGCAATCGCCCTGCGTACCTTGCAAGCTTTTTGTAAGCTTCTTGCATCCGGGTTGCATCCAAGTTGTGTTCGGATGGCAATAATGTTCCACGAGCTTTTCGACTGTTGCACGAATCTTGGATTGTAATTGAATCTGGCTCAAGGGGCGAGGTACACCAAAAGAAGGAAAAAACAGAATGCATTCGATGATTGTAATAATACACGTGCTAAAGGGTGTCCCCCTCGCGGAGCTTGAGGAGACGTGCTCGACGAGAGCGCCCGCTCCAGTGTGCGCGATGCTCAGGTATCCTTCCGCACGCATCTTACGTTGAGCTGCTAAACAAGTCTGTCAGCGCGAAGATGATCCAAAACAGCACATGACGCACTTCCATCAAGTAACAACGTTCTCAGCGTGCGAGGCGTCGAAGCGGTCTTGAGGACTGTAACACAATGGAGAGAGAGAGAGCGCGGTTTGGGGACGCACAATAGCAGCACAGCCCCCACGCCCCACCACCATCAGCTTCGCGCAGGCAGCACGAGCTTCGCTCTGTATCGAATCTTGCGGCATTTGAGGGTTCTTGTGTCGACGAGGAAGTACACGATTGAAGATCCCAGACAGACGACGCAATAAGTTTTGAAGGTATGTATTGGCTTTTGGATTGAGGGCCAGAGCTTGCAGAATTTTGCAGTTGAAGTGACCTCGACGCACAAGATGCTCAGAGAACTTTACAGCGGCTTTGATGTACAAGATGGGGTTCTCGAAATACTAGTTCGGACGAGGTTTTGAAGTAACGCGGTTTCAGAGCCAGATTGTTGAAGAGTTGAGCGCTGAGCAGCTTGAGGCAGCGGCGCAGCGCAGGGCAAGAAAGTGGGGGGAAGTGGGTCGGTGGTTGGGAGCAACCAACCAATTGTTGCCATCAATCACGCCATTCTTCGTTGCTTGATCTCGGCGTTAGCGCAGTTTGATTGACTTGGCCAACGAACTCAACCGGGACTCGGAGAGACGGATTCACGTCTTCGGGTCCGTCTGCACTTATATTCATTGTAGCGGATGGGTAGGATTTGGTTGTGACTGTGTGGCACAAAACATTGGGGTGACGGCCATGATGTAGCGCCTGACCGCACAATGTTGTTCCATTTGAGTGGTAATTGGGGTACAACACGCTTGCAACAAGCAAAATATATTGTGTACATTACAGGTCTGTTGCAAGTCGATTGTGTGCGGTTGCAAGCGATTGCGCCGCTTGCAAGATTCCGGCTTGATTGCAAGCCCGGCAATCGGTTGCAATCTTTCCGGGAATTTGCTGATGTTGACACACGGTTTCTTTGATCTCCCATTTCTCAGCCTGCTTAACTTGCTAGGCTGCAGCAAGAAAAACACGGATTTATCACTGTTGATGGCAGGCTGAATCTGCGGGCAGTACAAAAATCACACCCTCTGTTTCGACCTGGCTGGCAACTGGGCACTGAGCGGCCGTAGCGCTTATCTGGAGCAGGATGACCGGCTGTGGCGCTTATCGCGATTTATAATGGACTACTCAGTCTACTGTCATTTAACAATGCCGCCAGAGAGACAGTCGACTAAAGTTCATTTCATAAGGGAGAGGTAAATGCGCCAGTGGGGAGAATTCGCCGCAGGGCACAGGCGCATGACGATGCTGACGACGCGCTGGAACCAGTCCACTTTTGCTCACCGCTTTCATCCACCCTTGGGCGAACTACGAGGCAATTGCATATCGAGATCACGAATCGTAAGACAATCTATTGGAGCTTGAAAGTTGAAACCCCTTTGCTAACCTGGTGCATCCTTTAGGGATCCGAGTCTGACGTACCCGAGTACGGGGATGCTGGGCGAGCCATCCTCTGGACTCGGTTGGTGAAGTCCCTTTCCACTGGCGAAACTGTGCCTTGAAGAACCGTGACGCCCGTCGTATCTGACGGTGCCGCGTCAAACAGCGGAAACGCCTCCGGTCGTCAGATTTCCGGGCCCGGCAATAAATCTCCGGGAAGGCGTTGATATCCGCTTCGTAGACGTACTCGCCCCGTCACTGGCAAAGCACTTCGAGCCAACGCTACGCGATCCACAGTCGCAGTCGTGTCCTGAAAATAAAGATAACCTCGCAGGACGATCGATTCGCAAGATTATTGGGGCAACGATTCCGGTTCTGCCAGCGGGCATTTTTCTCAGAACGCGCAAAACATCGTCGGCCTTGAACGGCCTTATTCAAGCTTCACCTCGTGTCCGATGCTCATTAACTGAAAGAAGGCGCTGAGCTGCCAGAGTTGATGTACTCAGCCTTCAAACTCCACGAAGGCAGCGGATGCCGCCGCTTCGCAAAGATGACACCGAAGGTACGACGGTAAAGTTTGAGGGATGCACACATGTTGGATCTCAGCGGCCTCTTTTCACGGATCCAATCCACTGCCGGTCGAAACAATGTATAAAGGCGCTGCCAACCATCCAGGGTCTTCACTCCGCCTCTTTCCCCCACTTCGTCCTTCGTCCTAATCCTCCTCGCGCACTAATCATGACCTCGACGTCGACCCTTACAATGTTCTTCCTCACATTCTTCGCCATCTTTTCCCTCGTCGCCTCCGCTCCGGCCCCTTCACCGCGCGACGTATTCTCCCCGCCTGTGCTCTATCCCGGCAACGGCACGGTCTGGCGGATCGGCCACACCTACAACGTCACATGGGATTTGAAGGGTGCCCCGACACAAATCACAAACAGCATCGGGATGATAGTCCTGGTGAAGAACCATTTGATGATAGACTTGGGTACGCTGCTCCCTTGTTGGCCCCATCATTATTTACTCATCCCTCATCTTTTCAGAGCACCCGTTGGCCAAGGGCTTCGACATAAGGGTAGCCCGCCACGAAATAACTGTCCCCAAAGTCGAGCCTGGCCACGATTACCAGATTTTAGGTGCGCTTCCTCTCTAGCTGTGCCACTCGTAGTGCTCATAATTTTCCAGTCTTTGGTGATTCAGGCAACACCGGTGCAAAGTTCACGATCACCAAGTGAACACGCCGCCCTGCATGTACATCTTCCCGCATTGAATCTACCACCATGAATGTATCACGAACCATCAACAAATCCACAAAACTAATATCTACATGGACCCTGTAATTCGTTCACAGAAGTCGCGTTCTTGTTGGACTGACCTATTCGCCTTTTGTACTACCACTCCATACTACTGTATAAAATACTATAATCCAACCTCCATGCACACCCAGAACGATGTCCGAAGATTGATAGCTCCGCTCCCAAGCGCGTTCTTATCATCCAAGCTCCGACGCTTACCCCACGAGACCAAATCCACAGCTTGCGAGACCATTTTGCCATCGTCTGGATTGCCCTTCCTCCCAGCGATGCTTCAAGACAGTCCGCTGGCTGCACAACCTCCCCGCATTCGCGTTCAAATTGATATGTGCTGGTGTTTGTGCGCCATTTTGGGACACGCGCCTGCTCACGTGTGATGATATGTTTGATGCACTGCGCTTCTTTTCTGATGCGAACTGATGCCCCATGATACCCTGTCTCAGCTTGTCTTGCTATTTAAGCGATGTTCTGGATGAGAGTCGGGGTGAGCTGACTTCTGCCTCCTACCTCTGTTCACGGAGTCCTCTGCCATGTTCCACCTTACGATTTCATGCCTTTTCTTTATTTCCCTCTCCGTTCTTGCGGCGCCGTTGGATAGCCGGACGGTATTCGACCCTCCTATCATTTCCCCAAGCGCAAACACTGTCTGGAAGGCTGGGCAGGTTGAGACTGTTACGTGGCAAGTGCACTTACTTTTAGCATTCCCTCCTCGTCTCACTTGCTTTCAGGAATGCTTCGGGCATACCAGCAGGTATATCGCAGCGTTTTGATACCTTTAGCTCAATCATCTAACTTGAATGCAGGTTCAACCGGCCAGATCGTGCTTGGTTTCCTGACGTCGGACAGCGAAAACCTTTGTGAGTGAAAGGAGTATTTCACTGAGGAACGATTGCTTATCGGGGCTCAGCGAATACCTCTTTGGCGTCTGGTTTCGATCTCACAGATGGCAAGGTTGACATTACAGTTCCATCTGTTGTGACGAGGACGAACTACATAATTGTGCTCTTCGGGGACAGCGGTATGTTGCAGTCCTCTCCTAACTGTGTCCTTGTTAAACCGACCATCTTCCTAGGAAACCGCAGCCCAGAATTCACCATTCAAGGATCGAGCTCCTCATCTGTCTCCGCGGGTGCATCGTCCGCCTCTTCTGGCCCTGCGTCCGCCTCCTCTGGGCCCTCGTCTAACAACGGCGCTGCAAGCCCTCCGTCGTCGCCAGGGTCTGTCGAGTCTCAAACCGAGATTCTCTCAGTAACTCCCAGTCCTCCCATCGCCACTGCTTCGTCTTCTGCACCACTCTCGACGCCCACGGCCCCATCTTCGGGACCCTCTTCCTCGTCAGCTTCATTGCCGACATCCTCATCACCGACGTCGTCTCCTGCCGGCGTTACGGCCCCTTCTCCTTCGCCCAGTAATAACGCTGGGTTGAGCACGATCAACCTCAAGAACTACCAGGTTCTGATGCCTGCTGTAGCCCTCCTGCTTTTCATCTAAGCAGTGGCCTCGCGAGTATTCATTTCCCCACGCAACAGATTATTTGGACCAATTGTACCAAGGATTTTACACCTTAGCCCATCTACTCATCACGGATCTCATGTATTACAAGAAACATTTCCTTTTATTCAAAACACACGCTCGGATTGACAAACCAGGTCCTGTTAATAATGCACCTCCGTCAGGCGTCCGCCGCAACCAGCATGAATGTTCCGGCAATCGGGTTCCCCAGGTCAACAGCGGCCGCGAACTGGCTAATGTTGAAAAGGGAGACAGATGTTGATGCGTTGACCAAGGTCTGCGTCGCAAATTCAGGAGACTGCTTGAAGAGCAGGAACGTGTAGCTTCAGTGGCGCGGGTGTTCAGAAATATGAAACTGTGCGAAGGCGAATCAGTTGAACTTACCGGTGAGCATCAGACCCAGCAGGCGGCGTGGGTTGGCGGAATTCCGATACCGCGGGCGTGGAATTGACGAGAAGGCCACCTTGGTTGACGAAGTTCCCGCCAAGGAAGTGGCGGATCTGCGCGCTGGTGGGAGCTTGCGGCGTGGGAGCGTCGGGATCCACCGCCGCAACCACGAACGGTCCAGGGCCAACGTTTCCTACCACGTGGAACGTCGGCGGGCCAGCGGTGTCTGCGCAGCAATGGTCACCTTCAAGTTCTCAGGCTTCCCCGATGTATCGCGTGCACTCACCATTCCGGGGAACCTGAATTCCCGCGTGGAGTGTGATGGGCGGGCCGGTCGTCTGGGGGAGGGAGACTTCGAGCAGAGCGGTAGGCTTGAAGACGATAGTCAAGTTTGCTGGGAGCTAGGGAGACGCTCAGCATTAATGGACGGCTATGCTGGCAAACGTGTCGCATACGTTGGCTGCGGTGAAGGCTTTCTCCACGGCCGGGATGGAAACATCTTGGCCAACGGCGGCGATAACAAATGCGAAGAGGGATGCAAGACGCGACAAATACATGGTCGAGAAATCGAGAAGAGAATCTCCTTGGATTCTGCTTTATATGCAAGTCCGGCTGGATATATCATCCGCGTCGCTGGGAAGGAGACGCGAAACCATGTGGTACTGGCCACAGAATAGCAGGCTTGTGAGAGGGTGGGACTAGAGCAGTCCAGCAACTAGTTTTTTCCAAACTGTACGTCTTCTGATTGGCTGAAATTTGTGGAGCAGCCAATCAGAGTTGATACAAACCAAATTTTTAGTTTTTGCTGGACTGCTCTACTATGAGAAATTCTAGGAAGCGACTCGGGTCGACGATTGGATAAGCTGCCAAGGACTCGCGAGTGCTAAGTGTGAAGTTGCGCATGCGACGAAGTTGTGACGAAGATTATTGAAGGACGCTCCCATCTCGACGAAGACCAGTGGTCAAGCCATTACAAGCGTTAGACCTCAAGGATCTTCACGGAAACTGGACGTTGACAGACGAGAACGAGAGAACACGAGAGTTGACCGTTGTGGTTGGGAGCAAGATGCCATAGAGGCCAGCTTGAAATCATCGTAATCAGAAAACATACAAAGCGTGATTATAGTGGCTACGTGAAACAACATAATGACTACCTGAGTCGTCTAATCGTGAATAAACCAAAAACGAACAAGGTGAGTACCGATACAGGGCATTGCTATCTTTCACATTTGGCGGAGTCGTCTAATATTTGTGTGACACCCGCTGACCGCAGACTTGAGAACCGAGAGAAATTCTATGGGGGGCATGGGAGGGATGGGTCGTGTCGGCGTTCATGGCGACCAGCCAGCAGCCATGAAATTCCATGAAATGGTGATTTCGCCAGTGCTGAGTGCCGCAATTTGCTCGAAAAGTCCAGGGGACATGTCTACGAGCGTATAGCGTCAGCATTCGACGCGTTACGGTCAAAGGGGACGCGTACCGAGGGAGGACGTGTCGCATGATTCGCAACTGTCGCGTGTTTTACCGAACGCTTGGTGGCCGTTAGCGGTGTTTGTGATGCTGACCCACTAAAATCATCCCGCGGTTAGTTCAGGCAATGTAGGTGGAAAGGCAGTCGACTTGCCTGGTTGCAGTTGCCTCCACCATTGGCATCGTATCGCGCCTTGGAAATGGCGACGATCGGGCTGGAGTCGCTGTCCCAATACCCACAGTTGCCTTCGCTTCCACTGGGGTAATACCACGTTCCCTGGACAAAGAAGACGCGTCAATAAACGCGTCGCGGGGACAAACAGTGCCAAGACGTACTCTGCCGACGTGGGTGATGCGCTTGTCCAGTTCTGTGGTGAGAGTGGCGTTGCCCTGCTGCAGAGGTGCAGCGAGAGTGAGGACAATGCAGAACAAGAGGGCGAAGAGGACGGCGGTGCGGGACATGGTGTGGAGGCGCGTTGGTCAGGGAGGGGGTGGGTGATGAAGTCAGTGGGGGAACTGGCACGAAGAAAAGGACGTCGCAGCGTGCTTTTATATTCGGAGGTGTGCGGGCTTATGAAATTTTTGAAAAAAGGCACACGCGTGTCGGCTCGGAGAAACAAATTGCATTTGCACCCCGAAATTGAAATGCCGAGGACCCTAAAAGAGTCAGTGCCTTGCATGACGACGCGGCGCGGGGAGCTCCATTCCCGCATGGCGATGATGGACGAAAATTTCAAGGGCAGAATAATGTCCCATAAGATAATGATCTCGAGTCAAGCTGGCAGACGAAATTGCCCCAAGTACGCAGAGATTAAGACTTTTCAAGGATTCCGCGGCGTTGCAGGTATGCTGGCGTCTAAGGCGTCCGAACTCGATGACTGTCCAAAGATGGAAGTCGTGACAATGTCACAGTGTGAGGTAACGCGTTTGATGGCCTATTTTGGGTGTGTACATGTTACCGATCCTCACCAATCCGCACCCTTTCAGCGTTTCGTTTGTTCATTGCACCGTCGCCGTTGGGAGGCAAGACATTGGCAACGCGACGTGCAACCTCCTTTGTGCCTGTCCACTTTTCGGTGTCAGGCAAAGAGAGAAAAAATGGCTGCTATTCGCATGCTTTGCTTTACTCTCGTTTTCTCCCCGGTCCGCTCAATGGTCCGCTGGTACGTACTCCTTCCGCTCTTTCAGCATGGCCGACGGTATCCGCTTCGCTGGATTCTGAACCAGTTCCGACCTATTTGGAAGAAGACGAAATTTATTGCACTAGCTGTGTCCTTTTTTGCCCTGGACTCCCGCTTCGCCTTCTAGTTCAGCCTTCAGTGGTCTCCGATTCCACGGCCGTCTAACGCCCTTCTTGGCTTGTATATGTAACGCCGGTGAGTCCAGGTGGCTGTCACCTGGATCATTTACATTGGGCGCTTTCGTCTGTCTGTCGCCTTTCACGATGGCCGCTGGCTGGGGTAACCAAGGTCACTGCCTGGCAGTGCGCAGTCCGTTCAGGGACGCATTTCGTGAGATTATTTGAACCTCATTTGAACCTCATTGTTCCCTTGCTTTCGGGATTTATCAGTCTTGATCGGGGTGAACAGGTTTCCCTAAAAATTCCGAATGTTCAATGTTGCGGTTCATGCGGAGGCGGACACCCCGCTGCCTCATGGCCCCCGCGCTACATATCTCATGTCCTGCAAGCTTCAAGTTGTGAAAAAAAGAAGACAACAAAAAAGAACGGGAAACAAAAATACAAAGCCTGAGAAATTTAGACTGAGGCGGATCATCCCATTAGTATGACGTAACTGATCCTCTGCTGTCCCCTCATCCGAATCGAATCGATTCCCGTCCGTTGAGCTCATATACGCAGAGCTTTGCTGCCATGTCGGGACAGAAGTTCGGGGAGGCCTTACCAGTAATTGCTGCACAATGCGTACGCTGGAACGATGGCTTACATCGGTTGTTCCAGGACCAAGTTGAACGCATATCATCCTTGTTTGAAGCGCACCTCCAGCTTCTCGTTGAGGTAAACCTGCCATGGCTCTCATTCGCGCGCAGATTCCGACTGCCCAACCGGCTAGGTTCGGGAGATCTACCGAGACCGGGCTGCTTTAGAACGTGAATATGCTACGAAGCTTCAAGTTCTGACTAAACGAGCCACTGAGAAGAGAGCTAAGCTGGTCACCTCGCTTGTTGTCGGAGAGGAACCGACAAAAGCTTCATCTGAAGCTACCTTTTCGCAAAAGTAACCATTCTCCACAAAACACGCTGCATTCTCATGGGATTCCAGCACTCTTAATGCCGCATTCAATGAAATTATCTCTTCTATGTCGAGCACGGCCCAGGATCACGTAAATCTTGCCGATGCTTTGGGCACGCAAGTGGTGGACGTTCTTAAGGGCGTTGAGCGGAAACAAGATGAATTGAAGAAGAAGGTAGAATCGAGTGGGCACCATGCGCTCCAACGAACTAACATTGGGCGGTACGTAGGAAATGGCCTTCTTCCAGCGGCTGCTTACCGAGAGGGATCGCGCGTACGCTGACCGCCTCAAGGTCTGTTCATTGTCCCGCGTCCTTCATTATCTGATTTGGTTCATCCAGGCCAAGCAGAAGGTAATCCATGCCTTGTGCAATGTCAGGAGGTCCCAACCGCATTTCTTAGTACGACGAAGAATGTTCCGAGGTTGAGTCTGTTCGCCAGAAGCAGGTAGGGTTCCCACATTCACCGGTGTGCGATATGGTGCTTCATGGGGAGATTAGACTCGCGCCAGCGACGACCGCCATGCAGAGAGAGCTGCAAAACAGGCAGACCAGCAGCGAATAGACATGCTCAACAGCAAAAAGTAAGCCCTGAGCATACTTTCATCGTTGTTGATATTTATACTTCCCAAGCGTGTATCTGATCTCAACCGCCATCGCAAACAACGTGAAGGCCAAGTTCTACAGCGAAGATTTGCCAGCGCTTGAAGACGTGCGCTTTAACACTACCGCGTTCATCTCTTCGGAACCTGACACATTACCACTCTTTTTTAGCAATATCGTGCGTGCTTCTTCCCGACACACCCTTTTCGCCGTTTAACTATAAGGATTTAGAAATTATCCAAAGTCGGCTCGTCACTAGATTCGCAGCGATTCTGAGCCATTCGGTAGCTCTGCACATGAAGCACCTGGAAGACCTCAAGGCTCGCCAAGCGGGTGTCGAAGCAGCGCTAGGCCAGGTGGACCCCTCCCGGGACCAAGATATCTTCATCGAGCATAATATCCGGCCATTCAAGCCTCCTAACGATTGGACCTTCGAGCCATGCGTTAATCACTACGACACGGCAAGTTTCTCGCTCCGACTCTACGCATCTACCTCGCGGACTGATCCACATCAATTAATTAGGACGCCATGAGCGTCGAACCTGCTCCGAAAGTGTTCTTGCAAAATAAATTGAACAGGACTCGGACGAAGCTGCAAGAGTTGGGTCCTTTAATGGACGGCAAACGTACGTAAGGTGCCGGGACGATGGATTGCCGTGTATATAACGTTGGAATAGGTAGAGAGCAGGATCAGCTCTCGTCCCTATTCGTGGCATACGATGCCGACCACTCGCTAGGGAACACCGAGGATATATCTGAGGCAAGTTGTTATCGATCCTTTCCGCTACGTCTATGGCACTAAAGGAGGAGTCTTTCAGACTTATCTGGACGCTAACCATCAAGTGATTTCATATGCCACATCAGAACGCATCCTGAAGACGGAGGTGGAGGTCATTTCTGCTGCTATTGGCGGTAAGCACAGCGTGTTCGGTATCAGACTTTCGATTAATCAATCTAATAGATGACGAGGGCGAACAGCATCCGCACTCCTTCAAGAGCTCGTCGTTCTCCATCCCGACCCAATGTGGATACTGCAAGGTACCTGCTGTCGGAAACTAGCTCCCGCGACGCCATTAATCTCGGGCGCAGTCATCTATCTGGGGACTGAGCAAGCAGGGGAAGACGTGCAGAGCATGCAACCTCTCCGTCCACTCCAAATGCGAACTGAAGGTCTGAATAAGTGTAATGGCTTTGTTTGCGCTCTGATCTGGACAACTCCAGGTCCCCGCGGACTGCAAGCATTCAGAGGGAGGGCGCAAGTCGTCTTCCATATCACGGAGCTCTACTGCAGCGTCCAAGACTGGCATCAATCGCGGCAAGTTGTGGTCGACGATCCTGCCCCTGGTGCTTATCGCCCTCCAGCGGCCCCTCCGACGCCATCCGCATTTGCGCAGTCCGTTGCAGAGGAACCGTACGAAGAGTCGTACCAGCCTGCCCGCATGCTCTTCGACTTCGCCCCGACGTCAGAGTTCGAGCTGCAAGTCGCCGGTGCGTGCATCCCAGTGACGTTCGTTGCTGTTAATTAACACTTCTCCATTGCAGAGGGGACGTCCGTGCACGTACTTGAGCCGGATGATGGGTCGGGGTGGGTCAAAGTATCCGACGGACAGAGCGCGGGACTCGTTCCCGCCTCGTACCTCGAGTATGACGACGCTGCATCCACGGCCGGCGCTGGCGGCGGCTCCGAGGAGGGGTCGGGGCAGTACGGTCAGTGTCCATCTCGAGTGATAGGCAGATCGGACGTTTAGTTCATTCTACAGTGCGAGGGCTTTACTCGTACGAGGCGCGCGGTGCCGACGAGCTCGGTCTTGATGAGGGTGAGCTTGTCGAGCTGACCAGCGGTCCTAACGGCGGCCAGCACTATGGGGATGGCTGGTGGGAAGGTACATGCACGTCGGTGCAACTTGGACGGACCAAATTGACAGGATATGCATTGCAGGTATCAATTCGGCTGGTCAGAAGGGTATATTCCCGAGCAACTACGTGCGTCGCTCACTGTCCTGTCCATTCGTCCTTCATACTTGGCGTCCAGGTGGAGATGGCTTGATATCGTTATCCGTAATTACACTACAATATGTACTCTTACACCGTCCCAAATTCATCCAAAATCGTACAAATGCATTGCACCCTACTATCGCCCGCCTACTAATGTCGGTCGCAGATACGGTGCGTTGCCCATCACCTGGTAGGATGATGAAGGGAGCGACGACGGCAGGCCGTTCGTCATGCCCATGTTGACACCATTTTGATTCGACCCTGGGCCTGGTGTCTGGTTGTGGGACTCGCGCGCCACGCTGCGATCCTCCCGCTCCGCAATCGTCGCGCCGCCCCGCCCGGGGTCGCCCATCATGCCGTTCGTCACGGTCTGCCCCAGTCCGTACAGCTTGCCGGAGTACTCCGCGTCGTCGACTTGGTCGTGGAAGTAAATCTCACGCATCTTGAAGAACGTCGAGGCTGTCAAGAGCGAGTCCGACCCCGCTTGGTGCGACGGCCCGATTCGCAAGACCTGCAAAATGGCACCAGCCTACCGTCAGCTGCGGAAATGAAAATGGCGACAATACTGCGTACCCCGAGGTCATCTGCGACTTGTTGCAACCCTCCTTTGAGGTTGCTCGCTGCACGCATCATGTATTTGATGTCGTACACCGTCGGGAACCACGTCTGAAGAAGCTCAAAGAATTCTTCCTCGGTCGTAGGAAGGGAGACAGCAGTGAGGAGTTTGACGAAATAGCCAAAGTCGTAACCGCTGTGCAAAGGTGAGCCATCGAATGACATGGTAAGCCCTGCAAACACGACGCGCCTGTGAAACGATATCCACTTTGTCTCTTCCGCCAAGACCATCCCCGACGTTATCATGAGCTCCGCAAAGTCATTTGGAGCAATACCAATCTCGTCGTGTCGTTGGAAGTCGATTCCGGACTTTTGAAGTAGGTCTATTGAATCTGGCGCGTACATGTCTTCGCTGGGGACGCTTGTAAGCAGCAGACATAGCAACAAAGGCGCCATGGAACGCACTTTATGCTGAAACGAAAGTTGAACTGCCAGGTGGACGCCTCGGGCGGAAAGTTTCCGTTCTCATCTGCGAGGGTGATGCCAACTTGGATGATCTTGAGCAGGTCAACGTTGCAGCGCATCGTCTGGTAGTGGTAGTCGGAAGAGGTCTTGAAGTTGCCCATGGGACGCGCAACGACCCCGGGAAATTCTGTATCCTGAGACGCGAGTAAGCCTCACTGCGAAGGTTGCACCGAGGAGACACAAGGCACCATTGCAACGTAGGGATAGTTCTCGATGAGGTCTCGGATGAGGCGCATCTCGGACTCGAGATTGGGTGCCCATACTTCTCGTATCCGCGCCATACAGGTCTGACCGCCGCAGAGGCAAACCAAGAGTGATTGATTGGTAAGCATCGGGGACGCGACTTGAACTAAACCACGATATCGACTCCCTCAGTCATCTGTTCTCAACAAGGCCCAGCCATATCTTCAGATACATACAACCGCGTTTGTCGAGGGCCTTTGAAGGCCGCTGCGAGTACAAATACATGCACATGTCTATCACTCGTTGGCGCCATCGTCCAGTTCGTCGTCTGAATTGTCCGGCCACTCCCACAATTCACTTTTGCCATCCCACTCCGGGCAGTCCGCCCCAACATCACGATAAACGAACTTTTGAGGCGCCCTCAGCCATTGCACCTCCCGTGTTTTTGCACTCTTCCCGATTCGCCGGTGGGCTGGGCGTCAGAGTCGCGCGGTTTGGCAGTTTTCATTGAGGCAGCAGAGCTGGTGTCCGGATCGTCGGAATGCTCCTTTTGACGCGACGCTGTGTTTTGGTCATCGAGACTGAGGTCGCGGAGGCCAAGCGTCCCGTCGCCTTTGTGACCGGTCTTGTCTTCGACACTGGTGGATTTGCTATCGACGCTGGCACGTTTCTGAGTTTCTCATCGTTGCTCCTGTGTAGTTTAGACTCACGGAGATGGCTCAGAGGGACACAAACATAGTCAAAACCTGAGAACGCCCCACGGAGGCTTAAGGCAAGAAACAGGGGTCTCAAGCGTTGGTAAGCAAGTTTCGTGACTGCATCCAAGCTGGCTCCCGTCCGTAACCTCGAATCTCATGCAGTATTTCAAGGGCCATCGAGGGCCGCTGCGAGCACTCTCGTCCAAATACATCCATATGTCTACTCCTCGTCGATGTTATCGCCGAAATCGTCGTCCGAATCGTCCTCTGGGATCCACAATGGAGTTTTGCCGTCCCACCTCGGGAGGGTTGACCCAACGTTGGGATAAACGAATCTTGGGGCGGGATTAACGTTTCGCAGCTCCGGCTCCTTCGGCGGTTTCCCCGATTCGTTGGTGGGCTGGGTGTCGGTGTCGCGCGACGTGGAGGTATTCACAGAAGCGGCGGAGCTGGCGTTCGAGTTGTCGGAATGCTCCTTTTGACACGACGCCTTGCTTTGGTCACTGAGGGTGAGGTCGCGGAGACCGAGCGTCTCGTCGGCTGTGTGTCCCTTCTGGGCGTCTTTCCTGCCAACTCTGGCGGGTTTCTCATCGTTGCTCCTGTGGACATTTTAGACTCACTGAGATGGCTCAGAGGAACACGAACATGATGCCTTCGAAGAATGAAAACCTGAACGTTGTTTCGGAGTTCTGGACGCGACCGAAAAATAGGGGCCAAGTGTTGGTAAGCAGGATTCGTGACTTGATTTACTGCGTTTTGGCAACACATTTATTATTCGCTTGAGGGCCTTTGAGGTACAATCCGGGTACTCGTTAAAATGCGTCATTATTCATGCAACATGCATATGTATACTATTCGTCCCATTCGTCATCCGAGATGTCCTCTTGGTCCTCATAGTTCCACAAGGGACTTATACCGTCCCACCTCGGGATTTTTGACAATGGGAGAGTTGTTGGGCGCTTCGGCCTCTTCGGCGCCTTCCCCCATTCGCTGGACGGGGACTGGGCGTCAGAGTCGCGCGACTTGGAGGTATTCTCCGAGGCGGACGCGTTTGCGGAACTGGCGTTCGAGTTGTCAGAATGCTCCTTTTGACGCGACGCCGTGCTTTGGTCATTGAGGGTAAGATCGCGGAGGCCGAGCGTCTCGTCGCCGGTGTGTCCCTTCTCGTCGACACTGGCGTCTTTCCTGCCAACACTGGCGCGTTTCTCATCGTTGCTCCTGTGTACAGTCAGACTCGCTGAGATGGCTCAGAGGGACGAACATGATGTCTTGGGATAAAAACCTGCTCGAGAACGCGGGCAGAAACTCGGGATAGGGGCTATCGGCTCACAAATGATCGGTAAGCGGATACGCGAGTCGCGTTTCATATATTTGTTCAGTCTGGCCGCCTCGGACTTGCCGCAGAAAGTGCGCGAGGAGCAAACCAAGAGTGCGAGCAAAATCTGGTACAAATACATGCAACATGCCTGCTAAAAATCGGCGCCACCGTCCGTACCCTCCTCCTCATAATCCGGCCACTCCCACAATTCACCTTCACCGTCCCACCACGGAAGGGAGCACCCAACATCGGGAACATCGAACTCTATGGGCGGCCGCTTGAAGTTGCTCTGCGCCTTTCCCGATCCGCTGGTCGGCTGAGTGTCGGCAGAGACTGCAGAGTCGCGCGACTTGGAAGTATCCGCAGGAGAGGCGGACGCGTTTGCGGAACTGGGGTTCGAGTTGTCGGAATGCTCCTTTTGACGCGACGCCGTGCTTTGGTCATTGAGGGTGAGATCGCGAAAGCCGAGCGTCTCGTCGCCTGAGTGTCCCTTGGTCATCGACACTAGTACTGGCGTTACGAGTCCTAAATTTATTTAGACTCGTTCTTGTCAGCGGCTTGTCCGCCACTTTTTTGGCAACTTTTCAGTGTTTTTTGATTGAAGTTGCACTTGTTATTTGTTGGCTTTCATCACGTGTAAGTTTTCCCTCACTTTCCCATCATTTTCAGTGCGGTTTCCTTGCAGTCACGTGTGTATTCTCCCCATTTTTCCCATCATTTTCAGTGCACTTTTGCTTCATCTGGGAAACCGTAGCCGAGATGTGCCTATGAGGTTCTATGAAGCCTATGCAGCAGTATGGAGCACTATGTAGTGCCCCATAGTGGCCCATAGGCACATCACAGCCACATGCTACTGCATAGTGCTTCATAGTGCTCGAGAGTACTATCAGTGGTGGTCGGCAACGCTGCCAGAAATCAGTGATCGTAAAACCGGTATTGCCGCATTTGGGAATTACCCCTATGTCCTGCTCTGTTCTACTCAGAACACTACCCTATGGTGCCGCAAAATTCCCCAAAAATGTTTAAATGCTTCATACACTCATAAAATAGTATGCGGGGTACAATTTAATCCGCCAAAGGGACTGGATCTGAGCAATAATATAATGGGTCTCAACCCCTCCTCCTAGTATCAGCGGCCTGCCCAGACCTCTTAAGCTCCCATCGTAGCGCACGATAGAAACAATGTGTACTCTATATGAAAATGATCGTGCCCGATTTTGTATTTTCACGCAGGGGAAGGAGCTATAAGGCAATTCATGTTCGAAAATGGCTGTTTACCATACATGGGAAGGACATATCAAAAAAGCGCCACGATACTTTTGAAGAGCCATGCCATGCCACCAGTTTATCCCGCAAAAAGTTGTTCTCAAAGTGCATGTAGCTTGAGATATGGAGCCCTACCACTTAATGGGCCATTGTCGGAGTTTGAAATTAGCGGTGCGTTGCCGACCACCACTATCAGGCATATTCGGTTTTCCTGATGTTGCGCGCACGTGCAACACCGGCCCGTTCAGAAATTCTCGGTTCAAGTCAAGTTCAAGTCGAAGTTCCCCCTGGCACCCCCTCTCAATGTGAGCTGGTCGACGCGCATGCGTCGACCGGGCGAACATTGAGAGGCGACAAATTTTTCCATACTTATCACCAAGGGGGAATCAACGGTCAAATTTCTGACACCGGGTAGGGGGGGGGGGGGGGTCCGCCCGGAGGCCTTAAAAAACTTTTTGACCCTCATTTCAAAAAAGTTTCCAATCCCGCTGAAACGCTGTAAAAACACCTCAAACATTTTTTTCAGAAATATAAGGGAGGATTTTCAAAACTTTGATCATAACTACCCGATTTGGATTGAAATCCGAAACATGTTCACTTTCAGTTGTTCATGTATAGAGTGCATGTAGGAATGGATTTAGTAATCTCTCATATCTATCACTCACTGTATACATGGCAATTGAACCGGTCTTGGGTGAGTTCGGCCAAACGGCAAGAATTCTTGCCAAAATAACTGAACCAAACATTTGATTGCCGGGTTAGCCGTGGGAGATCATTTCCTCATATAGGGGGGGAGGGGGGGGGGGTCTAGGATCAAGGCTTAAAAAACTTTTCGACCGGATATCCGAATTTCGAAAGTTGATTCCCCCTTGCTTATCACTTCAAAAAGTTCAAGTTGTCTACCAGCGATCGGATCAAAACGTGCCGGACTCGTACTGCTATGCGAAGCACTGGCCCTTCACACCCAGTCTTTCTTCAAGCCAACGCTGGCGCGTTTCTCATCGTTGCTCCTAGGTACAATTATACTCGCTGCAATGACTTCGGGGGAGCATAGAACACACATGCTGTCTTGGGATACGAGCGTTGGTTGCGCTGAAGGGTGGCCGACTTGTTTCAACGGAGCGCGAGAATCAAGCGAGAATAGGGGCTTCGGAAGCAGTCTCACCAGCGATCAATTGGTAAGCAGGCCTGATTTCAAACCACCAACATCGACCTCAGAATTCCATTCAATGATTCAGCGCCAAAGAAACCCCCTCCGTACCCTTTCCTCTGTTCAGCTCTCTGTTCATTCTCTCCGATTTCTCTCCCAGTCCGTTCTCGTGCAAACAGATACCCTGAAAGATGAAGGACTCAAGACAACATTCAATCTCAATATTCACTGCAGTCTACACTAGGATCGCTGCCAGGGATGTACACATTCTCTGATATAAGGCGTCGCTTGCAGCCATTCATTTCGATCCGGTGCATATGTAGTCACGCCGCAGGTACGCAACATGAGCATCCACGCGACCGCTGATGTGGCAACCTCAGTCTATGAAACCCAAACTTTGAGGACAGCGTTCCTTTGGGGTGTAAAACTTGGCGGCGGTATGACACTCAACACCTTTGTGAAAAGAAAAACGATACGGTAGATAGCTGCTCCATTCAACTTCAAAGGCGCCTCTAAAATATCTGGCTCAAACACTCACAGCGTTCAGCCCCAAGCTTGCCCGGTGGTTCAACTCATTTTCTGGAGGATTCTCTCCAGTTCAACTTGGCGCATTGATCCGTCCATATACGTACCAACACCGGGGAGTCGGATCATCGAATATTATTTTCAACTCGAACCCAAAATCAACCAACGATCCTTGAGCTCAGAGGCTTTGGCAACACTGGATTTTCAAGTCTTGCCCATACTTACCACTGGGTCAGCGTGCAACGCCCTTGCTTAAACACTCTTTACTCCCGACTACCCGATTCATCTTTATGTGGCCTTTCTATCAGACGACTTTGGGTCTCTTAAACTCCGATTTCACCGTTCTCTTGCGCCAAAGCTCTGGGCATTCCGTGCTTGAACTTCGGGCTGGCGTGGATCACTTGAGTTAGCGGCATCCCTATTTGACTCTTACTCTGGACTACGGGTGATAAAAAGGGATCAGAACTCGGGTCTGCGGGACGACAATTTCAGGATGAATCCACCTCGTTCATCAAGGAAGCCGTCGGTCTTAATCGTCCTCCCGTTTGGAACACCGGGAATTTCGCTACACCGCTGGCCTGTAGTACCTGCCCAGGTACGTTCGGTGTGGCATATTTTTGTTCGCTGCTTCCATCTACATGTCTATGGTCAGCGGCCGAGTGATTGGCCCGAGATTTATAAGTAGCAGCCCAGTTCAGCAAGATCAACGGACTGAGCAATGTTCTCCGCCGATGAAAATTAGGTTCTCGCCGTAGAACTTCCTTCTGCGAATTCTATCTCCTCACGGAACGGTCAACTGTTGAACATACAGCGGCGGCCGTTGGGTCATTCAATGGGTACGCACCTCCAACGCCACCAATGATAGCTGTCTTCCTCTTTTGTATTCCTGTGGTATTGGACAGGGATCATGTTGGAAAAACGTTTTTCTCAGTTCAATCGCAATTTATGAGAGACCGGGATGGCCGGATATCGCTCGCAATTTTTTGTCTGTCCTACTTAACGTTATTCCACTGCGTATTTTAAAACACCAAATGACCGCTTTCCCCACACGCGGGCGTTCCTCCCGTGTTGATAGGACTGGTCCCCGAGGCCAACGTGGGAAGGAGACCGCATATGTCGTCCAAATCGTCTTTTTGGGAAGTCGGTGAATTAACCCGTATGGTAGTCTCTCTCAACAAATCCAACGATGAGCTCGAAATCCAGCTGGTTCAAAGTGCGCCAGGACATTGCTGAACCTCGAAACGTCGAAAGAAGTACCGGTGGAGAGCCCGCAGAGCTGTATCCATGGCTTTTTTAACCGCGAGTCCGGGATTCCGCTGTTGTCGGGTATTCTCGAGCTTATAGATGCTAAACGTCTGGTGCCTGATAACTCTCGTGGACGCAGTCGCAAACAACCCTTACCTTGCTTCCTGCCCCAACAATGCTCGGGAGTGCCCTCAACTTCCCTGCCCACGACCTGCTCGACGATCGTCCTCCAAAGCGTCCCCGCAATGCCGACCCTCTGCCCCCGACCCCAGACAAGGACAAGAGCCGTCGTTTGAGGTGGAATCTGTCACGTTCCTGTGTAACTGGTCGTTAACTAGTTGAACAGCTGCCGAGAATGTAGGAGATTGAAGCTAAAGGTGTGTCTGTCTACGTCCTTGCAGCACCCAATTGACGCGTCGCAAGTGTGACCGTGTGTTTCCGTGCCAGGTGAGTCGCCTGTGCAGACGTGGGCTGCGCTGACATGCTTCTAGAGCTGCTGCAAACGAGGGTGTGCCGAAATATGTCCAGAGGGTCAGCCCGTCTTCGAAAATGCCGTTAAATCTCCCGCCTAAATCAATCAATAACTCAGGTGCACTGCAAAGCGGCCGCGGCTCGCGCTTTATCCTCGCGAATACCGAACAGCTGCACGAAAAGATTACACAATTGAGCGATCGTGTCCGCCAACTCGAAGACGGGCTCGAGTCTTTTTCTGCCGAACACCCGCTCCTGGACCCCGAACTTCGGCGTATCAAGACCTCCCAAGAGCTCTATGTACCGCCGAATAACTCTGCCTTGACGTCCGATGCTGCGTCTGCCCCCGTTGTAGCGCCCGACATCCTGCAACTATCTGTTACCTTTCCATTTCCGTGGTCCGTAGACCTCAAGATCCGACAGCGTATCCGCGACGCTCTCCCTCCGCGTGTTGAAGCCCAGGCTCTATGCGAGGAGGCGCGCCGAAATGCTCTTTGGCAGCACGTATTTTCCTTTCCTGTTTCTTCGTGCAACTGATAGTCGCTGCAGATACAACCTCGACCCCTCACGAACTTTCATCGATTTGCTCATACACAGTGTCTACACGACGCCACTCCCAGAGCTATCTCCCCGCCGGCTGGCCCTACTGCTGATGGTTCTGTCCATTGGCTCTCTTGTCGACCTCTCACGACCCCTCGGCTCCCTCCATGGCGAGGCGTACCACCATCTCGCGCGCGCGGCCGTGTGCGAAATCCCGCTCATGGAGGAGCCCGACTTTGATGAGCTTCACGCTCTTTTCTTCATGATTTGGTATCACCTTGTCTTCTCCGACAACCGCAAGGCTGTGGGGTATGGATCCTTTCCCTTCACAGTCACGTAGTGTAACCTTCAATCCAGATATGCTTGGAATCTGATGGGATTCGTAGCGAAACTGGCGCAGGGGGTAAGCCTTCTGTTTTATACCGCGGTCCTGTGCATGGTGTTAACTGTCAACAACAGCTCGGCCTTCGTGGGTCTATTTTTCTTGGAATTCCGACTTGCTTCTCAGATATTAAGCCCAGACCGTGACGGTTCCCGCCTCAAGGTGATTCCGGAAGAGTACGAGCGGCGGCGCGCAATATTTTGGGTGGGTTACACTGTCTTGCCGGAGACAGTGACTTACATTCTACTAGGAGCTGCTCAACTTGGATTGCCGTATGGTCCGTGCCCGGGATACTTGTCGAGTCCATTAGTCTTATGGATCGCTTTGCAGAGTCTGTCGCTCGGCCGTCCCCCATCTCTCTCACTCTCTCACGTCGACACCAAGCCACCTGCATATACGGAGAGCACACATGTCCCCAAGGACGAGATTCTGTGTGCGCCTTATCTTTCCGCATTCCAAAGCAGTCATCGTAACATGTTCTCTCTTTCAGACCACGAGTGGAAGAACACATTCTTCATCGAATGCCTCTCACCAATCTTGGAGGCAGTCGCCGCGGTATCGCCGCCCGAGTACAAGGAATTGTTGGCGCTTGATGCGCAAGCGCGGGATTTCCATCCACCAGCGGCACTCGCTGACTCTGGTGCGACTGCACGCTTTCTCGTTATGCAGCGCGCCCTAGTGGCGTCTGGGCGTGATATCGGTCGGTTGACGTGGTTCAGGCTAAACCGTTCGTTACTCATCGGTGGACAGCAATCCTGCAGCTACACCGACGGTGCTTCACCGAAGCTCTGAGCGGGGCGTTTGTGGATTTACACCACCCTTACGCCCCGTCGGTACTCGCTACGTACATCGGCGCGGCGTCGCTCATCGCAACCCTCGAGACGCTGTTTGACCGCGAACCGCAACTTAGTGCGCGCTTCCTACATTTTTGGTTTAATGCGTTCTCCGCTACGGTGCGCAGTTCCCTACTTCCATCAAAAGCCTGAAAGATCGAGCGATTCCTCTTAGGTAACGTTGTCGCTGTTCGTTTCCCGCGCACCGGCCACGTCGCTTGCTCCGTATGCGCTGCAAGACCTCGACCGCGTGTGCCGCCTCTTCCGACGCGTCGCGACGCTGCTTCCATTTAGCGCGAAGTCCCTTGTGCGTGATTTTTTACCGTCATCTTTCGTTCACCGATGTATAAATTACCTGCAGCCTATTATGGAAAAGCTTGCAGACAAGGCGCGGCGCGCTTGCTCACAGTGGCACTCCGCGGCGTCTCTGCCTCCGCCCTCGGTGACCGGCGCGCAGCTCCCGCCCGCGTTCCGCCACGCGCACCCGACCCTCGCACGGTATGCAGAGGAGATGACGTTCGCGCCGCCGCACGTTCCGATGCCCCACGTCCCGCCGCTGTCAGCCGCGGACACAAATGCCGAGACATGGTTGCCAGACGTGTACCGCTTCGCCAGCATGGGTGTTGGGATCGACGAGCGGTACCGCATCGGTGGCGGGAGCGGCGGCATGGGTATGGAGGAGGGATTCGCGTCGGCACAACCCACGCCATTCATGCCGTCTGAGCCGCGCATCGCGGCGAACGATGCGTTCAACTTTGACCACGGCGCGCTCACCGCGGAGCTCGCGGAGACGAGCTATATGGCATGGTTCTAGTGCGCGCCCCGTGGGCCCAGATTGCGGGCAGTAGACTCGGGTGCACGTACATGGCTTGGCTTGATTGGTGGGGTCTGGAGATGAGGTCGGTCTCGATGCCGTTTACATATTTTCTTTTCGCTGCATGCATGATACATAGTTTGTTCTTGGTTCCGTCGCATTTGTAACTCTGTATAAAGGCACTTCACATCGTACATTATATAACTGCTTTCGAATAATTTGCTCCATCCACAAGTTGTTTTGAAGAAAATTGCAAGAAAATGACTGTTGCCGGGGCGTGGGAATATTTGGGCCATGTCATCAGCGTGACGGTGTGTGACACCTCTCTTTGTTTTTTCTTCCGTTCCACTACAACCGAACTGGCTCCTACGCTCACGAATTCATCGACGACCCTTTGTTTCCTGTCTCCTGAGTCGTCCCGCTTCTTCAGTCCTGAGTGATCCCTCTCCTTCCGTCGAGCTCTTCCCTGCCGACCCCACGAGCATAGTCAAGGCCCCTGCCATATTCCACGCTTGGGGCCTGTTACGCTGGTGGAAGATTAAATCAGCTTGACGTTTTTGCTGCTCAGCTTCGTTTTGACGCTGGGCAGGCCCACAAAGATTCTTGCTGGATCGTGCCTCCAGAGTTGGGTGTGGTTCCGATTCGTCATTTTTATAGACCATACCCGTAGTTTTGGGACAGACACTTATATAGACCACTCTTCAGCGTCATCTTCAGCTCTCGGTCTGTGCTGGGCAAGTAGATTCGTCGTGTTCGTAATAGATCGGAGCGGCGAGATTTTTCGCTGGCCATTCTTATGTAAATCAAAATACTTCTCTGCTCGTTCACGCACTATGCAGACTCAGAAAACTAAGTACTCATACATCTATCGGCACTCTTGTCCGCCGGATTTCCTGGTTCGCCCGGTCAGTGGGTGGACATCAAAACGAATGAGAGAAGAGACAGCTTACCCCACCTGGAAAAAAAAAAAAGTCAGGAAATATCAACCAGCCAAATCCCCATTTTTACGCACCAGGTCGGGAAAACTACAGCATTACCACTGGCTCCGAACACCGCAAAGCTGAGGATGAAGAGTATGACTTGACTGTAGAAGCAGGGATAAATTCCTCCGATTTGTCAGAGAAGGCTGCACGACGGACCTTCCTCCATCCAAGGCTGCGGACAGGATATAATTGTACTGCGTTCATTGTGTGCGGATGAGCAAGTCTGCTGTTTCATGCTGGAATACACCGACCTTGGCAAACCAGTTCGGGCGCCTAGTCCTGAGCCACCATTGCGAATAGACCCCGATTATCATGCAACTAGTCCATTGTCCTGGCGGTCTCACATCAATTAAAAGGCAAGTGTGGACGTTGAATGTACTGTGCCATTAACTGAGTAGGGCAACCACCTCGAAAAAACGGGTCAAAAATCCGTCAGAAGAGTCCCCAGGATCGTACATACCCGATATAAAGCAATATTATTGGCAGGTTGAGATATTTCATGAATTTTGCGAGGTTGGATTTGGGAGGGGAGAACTTCCATACTAGCCAGAACGGCAGCGGTATGAAGAGACCCAGGAACCTGACGAACGTGAGGAAAGAACGTGTAGGAGGTGGGACGGCATACATAGCGAACGGAATGAGCCAATACGGTTTCCCAAAGGCGAAAAGTTCCTTCCCTAAAGCGCCCATGGCGATTGAGGCCTACGGTTTTCAGGTTGAACGACGAACGAGTTGAACATGGCATTCATTACTCACGCCTGCGGGGACATCCTTGGTATATCAAATCCGCATCAAGGAAATAAAGTACGCACTGTTATACTGTTGAATAATCCATCCGGACCATAGACGCGTTCCAATCGGGTCTTTCAACACCGCACGATTATTGGCCACGATACTTTTCATCACTGTACCCGAACTCGGTAAAGTCTCTTTTGTAAATGAACAGTCACTGACTGGTGTAGTTGAATATTGCGCCCACAATCGACCCAGCCTATCGGGCCAGTGAGATATCGAACAAGGAAGCGAAGAAATCGAACCATCTGTGTTCCAAATGTAACCCTAGGCGGAAGTTTGGTGTACTGGAAAATGTTCAAAAAACAACGGGGAATTCTGATCGGACAAATATTGACCTGGCCGAGCTTCAGATCTGCAGACAGGTAGCAATTAAAGTGGTGCCCATATTCTGAGCGGAAGACGTGCCTTGTAACAGATATAAAGTCTGGTGGTATTTTCTTGAGAGATGTTCGGAATCAACGAAAAATCGTACAAACCTGGAAGCTTGTGCTGTTGCCATAAAGGTTCGCGTACATGACGGGACTGAAATCGGTTAAACTCGAACTATCATTGGAACAGAGTAAGCTGGAATTACATGGGTTGGCCTAGCGAGATTGTAGTTAGCTGGGGAAGGGAAGAGAGTAGCGCAAACCAGTGTACCTGGGTGGATGAACGCCGCCATGATCTGGATAGCGTACTTGATACTGATATTGAACCTGGACGAATGAGAATCAGCGAACAGACTGTTGGTCGGGAATTTTGTTACCCAGTGGTGGCGGTAACTGTAGAACGGTAAGCATAAGTATGCAGGTGGAAAAAAATCCTACTGAAACCGAGAACAACGGAAATGAGAGCGCTGAAGACTGAACGCTACATTGGCGAAGAATTTCCGCAATGGCCCATAGACTCACGCGTGAAAAAAATGATACTCCAGGCTGGCATAAGAACGGTGCCATTAGGTCCAGCGTAACTACAGCCGATACCGACTCCAATGGATACAAAGAAGAGTGCAGCATATACCCATTGCGGAACCTCAGCTGAAATATAGTGAGTTGGTAAATCGACTGACGCAGAGAGTTCATTACGATATTTCTGCATTTCTGTTTTAAAGGATAGTTCAATTTCACGGCTGATAACTATAGGTTGACTGGTACCTTTATAATGAGGGTCGTCGACTTCCGCGTGTCCTCTCTTCAGGAATCGTAGTCCTCCAAACGCTGATGCGGATCAGTGAAAATGTTGATTCCGTAAAGGATTGAACCCTACCAGCCCGCAATTCAGGCCAATGCCATAAGAAGAGGTAGGTCACTGCTGCTCCAAGAGAAAGGTTATAGCAGAGTTGACTTATTGCGTATGTGGTCGAGTAGCGCGGCAACCCAGCCGTCTCAAGAGCAGTGGCATTGAGTTTATAGTCTGCAGTGATGACCGCAGATTGATTATACGAATCACCGTCCGCTGAGAAAAGGGAGGTCGACATAAATGGAAGGTTTCGACCGTTGAACACGTTCGAATAGTAGCAGCTAGTAAGGATGACATATCCTAGCCACATTCCAACTAGAAATGGACGTCAGAAGATAGGCACGAGGGACTCCCGGCTACATACTGAAAGAATTGATCTCTAAGGAATGTCGTCAATTAAACAATCATGTATAAGGGTAATAATTTACGTGTCTGGAGTGGCCACACTAATGGCGTTCCTGTTTGATGCGGAGTGAGAACAATGCCAAAAACAATGGAGGTGGAGTTGGGTGGAATTGGACGAATCCAGACGCTTCAAGTTGAAGCAAGACAAACCTTGGGTAATAAGCGTCCACGATGTGCTTACGCTCAAGAGGCCAATACCCTCATTGCTTGACCCCGCACCGAACAGATTGCGAACGAATGCATGCCGTCCGTTGTCCGCCATGCAGATGATGGAGATTGCCGTCAACAGAGGAAATGGATATTGAGGGATCCCTGAAAATAAGTCAGGTGGTATTTCGATTCGCTCCAGACCAACATACATTCCCAAAAGAATATTGCGCCGAACTGGTTGAAAAGTACGTAATCTGCTTGGTTGAATTCCTTCAACTTACGACAATCCAAAAGAACCGCCTCCTTTTTGCGTTAAGTGCACCACGCCAGTGTAGACTCTGCGGGTTTTCTTGAGAAGGATGCGCGAAACATAGTAATGCGTACCTCGAGCAGGTTCACCACGCTGATATAATTCGGATAAAATGCGCTGCCAGTGATTTCATGTCACCTATAAGCTGTAGAAATGGCTGTAAAACTCTCACTATGTGGGATACACGAGGAACTGTGTCTATCGCGTTAGTCAAGCACGAGAATGAGCTTACGAATCTCACTGTGCGCACTGTGAAAGGAGTTCAGTGAATGGATGCTGGGCAGTTGAAATACTGACAAACTCCCGCGATACCATACCCAACCATCTGGGTTGCAAAAATCTGAAAGATTGCGACAGCAGCATTGAGTCTAAGATCGTAAAAAAGATCCAAAGCGGCAATGATTTCCATCCCGACCGCGACGTTGGAGGCGGTCCCTGACATGATGACAATCACGGTATGCTCTCTGCAAGCTTGGATTTAATAGGGGAGCCTAAAGGAAGGGAACATAAAATTACTTGAGATTGAAGGGACCGGGGTTGAGGTGACGCCAAAAGCCATGACTGGGCAAAACACCTAGTAGAGATACAATCAGACGATCAAGAAAATTCGAACGAGTCTCTCACTGTGCATTGCCGTCCCGATAACGTACGCAATGATAAGACAGAACAGCTGGGAGACCGTGGCATTTTGAGGCTGAACAAAACTTAGCTCGGTCTCGAGAAGACCCACTATTTTCGAACCTTAAACGTGTAGATGGTAGCTTGTTTACGGGGTCAGCATGCAGCTATTCGTGATGACAGCCAACTAACAAAGAACCTGTGGGTGGATGTCCAGAGAAATACGCGCGTATGAAGACAAGCACTGACCGATGCAAAGGCACTTAATCCAACGCCAAGAAAGATGGAGCGAAAGGTGATGGAGGGCAAGCTCGGGTCATCGTGCGTTGAAAGAATCTAGAGCCGTGAAGGAACACGACTAGAAATGGCGGGTTCAGCTACCTGGAGAGCAACGTCTTCTGCCTTTTCGATAACAGCAACATGTTCCTCCTCTGCTTCAATAACGTCAAGTTTCTCTGGCTCAATATCTTTGTCGATTGAACTGTCGCTGCGAGACTTGGAGTCGGTCAAGTCTGGCACAGTGCCAGCGTTTATGTCGAGGGCAGTAGACATGGCGATCCACGAGACCAGTACTCGCGAAGCATTGGACTTAAGTGACTGTCTTATCTCGATAAGCATACCAAGCCTTCTAAGGCAAGTCGAGCAGAAGGATTATTGGAAGAGATAAGTGGAGACTTGATGCGCTACGGCACATCGGTTTTCGCGAGAAACGAGAACGATACTAGTAGTTTCCCGCGAACGATAACTGAGAGATGAGAGTACGAGCTGGCGGAGCTGGCGACTACCTCGATTTGCCAGGCCCCCAAGATTGCTGTAGTGAACGCGAGGAACCACGGTGGAGTACTGTACAGAGCCGAGTGTCGAGACTCGAGACTCGAGAGAAACCACCGAGTGAAGCGCACACAACCGCGGGAAAGAAGTCGCACGCAGCAACGCGGTCCTTATCTTTCGAGTTATCCAACAATGGCCGGGCCGCGCTTTTGGAAGACATAGTCGAAACGATTGAGGCGCGTCGCGTCGTGGCAGAATGGCGGCGTGAAATTAAAATCCGATGCAGTGCCGATCAGCCGGCTTCGGCGGGGCGCTGGTGATATCCGGGCGGAGTTTCAATTCGGCTTCAAGCAGGCATGGAAATCGATCTCGTTCCATTTTCAAATAAAACCAAGAAAGCGCCTCAGGCACCAATAGCCAATAATACGAATACCAGTTAGTACGGTACATATCTACTTGATTTGCAAGAGCATTACACGCGTCAGGGTAGAGTAGAGCAACGACTGGATGGTTGGGTGTTGTACAATGTGGAAAAAGAAGAATGCGCGAAATAAAACCAATGCATCAGCGTTTACCCTCTCATTCGCATGACCTTCCCCGTTTTGGGCGTCTTCTGGGGCGGGGCGGGAGTCGTGTCCACGATATCAACGTCGTCGTCTGACGACTCGGGGACAACGTCTTCCTGCGTCTTCTTGAGTTCTTTCTGGGCAGCCCGATTCTTCTTCCACTCGACGGACAGCTCCGCGATCCGGTCAGCCAGGCTCTGACGAAGGGTCTTGGTTTTGTCGTCCCTCCACTCATTTTGACGCTGCACTGAGTTGGTGATGCCCTTCTGCGTCTACACCGCGGGTGGTCAAATTCAAAATGGAAAAGGGAGTCGTGGGACACGCACAACGATCATGTTATAGTAGCGCGACGGGTCGGAGATGAATGTTTCAGCGAGGTGAAGCAGATAAATCCCGCAATCACAAAAGTTCGGCTGATGAGGAACCTGAACAGCGAATGAAGTCAGATTTCTTGCGATCACCACAAGGCACCTACCGGCGCGGCCTTTCCAATCGGCTTGCTGCTCATCTCGACGGGTATGCCCTTTCTCTCCTGCGCTTCATGCTTCAGATACTGTCCAAGCACATTTACGACCTTGGGATGCCGAGTGCCTAAGGAGTCTAGAGTGAAAATGTAGGTTCTGACCAGCATTAGAAGCAGGACTTCGAACGAAAGACAAAGACATACGTAGGTTGGCCATCGTCGTGCTCCTCTTCATGAACCTCCGATGGGACCGCTTCCTGGTGGGAGTACGTCTCGAGCGGCGGGGACGTCGCCTTCCGCTTCCCTCGCGATTTGGTTGAGGAGCCATAAAAGCTGACGGCCTTGACAGGCTCCGAAACTGCGCGAGGGGATGACTCGTCAGCGAAGAGATCCAGCGGGTCCATCGATTCGTCGGGGTCGACATGTGCATCGACGTCCATGATTTCTGCTGGTTCTTCGCTCGCCGTGTGCGAGCCTCCATCGTTCGATACCGGTGGTTGCTCTTCCGCAGCCTCCAAGGATTCAGGTGATTCCTCGGGGTCGACCTCCATGGCGTCATCGGTGTGGCCATCGAACAATGAATCGCGGTCGTCCCCGTCTTCAGGTCGGTCTGTGGCCGCGACGTCGGCGTCGTCCTCAGCGAGAGAACACGCCGAGATCAACTCGTTCACGACCTCTGCCTCCGCCTGGACATTGCTGCTGGGCGAAAGCGTCTCGTCGCGAGAAATCGACCCGGAACCGCCGGCAGCGGTGTCCATGGGACTTGGGGTACGATGGGTTACGCTACTTGCCTTAGAATCTGGGGGACGGCCGGAGGTTTCCCTCCGAGAAACCGGCACTTGATCGAGCTCGGGAGATTGTTCGACACATTTGCGAGTTTTCCCTCGAGTCACCGGGGATTTCGTGGCCGGCGGGGGTTTGAGGGTATGTTCAGGGTGGTATATGATGGCGAGATACCAATGGAGACTGTGAAAATGGTATGTCAGGGATTCTCTTTAGTTCGTACGGGAGAGCCTACTTCTCATTGATAGGAACAATGATGTACTTCTTGTCGAAGAGGTCGAATTTGGAGGTCCATTTCCGTACGCTCTCATATCCCTCCATGGGACTGTCGAAGAATGAGTCAAGCGGAGGTGGGTGGTTGACTCAAAACTCACTTCTTCTTGTTCAATTTCTTGTAGAAAAAGGAACTGAACACATGTATTTGTTTTACAAGCTCTGGGTCCTTCCGCTCAAGGTCTTGTAGCCAGAGTCTGCAAGATAAATCAATAAGGGAAAGATCAAAGTTAAAGCAGGACTTGCTTGAGGCCAAACTCGATGAGCGTGTCGTTGAGGAACTCGCCAGGTGCAAGTCGCGTAACGTCACCGTTCGTGATGTTCACAGCTCCTGTTTGACCAGGCGGATACACCAAGATACTGCGCAGAAACATGAGCAAGTTACCATCATCTTCATTGACGGTACATACACCTCGTCCGGATCGACATACGGCCTCTGCGGGGCGACCGATTGTCTGGCGGAGCGACGTGGGGGTTCGTGCCCGCCGCCCGCGGTGTCCGAATCGGGCTGCTTGCCGCTGCAACTGATCAGCCGAAAAGGAAGGGACGGAGGAAATGATACATACTTGAGCATCCGGGGTCGCACATATGATGGCCGTGTGGGCGAGTCGACCTCAATTGGAGCGCCAGGGCTGCCTTGACGCTTCGACCGTGTAAATGTAGTGTTCGCGATCGCGGCTGGCGGCGACCAATTGTCAAGCGCGGGAATTCCCGCAACTGCGGGGGATTTCGCTCGCGCTGGATTACGACTCGTAGAGGCAGTGTTACCGCCATTTTCTCGTCGTATCCGAGCCTCTGCGGCCTTCGTGATGAGATCCATTCGATTGATTGCCTCCCATTTGGCGTCTCCTGCTTTACCTCTGTGGAGGATATGAGGGCAACCCAAGCAACGCAAGCAGAAATTCGCACCGCAACTTCTCGCGAGTGTCAACTTTGGCCTGGAGCCAACCGACGAATTGGGCGTAGAAAGGGTCCGCCCACGCCGGAGATTTACTATCGAATTTGATCGTGACGTGGCCTTCAGCATGCTTGCTACCTGTGTCCGCGGTTCAGGAATGTACGCATGGCAATAATTGCGTGAAAAAAACACACACCGAGTTTGAAAAACTCAGAGAACTGAGTACCAAAGGGCTTCTGAGTCCCGGCTTTCTTGTTGTTGAACGGTTCGTACGTCTCCAGAACGAAAACTTTGTCGGGGTATGCTTCATTTGCTTCCACGAACTGTGAGTTGTAAGATCAGCTTCACAGCTTATTTGGATTGTCAATCGTGACTTACCCACACACGTTGTGCGAACCAACTAATATCTATCTCCTCTGAGTGTTTCGCTTTAGCGTTCGGGTCGTCACCCGACCGTATGATCAGCTTGCCAGCGGCAGTCCAGGTAAGATGATATGGTTCGTCGAAGAGCTTCCGACCAAGATACCACGCCTTCATTGGTAGAAACGGATTTTTTCGGGCGGCTTGGTCGGGCGGCTTGCTCGCAGGGATGGCTTTGGGCCGGTCATTCTCCAACGGGGCAGCGGTGGGATTCTGAAACCAGCGGTGGCTGAGAGGAGAGAAGGAGACATCCAGATATGCCACACACCTTGGGTTTCATGCTCTTCTTGACATTTGCCTTCGGAGCAACGGGCAAATTTTCGAAATTTATACGGACTATCGAGGAATCAGGTTTGTTTCTTGCATCCATTTCCTCAAAGCTCTTTATTTTCGCCTGGACGCCATTCGCCTGGACATTTGCAGGCTCATCGTACACTTCGATAGGATCATCGGAGTCTTGTCCCAGATTATCTTCGGGAGCGAGTGGTGGCCGCTCTTGTACGCGCTTTTCTCGTCCAGGCTTCGAAGTAGACGGCCCATAAAAGGCTGAGCGCGGCTGGTGCAAAGAAACGCTGCGCAGAGGAGGCAAAGAATCGAGCTCGTCCGACTGAATGCCCGACTGAACGCGCTCTCCGACGTCTTCATATTCGTCGTCGACGTAGATTACGCCCGTATTGTCCGGGTCGCCTATTCGGTGAGGCCGGAAGCCTTTTCCGAAAAGTCAGCACTTGGAGGATTATTCTGCTGGGAGACTGCGCACCACCGGAATTCGAAGATTGCGCGACCTTTTTCCTGCTCCTAGGAGCCGAACTGTCCACTCTCGCTCTCTTGTTAGGCGGTGGACCGGTGCGCGTGGTATGGGAATAGGCGACGACATTCCCCCGAGCGGACAGGTTGCCTCCTCGAGCGTTGTTCAGGGTGTTACCCAAGCGGCTGCTTGAGTAGGGATTGCCGTTGGGTGTCTGCTAACAGAATAAGGGACGATTATACGAGAATTCAGGTACTCACGCGGGAGTTAGTAGGGGTCGCTATCTTGGTGGGTTCTCTCTTCCAAACGCTAAGGATATTTGATCATTGGATAGCCAGAGATGTGTGGGTCGACGTGCCTTCCCCCTCCTGACGCGTCCCGTAACTGCGCCGGTGTACCGAGATGAAGCTTGTTAATCGAGGAGCGGTCTTCGATGGATGCCATAGGTAGGGCAGCATGTAGGAGCGTCGAGTCCAGGAGGCAATGAGAACGGGCACAAAACGTGACAGAGTGACGGCATCGACGTCCCTGGACGCCCTGCAACTTCAAGTATGAAGCCTTTACTTATTCCCTCAGGACTAATCTGAAGAAGGAGTGGCCGTCGCTCTTCTCTAATGCCACCCTCCAAGAAAAAGCTTCGACAGTGAACTAAATTTCAATTTTTTTTTCGGCTCTTAAGTATATACTTTACTCTAACAAACCAGCGTTGTACATGCGAAGGGCTCTGCTTTCGTGCCCTTCGGACTGAAAAACGAACGGGTGGCACAGAATACCGCACCAGATCGTCTCAGATCCCAAATCGAATAGTCAATACACGACCCATTTCATGTCTCCAGTCTGTAAAAATCAGCGACGAGATACAAGCTCCCGGCGAGCACAACCAGACCGTCCCTGTCTGCCCGGTGCTCTGCAGCCCAGTCCAGAGCGCGCCGCAGTCCTCCCGGCGTCCCCCCCGTGTCGGTCCATGTCTTTATGTGTGGCACAAGACCCTTCACAACCTCTTGCAACTCCGCCGGCGGAACAGATTTAACCCAGGGCATACCGTCTGGCGGCGTGAAGGGCAGCAGGGCTACGGTCACGTCGACCTGCAAGCCCCCGGGGGCGTCAAAGGGCAGGAGCGGCGCGATGGTCTCGCGCGGAGTCTTCGGCGGCGAGTGGGAGAGCGCGAGGATGTATGTAAGTGAGAGGGGGCGAGACGGCGTGTTGCTGCGGTGCAGCGTCACCAGCTCAGATATATACGCCGCGAGTGTCTTCGCCGACGCGGGGTTGTGCGCGCCGTCCGCGAGTATAAGGAGGGGCGGCGAATTTAGCGTGTGGAATGACAGCCGCCCGGGCCACTGCACGCTTTTGATACCTCGCGCGATGCCCGTATTGGTAAATCGGCCTCGAATAGCCGTCCATGCGGGGTTCATCAGCACAGCGGACACGACGGACACCGCGATCGCTAGATTGTCGAGCTGGTGCTCGCCGTGCAACGGCAGCAGCGCTAACACAGGGTGCTCGAAGCAGGGCATGGAGAAGCGCACAGGTAGGGGCGGCGGCGGGGCAAAGGGGGTCGCAGATAATGAGAATGGTGGCGGCTCTGGGCCATCGATCGCGCTGTCCCAGGAGCGTGTAAGGACCGGCAAGGCGTAGAGCAGCTCCGCTCCGGCGGCAGTGACCACTTCTCCGACGACCGTCTCGACCTCGGGGTGCAGCTGACCGCCCAAAACAAATGGAGTCCCCCTTCGCGCGATCGCCGCTTTCTCCGCTGCGATGGCGGAGACGGAGGTGCCCAAAAAAGCTTGGTGATCCAAATCAACCGCCGTCAAGGCCGACGCAAGCACGCATTCGTCCGGGATGATGTTCGTGGCGTCCAGCCGCCCGCCCATGCCCACCTCGAGAACGACCACGTCGAGTTGAGCGCGCTCGAAGATCAAGAACGCGGTAAGCGTGAGGAGCTCGAAACTGCTCGCGCCGATGCCCTGTGCTTTATCGGCACGCTCTACTTCCGCGCGGGCTTCTTCGTAGACCGCAGCTGATATACTGTGGTTGTTTATCACGATACAGTCGTTGACGGAGACCAAATGGGGGCTATTGAATCGCCCGACTGAGAGCGGAGGTGTTGAGGTGGACAACATGGACGACACGAGGGCAGACACGCTGCCTTTGCCATTTGTGCCGGCGATATGGCAGGTTGGGCGTGTGTAGGCGGGGAGATGGCGGGCAAGGCGTTGAATCCGGCCGAGGGTAAGATCGATGGACATGGTTGAAGTTAGGCGAGTCACATTTGTGACTAATCACGGGATGTGACATTTGGCGTCGGGCACCAATGACGTGCGGTCAAAGCGAGTGTTAGCTACCCAAAAGAGGCGAAAACTCGAAATAAGCGTTTGGATATTCTACAAGTTGTACAGCACCAAGCGCGATATCTTCCTCCTCTTATTTGTACCGGGCAGTTTGTCCGTGTTGCTTCGTAACAGGAATGTGTTTCTCCAAGCTCCTACTCCACCGTCACCCAAATCATCTGTATCGTACGGGCTAATCTCTGAGTAAAGGCGTGTGATATAGTACCGGGGCATTCACTGCGCACCAGAACTTGACTCGAAAAAGCGCTCTCATAAGCCTACATAGTGTATTCGTCGTCGACGTAGATTATGCCCGTATCGTCCGGGTCACCCAGTCGGGGAAGCCGTAAACCTTTTTCCGAAAAGTCAGCACTTGAAGGATTACGCTTCCGGGAGACTGCGCACTGGAATTCGAAGATTGTGCCCCCTTCTTCTTGGTCCTAGAAGCCGAACTGTCTACTCTCGCTCTCTTGTGAGGCGGTGGACCGGTGCGCGTGGTATGTGTATAGGCGACGACATTCCCCCGAGCGGACAGGTTGCTTCCTCGACGGTTGTTGAGGGTGTCACTGAAGCGACTATGATCCCGAAAGCTACATGTGTTCCACGATCAGGCAATTAGTCAGAGCTACGGAGGACTGACCTCGCTACCTCGCCGCGATATAACGAGGGGGAATCTATTGGGTAGCTTTTACGTTTCGTAGGCGCCTTCCGATTGGCCGTGATCGCGCTTGTAGGAGGCGAGTCAAGTCGGGGGCATTTCCGTAACTGGAGCGGATTTCGCATTACGACGGGCCGGTGGAGCGCTGCCGCCATTCTCTCGTCGTAACCGAGCCTCTGCAGCCTTGGTAGCGAGATCGATTCGCATCATTGCGTCCCATTTTGCGTCTCCTGCTTTACCTCTATGGAAGATATGAGCGCGATCCAAGCAAACAGCCAAGACTTCGCACCGTAAAATCTCGCGACTGTCAACTTTAGCCTTAAGCCAATCAACGAATTGCGCATACGCAGGGTCCGCCCATACTGGAGATGTACTATCAAATTTGATGACGATGTGGCCTTCAGCGTATTTGCTACCTATGTCCGCGGTTCAGGAATGTGCACATGCTGATACTTGCGTGAAAAACACACCGAGTTCGAAAAACTCAGAGAACTGGGTACCAAAGGGTTTCTGAGTGCCGGCTTTCTTGTTGTTGGACATTTTGTAAGTCTCCAGAACGAAAACTTTGTCGGGGTACGGCTCATTTGGTTCGACAAACTGGAAGTTATAGAATCAGCTTCAGGGTTCATTTGGCTTGGCTGCCTTACCCATACGCCTTTCGCGAACCAAGCCATATCTATCTCCTCTGAATGTTGCGCCTGAACATTCGGATCCGCACCCGACCGTATGGTCATCTTGCCAGCGGTCCAGATAAGATGATATGGTTCGTCAAATAGTTTTTGACAGTCAAAGAGCTTCCGACCAAGGAACCACGCTTTTATGGGCAGAAATGGGTTTTTGTTGGGCGGCTTACTCGTAGGATGCTGGCGCCAACAGCGATTTAGAGGAGATAAGTGACAGCCAGTCACAGGGACACATACTTTGGGTTTCATACTCTTCTTAAAGTTTGGCCTCACTATCTCTCCCGGCTGCAGCTCCTTAAGAGACGCAAGCTCTACGTCGTCCCCAATATCCAGATTGTCGCGGAATATTTCGTAGGAAGGCCGTGGGCGTGAATCTTGAGCTGTTATATCACATTATCGGTTACCAGGCAGGTATATAGGAGGGGAACACTCACCGACGTCGCCTGTGATATTGGCCTTTTGCATACCACGCCGGACCTTGTTCACCCGATGTTCATCGTCCGAGCTCTCAAGCTCTACACGCGTCTCTTCTGCAACTGGCATCCGCCGGCGGGCTTCAGGCTTTGCGTTATTCGATGCGTGAGGGTGTGCTTCCTCAAGCTGTACAAGCGCCTCTCCTCCAACTGGCATCCGCTGGGGAGTTCCAAGCCTTTCCGTATTCAAAGCGCGCGTTTGCTCTCCTGGAAGTGCGACACGCGCGTCTGTGCCCATGAGCGCGAACGGTTTCGTCGCCGCTTCCCACTTCGCGTCCCCTATCTTCCCTCTGCACTACATAAGCTCCCAGCCCAGCACCAAAAAAAATACGGACCGGATTACTGCATACTGATCGACCTTCCCCTTAATCCACGACACAAACGCCTCGTACGCTGAATCTGACCACCTTGCCGATGCGCCGTCGAACTTGATCAGAGTCCGGCTTTCGCCTCCTGGTATGCCATCAGTAGGTGGACGTTGTAATTGATAAAAGGCCAGATGTACCACCACCGGCCGGTTCGAGCTCTGCAGTCTGTAACACAAGAACTTTGTCCAGGCAGTTCTCCTTTGGGTCGACGAACTGCAAAATAGAATGATTAGGCTCGTCCACGACAGCGTAGTGTAGTTGTCTCACCCACGCGCACTTCGCTGCCGTCCCAATATCCAACTCCTCGACATGGCCCGCAAGGTCGTTCCCCGCACCTAAGACGATGCACGCGCGCGCGCTAACCGGCCACACAATGCACGCTTCTGCCGCCTGTGAGAGTCTGCCCCGAGAATACCACGCCTTGACGGGCAAGTGTTTCGTTTCGGGTTCGAGCTGCAGGTGAGACTTGGGGCCGAACGTCGCGCGGAATAGATTTTGTGCAGATTCTGGGTCCTGGGAGCAATCTAGGATGAATATAAGATGCACTGAGTGGGAAGAACGAACCGCTGCATTAACCACCAGCTGCTTCGGCGCTGCGGGAGCGTGCTCGTCTTCGTTCACCACCTTTGCCACCGTCTCCCATATATTTTGCGTCACCGCGTACCTTACAGTCCGATTAACACCGATGGGTACAATTTCGATCTCGCACTCACCGACAGCAGAACACAACAACGCCATCGTTCTCGCCGAGCTGCGCCTGAATCCACCCGACCAGCTCGCGATAGCGCGTTGCCGACCACTCGGCGTCGCACGCCTCGAGGCTCAGCGTGATCTGCATCTGCGCTGTGCGAAATGCAACGACGGGGTGATTGCGCGTGTCGTCCGCGTCGGTGTACTGTGCTGCGGGTTAGTTCGCGCTGGTATCCGTATGCCCACGACACGCACGTTCACCGACACCACCTCCCGCAGATCCAGCTCCAGCGCATGCGCCGCCACACCGGCAGCGGCGTCAGAAAACGAAACCGTGAGCTTCGAGTTATTGTCGTTCCAGAGCATATGGCACCGCGAGTTGACAGGCACGGCGCCACGGAACCAGGCGCGCACTGGGAGGGCCCCGGGCGGGAGGCGGCGTACATGCGCTTCTCGATCCATTCCGACATCGACATCAGTTTTGTGGCCGCCGGCATCCTTCGCCGCAGCCAGCTCGGCTTCGAGGCGTTCGATGCGCTGCAACAAAAACCGCGTCTCGGACGGGGACGATGTGCTACTGCATTGATCAAGTTAGTGAGTGCTTGAGATTTGTTAGCAACTTACCTTGACCCTGCTGACGTATCTCGCAGATGCGCTGAGCTACTGAGATGAGGCTCGGCAACTGATTTGGAATCTTGAACGGATGCCATAGGCACCGGTGCGGTTGGTTCAAGTTCAACGTTGAGAATTGGGCGAGTCACGATGGTAACTAATCACGAGGTGTGACATTTGGCGTTAGGCAACAATGACGCGCGGTCAAAGCGAGTGATAGCTACCCAAAAGAGGCGAAACCTTGAAAAAGCTTGTATTCTACATGCTGTACAGCACCAAGCCAGGAACATCCTTCCTGTATTTTTCTCTGCACCTTCTCCTGGAATACGTGAATCTTGGAATGTGTCCCTCCTACTATTGCACAATTCCCCGTCACCGTGTCTTGTAAGTTGTAAGCACCCTCCACCAGAATTCGAAGATCGTTCAACTCGAAAACTCGCTCTCCCAAGTCGCATTATTAGTCGTCGACATAGATTATATCCACATTGTACCGGTCTGGCCAGAAAGCATCTCCAGACAGTTGGAACCTGGATGGACTAGCAGGAGGGACAACGCACTTGAATTTGAAAATCTCCGGACATTTTTCTCGCTGCTGGGAGTCGAACTCTCCACTTTGACTCTCTTTTTAGGTGGTGTGCCGTTGCACGCGTTTTTTGAAGAGACGACGAGATTCGGTTGAGCAGACAGGGTGTTGAAGCTACACGTCTTTCACGATTGGGCAATGGGCCAGAGCTACGGCGGCGGACTGACCTTGAGCTTTGCGACGCATTGGCATGCAAGGATGTGGAATCTATTCGCGAGCGATGTCTGCGCTTCATACTCGCCGCAACTGAGGGGGATTGGGCTCGCGCTGAATTACGGCTTGCAGAGGGAGTGCTGCCGCCGCTCTCTCGTATTTGAACCTCTGCAGCCTTCGTGTCGAGATCCATTCGATTCACTGCCTCCCATTTGGCATCTCCCGCCTTACCTCTATGGAGTATATGAGCACAATCCAAGCGACGGAACGAGAATCTCGCACAGTAACTTCTCGCGAGTGTCAACTTTGTCCTGGAGCCAATTGATGAACTGCGCATAGACAGGGTCCGCCCACACAGGAGATTGGCTATCGAATTTGATCACGATGTGACCGTCAGGGTACTTGCTCCCTGGGTCCGCCGCTTAGGGATGCACGCTTGTTAATAATTGCGTGAAAAACACACCGAGTTTGAACAAGTCAGAGAACTGAGTACCGAAAGGCTTCCGATCCCCGGCTTTCTTATTGTTCGACGTTTCGTACGTCTCCAGAACGAAAACTTTGTCGGGGTATGCTTCATTTGGTTGGACGAACTGCGAGGTATAAGATTAGTTTATGGTTGATTTGGCTTGTCAATTGTGCCTTACCCACACACGTTGTGCAAAAGCCATATCTATCACCTCTGAGTGTTTCGCTTTGACGTTTGGGTCCTCACCCGACCGGATGGTCAGATTGCCACCGTCAGCCCAGATAAGATGGTACGGTTCGTCGAATAACTTGCGACCAAGAAACCACGCCTTGATGGGCAAGCATCGACCTTTCCTCCGGGGAGCAGCGACAGGCTTCTAGCGCCAGTAGCGATTGAGAACAGAACAAGTAGAGTCGAATATACATACCTCGGGATTCATGCGCATCGTATTGTCCAGTTTATTCGCAACGGGAACGTCAATAGCTATGTTACTGTGATCTACGGTCCGTTGGCATGGTTCAAACCTACCATGATTCGATGCGCTCGTTTTCTCCCCTTGACGCTCTGTGCGTGTCTCTGCCCCGACTGTTATTCGCTGGGGGGGTTCATGCCTTTCTTTATTCAATGCGCGTGTTTGCTCTCCCAAAGACTCTACACGCGCCTCTCCTTCAACTGCGACCCGCGTGTCCGTAACAGTGAGCGCAGAAGATTTCGTCGCTGCTTCCCACCTGACGTCCCCTGTTTTACCTCTGCACAAGATAAACCCCTCATTCAGCAACACCAAGAGAGAACAAAAAATACGCACTGCAACACTGCATACCGATCGACCTTCCCCTTGATCCACGACACAAAAACCTCGTACACTGAATTCACCCACTTTGCTGATGCACCGTTGAATTTGATCATAGTTTGGCCTTCGCCCCCTAACCTTGCATCACTAGGTGTGTGTTTCGGGGAAAACCAGACGCACCGGTAGACGAAGAGGTCGAGGCACCGGCAGGTTCGAGCTCTGCAATTTGCAACACAAAGATTTTGTCCACGTGGGTCTCTTTTGGGTCGACGAACTGTGGGATAAAGCACTCAGTTAACTTGTATCCGTAAACAGCGTAGTCTAGATTTCTCACCCATGCGCACTCCGTAGTCTCAATATCCAACTCTTCAACATGCCCCGCACAATTGTCCCCCGCGCCTGAGACGATGCACACCTGGCCGCTAACCGGCCACACAAGGTACGCTTCTTCGGCCTGGGAGAGTCTGCGCCGAAGATACCACGCCTTGACAGGCAAGTATTTGGTTGCGGGATCGAGCTGCAGATAGGATTTCGGGCCGAAGGTTACGCCAAATAATTTTTGAGCAGACAGTGGATGCTGTGAGCGGCAATCCGGTGAATACCGGGAAGAATCGAGTATGAGAAGGACGAACCGCTGCATCAACCATCGGCGGTTGCTTTGATGCTGCAGGAGCGCGTTCCTCCTTGTTCGCCGCCCTTACCACCGTTTCCCACATAGTTTGCGTCACGGAATATCTTGCGCTCTCATCAACACGCTGCGCCTCGGTACACCTCGATTGCGTACTCACCGACAACAGAACACATCCACTCCATCATTCCCGCCGAGCTGCGCCTGAAACCACGCGACGAGCTCGCAGTAGCGGGTTCCCGACCAGTCGGCGTCACACGCGTCGAGACCGAGCGTGATCTGCATCGGCGTCTTGCCCCAGTGTGCACCGCGCAGTGCGACGATGGGATGATTGCGAGTATCATCCGGGTCTGTATACTGAGCTGTCTTTCAGTTCGTGCTGTAATCCGTATCGCTTACAACACGCACGTTCACCGACACCACCTCCCGCAGATCCAGCTCCAACGCATGCGCGGCACCAGGAGCGGCATCGGAGAACGAAACCGTGAGCTTCGGGCTGTCATCGTCCCAGAGAATGTGACATCGTCCGTTGACCGGCACGGCGGCGCGGAACCACCTGCGCACTGGGAGGGCCCCGGGCGGTAAGCGGCGCGCATACACTTCTGAATTGAAAGACGCCTCAAAAGCGGCCATTTCTGCGTCGACAGCTGTGTTTGGACCGCCGTACACAACATCCTTCAGGGCAGACAGCTCGGCTTCGAGACGGTCGATACGTTCGGACTCGGAAGATGCACTAATGGTGTCGGCTTTTCTGGACTTCTGCAGGAGAATGAGGGAAGACTAGGATATGTGCAAGGAGTTGACTCACACGAGGGGCCGTTTTCTTTGTGGGGGGCTTCTTCGAAACGCTATGGATATTTCAATTCAGATGGTGGCTGGAGACCGCGGTAGGTGAACATACCTGGGCCCTGCAGACGCGTTTGACTCGGACATCGTGTTCATACGGAGGCGCGAGCTATTGGGAGTGTAGGTGTAGGCACCGAAGCGACTGCTTGACCAAAGAGTGCTGGGTGTCTGCTAGCAGAATCAAGTATAATTATAATACGAGAATTCAGGTACTCACGCGGGGGCTATTAGCAGGGGTTACTATCTTAGTAGGTGGGTTCTTCCAGACGCTAAGGAAGGCTTTGATCATTGGATAGCTAGAGATGTGTCGGTAGACGTGCCTTCCCCCTACCGATGGCTGCAGCTGCACGGGTGTATCAAGATGGAGCTCATCGACATCCGAGTCGACGGAAGCGGAATCTCGCAAGGATGCCATGGGCAGCCAGCGACCGCAGTCGTGGTTGAAAATTATGCGAGTCACAGTCGTTACCAGTCACGATGTGTGACACTCGGCGGCGCGGTCAAAGCGAGTTATAGCCAAGTACCCAAACGGGAACAATCCTAGTTCAATAAAAGATATGGCGCAAGCTAGTACAGAAGTACCGCTGAGATAAAACTACGCGGCGTAAATTTGCCTCCGCGTTCAACATTGGATTTGAACACACACACACACATCGCGGTAATCTTGAATACATGCGAGTGCAGTCCCAAGGCCATCATAAACGAGTGTTTACTGGCATCTTACCCATTGCTTGCCGCACACCTAGATCTCCCATCACATCCTCCGCTAAAAATTCAATAAAGGTCGGAAATGAATTCAAATGTTGGAAGTTGAACAAAACTTGCGCACCTCCTCCAAGAACACTATCAAAAGCAACCGTCCTTTTGTAATGTTCAATGTGCTTTCCGATGCCTCCGCGAGAGATACCGCGTCCGCCGAATATCTTGTAACGAGGTCAAGTTTGTGTGCCAACCGGTTCAAATTGAGGGAAATCAAACCTGGACAGCATCGGCGGCAGTCTCCTGCGCCGTCCTCGTGCAGAACATCTTAAGGAGGGCGAGTTGGCCCGCCAAATGCACCGATTGTTGCTTGTAGTTCATGTGGCACATCTGGTAGGTTATAGCCTCCAACCATGCTTGCGCGCTTTCGACTCGGGAGATCATGGCTGACAGACTACGAGTTAGTGCGGGACAATTTTTGAGTTGGATAGCATGTACCTGCGAGTTTAGAGCGGATGATGGGTTGCGAGGCGAGAGGCTTGCCGAACACCTTTCTCTGCGACGTCCATCTGAGAAAGAAGGTCAATTAAATTGAAGTTTTACTGGACTTGTATGCACCCACTTCATGCACTCCTCAACGATCATCCGCTGCGAAGTGATGGTGCCGCACGTCATTCCCCACCTAAGTGTACTTGATTTAACGCAGCAGTCATTTGGTGTTGAAGGACTTACCTCTCGTGGTTGAAATTACTGAAAATTTTATATCAATCAGAGGTGCCTGGATCGTGGCTCGAATTGACTACGCTTACCTCAATATGACTTCAAGCCCTTTACCGTCCTCACCAAGGGTGTTCTCAAACGGCACCAACACACCATCAAAGGTAATATACGCCGTGCCTGATATATACAGCAGTCAGTCCCATTCCGATCCAACACAATGTACACTTACCCGCAGCGGTGCTATAACTCGTCTTGATTAGCTTCGTCTCGACTCCAGGTCCACGTCCAACCACAAGAACGACCATCCCCTTTTCGCTTCTACAGCCAACCGTAAAGTAGTCAGAGAAAGTCCCGTTGGTGATCCATTTCTACAATCCCTGTCAGCGAGACGCTCATCGAAGAAAGAAAAGAATAATGATTATGTACCTTGGTGCCGGTCACGACCCACCCCTCGTCAGTCTTCTTCGCAAAACATTTCAACCCGGCTAATACCGGACCGGAATTAGCGCCGGCCGGCATGTTGAAAACCGAGGGTTGGATTATATACTCACCGACATCCGACCCCGCGAAAGGCTCCGTGATTGCGAGACAGATGTGTTTCTTCCCGCTTAACACTTCCTCGACGATTTTGTCCCGGATTGCGGGTTGGCCGAAATTCACGACGGGCGGCAGACCTGGAGACGAGATAATATAATCATGAGTGCTGAGTTCGACAGGGGAGGATGGCTCTGTTCACCGATGTATGTTCCCGAGCCTACAAGCACAGATATGAGGGCTGAAATTGAAACTGGATGCTATGAGACATACCAAGACCGTGGAAATATCCACTGAACAGAAGAATGAGGATAAAAGACCCGCAGTAACTGGAATGCCTACCTCGCGTTCAATCGGCTGTTTTCCTGGTTCACTATCAATTGGTAGAGATAGTCGAACTACGTATCATCAGCCCAATTGTAGTGCATGAATGCGTGCTACAAACCTCCTCGGGCTTGACGAGGCCATCCATGAGAACCCGGCCCTTCAGATGCGGACCAGGTCCACAACGCATGGCGAGGATATTCGTCTACACGACTCGTTTGAATAAACGCGTCGCAAGTAGATGAGCACTTACACGAGCCATCGCGTCGAAAGCGGCCTGTGAAGGCGGCTTGCCGTCCTCTTCGCGCGACACAGCGTCGGGCAGGATCTCCTCCTCGAAGAACTTACGAACAGCAGCCTGAAAGCGGCGGTGCTTCTATAACCGGTTGAACATGTAGTCCCACAGCGAAATAGCACACCTAAGATTAAGTACCTCTGTATAATACGGGCTATGAAAACCCGCACTAAGCCACGTTGGTTCCGCATACGGAATCTCGCTCAGCGCGCCGATCGCGCGAGGGAAAATCCGCTCTTTCTCGCCAGCAACAACCCCGATTTGCAACCGCTTGTACTGCGGCTTGAGCAGGATCTCGTGCCGGTGGAGGCTGAAGAAAGCCTCGGTTGCGTCCTGACCGGCGACGTCCGCGTCCAAAAGCACGCTCAGCCCGCCCGGATGCATACCGCTGAACTTGGAGATATCAAAGACCTTTCGGGCGGTTGAATATCACACTGTGTGCTTAATGGGACCGAACCTTCGAGTCGATGATAATCCACTATCTTACGATGAGCTATGCGAGCGAAGCAAGAAAAGCGCGCACCAGGTCGCCCTCGTTGTTATGCTTGCCCACCTCTCCGGCTGTGAATTCCCTTTGAGTAGCGGACATTGGAGCTGTAGACGAATCGGTGGGGCTGGGGATGTCGCGTTTGGTGGCGAATGTATCGGACGACGCTGTGGACGCCGTTGACAGTCGGCGAGCCAGCGAATGGCCGATCACATTACGAGAACGCGACACCTATCTTTAGTCGCTGTTCGAGGCCCGCCGCGAAATTGGTGCTCGATCCAGAACGCGAAGTGGGTGCCCTTGCGGGTGACCACAGAGATCAGAGCGGAAAGACAATGTCGGAGAATTTGTGAGCAGGGGAAGTGTGAGAAACGCCTCAGAAAAATTCCTAATGACTCTGACGAGAGCGCTCGAGATGAGGGCAAATAAACCCAGCAAGCCCTGGAGCTTCGGGAGACGAGATGAAGCCCGGGAGAACACCCAGCGACAAGATCCAAAGGCACGCGGAAATGGCGAATGGCAAACGATTGAATTCAAACCGAACAAGGGGAGCTAGTATGCCATCCATATGTCCAATAGCAAGCTGATCTTAAGTGCCCCAGCAGAGAGATTTAGACAACGAGGAGGCAAATGACAAGACAAGCTAGAAAAGGTCCAGAGGTTTAACAGACTGGAGGTTCAACTCCGACGAGGCTGTTCTCTTCGGCAAGGGATGGGAGGAAAGAGTGGACACTGAGAGATCTCAAACCGTGAGAAGTCAGTCCGTACTTAGCCCAAGAGATAGATGGTGACTATCGCAAGCAGAAAATGTCGTGGCAAAATGATGCGGAAGCCCTAAAGACGGGACGGCCCTCCGCGCCTCCCTGCCTTTGTCTTCCCCTTTCACTCAGAATGACTCGCCACCTCGAGCTCCCATCGAGGACGATACATGGCAGTGGCGTTTAGGCAGGCCGAGGCCTGCTCATCGCCGGGAACGCGACGTCCGACACTATGGCGGTCAGTTGGCACCTTTAATAAAAACACATATATTTTGTAAGTCTCGAGAAATTTTTCGAGGTTCCGTACTTTCGTGTTTTTTTTCTTTTCGGAAATCGTGTTTCGTGCTTTTTTTTTTGTTCACGTTCAGAATCGAGTTCCTTCGGCGTTATCAGGCTGGACGGCTGTGCATGCCGAGATGATGGCCTACTGCCTCTGTTTATCCCTCGCATTCCCTCTGCTCGTACCTCTGGCCCGTTGGACCTCACTGTCTTGCTAAAGCCTGCCGTATAAGGCTTGGTTAGCTGCTATTTGTGTGAGGCAGAGCACTGTCAGCCTCTCCTCCTCAATCTGAGTTGTTGGTTGAAGTCTGGCTGAAGGCTGACCAGTGACCTCTCTCTCTAGTTGAATGAGACAGAGGTTCAGAGCTCAGTCCCGTGTTGAATGACCAAGGCTGTCAAGCCAGCTAGCCTCACCCAGGTCCTGCAGGCTGCGATCCTTGTGGACAGAGAGGAATGTCTTCGCGAGCTGCCGGACGCCGAAGTGATGGCCCATCACACCAGCGTGCCTAATCGTAGCCAACAATGCCGAAGGAATCGATTCTGAACTTGAACAAAAAAAGCACGAAACACGATTTCCGAAAAAAAAAACGCACGAAAGTTCGGAACCTCGAAAATTTTCTCGAAACGGCCCAAATAGCCCATATTTCCGCGAAAAGGCACAAAATATATGTGTTTTTATTAAAGGTGCCAACTGACCGCCATACGACACGGGGATGCGTATACGACGCCAGGTCTCGAGAGCGAGACAGATGTTGAATCGGCGCTATTTTGCACAAGTTCTCCTTGCAATGTCTTTCCTCCTGTACCCTCGTGGAGATACATGCAAGTAGCAGACTGCGTCCAACAAGTTTAGCATAACACCGGCGCCAAGTACACCAACAAAGACCTGTCCAGACGCGCTGTTCCGTCTGGGGTCCGCCGGAAACCGGGGAAGGAGGAGGAAACAGGATGCGGGGGAGATGCGGGGTGCGTGAGCCTGGATTGGCATGCAAGACTCGGAGGGGACCGCGCGCGCCAAACGGAGAGGATGGTCGAGAGATTTGAAGGTCAGTCAATGTGATTATCGGGCCAGCTAGCCGGGCCCGGGTGATGGCAAGTGATGGCTAATCTCTAATTTAACCTCTGCTTGCTTTCGTTCCGCGACCAGGACCCCCGCTGGCATGCTCAGGCTGACTGCCCGCCTCACACGACGCTCATTAACAATGCCCCCGTCTCGCAAATCCTCCACAGAGGTCCCCCCAAAAGGCTATGCCATCGACCCCGCTGCACCCCCCATGCTCCGCTACCAGGCTTCTCTCCCCCGCCTCCCCGTCCCAACAATCTCGTCTACCGCCCACAAGTATCTGGAGTCTACCCGCCCCCATCTCACTCCGGCAGAATATGCTCAGACCGAGGCTGCGGTCCATGCGTTCATCGCATCACCCCAGTCTGCTGAGCTGCAGCAGCGGCTCGAGGCGCGGGCAGCAGAGCCAGGCATGCGCAGCTGGCTGAGCGAGTGGTGGAACGACGTCGCATACATGGGCTACCGCGACCCCGTCGTCGTCTTTGTCAGCTACTTTTACGTCCACGTCGACGACCGGCTGCGTGCCAAGCCCGCTCAGCGCGCCGCCAGCCTCCTCAAGGCCATGCTCCCCTTTAGACACATGACGGAGACCCAGGAGCTTGAGCCCGAAACGGTCCGCGGTGCCCCCCTCTGCATGGACTCGTACAAGTGGCTCTTCCACTCGTCCCGATACCCCACCAAACCCTCTGATACCGCCCGCAAATTCGACCCCGCAACCCATAATCACGTCGTCTTTGTCCGCAAAAATAGATTCTACTCGGTGCCCCTCGCCCATGCATCCGGCCAGGAGCTTTCTGCGGCTGAACTGGAAACGTGCGTTCTTCTACGAGCTTAATTTTATTCTCTAACTTTCTGCAGACAAATCGAGCGCGTCATCGAGCTGGCGGGAGAGACACCTGCGACCCCCGTCGGCGCCCTTACCTCTGACAACCGCGACAACTGGACCGACGCCCGTGCCGCTCTCCTTGCCGCCGACCCGGCCAACGCCGCCAGCCTCGAGGCAATTGAGAGCGCCATGATCGTTGTCTGCCTCGACGACTCCAAGCCCGTCACCCGCGAGGAGATCTCCAATGCGTGCTGGGTCGGCGATGGCCGCAACCGTTTCTACGACAAGCACCAGCGTAAGTTCCCTCTTTCATTCCACTTCCCCTCTAATATTATCCAGTGATCGTATTCGACAACGGACGCTCGGGTTTCCTCGGTGAGCACTCGTGCATGGACGGCACCCCGACGCTGCGCATGAACGAGTTCGTTCTCGCCACGCTCGCACTCGGCAAAGCCGACCTCGGCACGCCCACAGGCGAGCCGCTCCCAGCCCCCACCGAGCTGCCCTTTGCCCTCAACGCGACCACACGCGACCTCATCACCGGCGCCGCCTCGCGCTTCGACGCCCTCGTCGGCGCGCACGAGCTGCACGTCCTGCACTACGAGGGCTACGGCAAGGACGCGGTGAAGCGCTTCGGCGCGTCGCCCGACGCGTGGGCGCAGCTCGTCAAGCAGCTGGCGTTCCACAAGATGTTCGGGCGGCCCGCGGTGACGTACGAGAGCGCGCAGACGCGCAAGTACCAGCTGGGCCGGACGGAGGTGATACGGAGCGCGAGCAGCGAGAGCAAGGCGTGGGCGGAGGCGATGGTGGATCCCGCGGAGAGCGATGCGCGAAGGGCGGCGCTGTTCCGGAGGGCGGTGACAAGGCACTTGCAGTATTCGGCGTGGGCGGCGGACGGGCAGGGCGTGGACCGGCATTTGTTTGGGCTGAGGCGGATGTTGCGGGAGGGCGAGGACGTGCCGGCGATGTACCTCGACCGCGCGTTTGGGCGCACGAGTCATTGGGAGCTGAGCACGAGCCAGCTGAGCAGCCCGTATTTGGATGGGTGGGGGTATGGGGAGGTCGTGCCGGATGGGTTTGGGCTGGCGTATGCGATTGGGGAAAAGTATATTCGGTGGACGATTACGAGCACGCGCGGGGACGCGGGCAAGTTGAGGCATTATTTGGCGGAGGCGGCGACGGAGTTGAGGGATATGATGGAGAAGGCGGTCAAGGAGGAGAAGAAGGATATGCAGATAGATGGAAAGACGTCGTCGAAGCTCTGATATTTACTTATTACCTGAAGACACTAATTTATTGGTTGGATGGCGAGTTGCGCATAATATATATGCTTTGCTTTTTAGCTCTTGCCAGGTCTTTGGGAAACAAAGTGTTCCCGTTTTTGGCTAGCTATCACCCGCTTTGACCGCGACGCCAAATGTCACACCTCGTGATCAGTAACGACTGTGACTCGCCTTGGACGCAGTTACCGCGATGTCATCCCGCCCTTGGCTTTCCCGCCCCTCGCTCCAGGTGGACGCGGCCGCTGGGTCAAGGCACGTTCGCTGACATATCTTGAAATTCGTCCAACAGTCCAATCATAAAATATTCATAGCGTTTGGAAAAAACTACCCATCAAGATAGTCGCCCCTACCCTCACTTCTCTCGTGAGTAGTTTTTAAGCTAAGTGTCATATCAATATCATTATACTGTTTGCAGCCACGCAGAAACCCGTTTTCAAGTCGAACAAGTGATATCCCAAGGCACGTCTGCCTCCATGTCATACCTCGAACCACCAATAACGAGACGTAACTAGTAGCACGTCGTCCCAGTCCGACCCGCTGCTGCTACAACGCATCGACCGCCTCGAAGCCGAGCTTTCTGCGCTGAAGGACGTCGTGTACGGCGGCCCAAAAACGGACGTCGACGTCGAAATGGCTACGTTCGAGGCGTCAGTCGATTCAGAACTTGTGTCTGCGCGCCGCCTGCCGCCCGGAGCCCTCCCAGTGCGCGCGTGGTTCCGCAGCGCCGTGCCGGTCAACGCGCGGTGTCACATGCTCTGGGACGACAACAGCTCAAAGCTCACGGTCACGTTCTCCGACGCCACGCCCGGTGCAGCGCATGCGCTGGAGCTGGATCTGCGGGAGGTGGTGTCGGTGAACGTGCGTGTCGTGGGGATACGGATACCAGCGCGAACTGATGGGCAGCGCAGTACACGGACCCGGACGACACGCGCAACCATCCCGTCGTCGCATTGCGCACAAAGCAGATGCAGATCACGCTGAGCCTCGAGGCGTGCGACGCCGAGTGGTCGGGGACGCGCTATCGCGAGCTGGTCGCGTGGCTTCAGGCGCAGCTCGGGGAGAACGATGGGGTGGATGTGTTTTGCTGTCGGTGAGTGCGTGGTGGAGATGTACGTGGGCGATGTTGACGGGAACTGCAGGTACTCGGTGACGCAAACCATATGGGAAACGATGGCAGGGGCGGCGAATGAGGAGGAGCGCCGCGCTCCTGCAGCGCCGAAACAGTCGATGGTTAATTCAGCGGTTTGTCCTCCTTTCCTTAACAATTTCCGGTTTCACCCTAGTTCGCTTTTAGGCACTATCTGCACAAAATCTGTTTCGCGCGACGTTCGGTCCCAAGCACCACCTGCAGCTCGAACCCGGAACCAAATACTTGCCCGTCAAGGCGTGGTATTTGCGGCGCAGACTCTCACAAGCGGAAGACGCGTACGTTGTGTGGCCGGTTAGCGGCCAGGTGTGCATCGTCTCGGGCGCGGGGGACGACGTGGCGGGGAATGTCGAGGAGCTGGATATTGGGACTGCGAAGTGCGCGTGGGTGAGACAACTACACTACGCTGGCTGTGGACGAGGCTAATCCTTCTATTTCGCAGTTCGTCGACCCAAAGGAGAACTACACGAACAAAGTGTTGGTGTTACAGACTGCCGAGCTCGAACCGTCTGGTGCTTCCTCTTCTGGTACGTCTGATCATTTATCAACTACTGTACAATATCCACCTAATGATGACATGCCAGGAGGCGAAAGCCAGATCCTGATCAAGTTCGACGGCGCATCAGCAAAATGGGCCGAGTCAGCGTACGAGGCGTTCGTGTCGTGGATCAAGGGGAAGGTCGATCAGTATGCAGTAATCCGGTGCGTATCTTCCCGTTTTTTTTTTGTGTTGTTGTTGGACTGGGAGCTGATGTGGTGTAGGGGGAAGATCGGGGACGCGAAGTGGGAGGCGGCGACGAAAACGTTCGCGCTCATGGGCACGGACACGCGTGCTTCAGTCGGAGGAGAGGCGCGCGCGGAACTGGAAGGGGGGCAAACGCGCGCGTTGAATAATGAACGGCCAGAACCCCGCCGCGGCCTGCCCATCGCCGGTGGAGGAGAGGCGCGTGCAGAGCTTGAAGGAGAGCAAACGCGCGCTTTGGATAACGAACCCTGCGCGCGCATAAATTTTGACTCTCCGTTCGTACCGGGCAACAGGAAGAGCATGAAACCAAAGGTGTGTCGTATCTGAATTTCTACTTGTCTCCTCTCAATCGCCACCGGCTGCAGAATCCTATCGCTGCTCCGTTGGAAAATGACCGGCCTAAAGCCATCCCCGCAAACAAGCCGGCCAACAAAAACCCGTTTCTGCCCATAAAAGCGTGGTATCTTGGTCGGAAGCTCTTCGAGGAACCGTATCATCTTACCTGGACTGCCGCTGGCAAGCTGACCATACGGTCTGACCACCCGAACGTTGAAGGGAATCACTCAGAGGAGATAGATCTGGCTTGGTTCGCGAAATGTGTATGGGTAAGGCATGATTGCCAAGCCAAATGAACCATGAAGCTGATCCTATAACTCCCAGTTCGTCGAACCAAATGAACCATACCCCGACAAAGTTTTCGTGCTGGAGACGTACGAAACGTTTAACAATAAGAATGCCGGGACTCAGAAGCCCTTCGGTGCTCAGTTCTCTGAGTTTTTCAAACCCGGTGTGCTTCTCCCGCAATTATTGGCATGCGTACATTCCTGAACCGTGGAGACAGGTAGCAAGCACGCTGAAGGCCATGTCATCATCAAATTTGATAGCACATCCCCAGCGTGGGCGGACCCTGTCTACGCGCAATTCGTGGACTGGCTCAGAGCCAAAGTTGACGTTCGTGAGAGGTTGCGGTGCGAATTGCTGGTTGCGTTGCCTGGATTGTCCTCATATCCTCCATAGAGGAAAAACAGGAGACGCAAAATGGGACGCAATGAATCGAGTGAATCCCGCTGCAAAGGCCGCAGAGGCTCGGATACGACGAGAAAATGGCGGTAGCACTGCCTCTACGAGTCGTAACCCTGCGCGAGCGAAATCCCCTGAAACTCCCCCGACGGACGATTGGTCTTCACCACCTGCGAGTGCGCGCTTGAAGCGTAAACGCAGCTCCGACGCCTCGACAGAGGACGATTCGCTCTCATATCCGCGACCCCGACTCCTCAAGTATGTATCATTCCCTTCCTCGCTTCCTTTCGGACTGATCAGTTGCAGCAACCCGGCCGATTCGGAAACAGCGGGTGATGGCCCACGTCGCTCGGCCAGGCAGTCGGTCTCCCCACAGGGGCCGTATGTTGATCCCGACGAAGTGTATGTATCGCAAATGCAGATAACGGTAACCCGCTCATGGTTCTGCGCAGTATTTTGGTGTATCCGCCAGGTCAAACAAGAGCCGTGAACATCACGAATGGTGACGTTACGCGACTTGCACCTGGCGAGTTCCTCAACGACACGCTCATCGAGTTTGGCCTCAAGTAAGTCCTGCTTTAACTTTGATCTTTCCCTTATTGATTTATCTTGCAGACTCTGGCTACAAGACCTTGAGCAGAAGGACCCAGAGCTAGTAAAACAAATCCATGTCTTTAATTCTTTTTTCTACAAGAAACTGAACAAGAAGAAGTGAGTTTTCGAGTCAACCACCCACCGCCGCTTGACTCACTCTTCGACAGCCCCATGGAAGGATATGAGAGTGTACGGAAATGGACCTCCAAAATCGACATCTTCGACAAGAAATACATCATTGTTCCTATCAATGAGAAGTGGGTCTCCCGCACCAAATAAAGAGAGACGCTAAAGTACCGTCTAGCCTCCATTGGTATCTTGCCATCATATACCAGCCGGAACATACCCTGAGACCCCCGCCGTCGACAAAAGCCCCAGCGACTCGACAGAAAACTCGCAAAGGAGTCGAACTGGATCCGTTGTTCGGTGGCCCCATGGAGGTCGACGCTGCTGAAGAGCAGCCACCGGCAGCGACCATGGTGGACCCCGCGAATAACGGTAACTCGCATACGGCGAGTGAAGGACCAGCAGAGCCAGGAATCATGGACGCCGATGCCCATGACGACTCCTACCAATCAGATCCACTGGATCTATTCGCTGACGAGTTATCTCCTCGCACAGTCTCTGAGCCCATGGCCAACTCCTATAGCTCCCCAGATAAATCGCGAGGCAAGCGGAAGGCGACCTCCCCTTCGCTCGCGACGTCCCCCCCTCCGGAAACCCTCCCATCGGAGGTTTACGAAGAGCACGACGATGGCCAACCTTCGTATGTCGTTGTCGTTCTGAAGTCCTGCTCATAATACTGTCAGAACCTACATTTTCACTCTAGACTCCTTAGGCTGTCGGCATCCCAGGGTAGTAAACGTGCTTGGGCAGTATCTAAAGCACGAAGCGCAGGAGAGGAAAGAGATACCCCTCGAGATGAGCCGCAAGGCGATCGGGAAGGCCGCACTCGTATGTTCTTTGTTGTGGTCTCAAGAAATCCAGCTTCATTCGCGTTTCAGGTCCCTCATCAGCCGAACCTTTATGATAGTGGGATCTATCTCCTGCACCTCGCTGAAACATTCATCTCCGACCCGTCACGCTACTACAATATTGTCGTTGTGCGTGTCCCACGACTCCCTCTTCCATTTTGAGCCTAACCGCCTGCCCACGTAGACGCAGAAGAACATTACCAACTCATTGCAACGTCAAATTGACTGGAGGGACGACAAAACCAAGGCCCTTCGTCAGAGCCTGGCTGACCGGATCGGGGAGCTGTCTGTCGAGTGGAAGAAGAATCGAGCTGCCCAAGTCAAGAAGACGCAGGAAGATAGCGACGTTGATACCGTGCCAGTGGACCCGGGAAAGGCATTGCGAATGAGAGGGTGAACGCTGATGGGTCGATTTTATTTCGCGCATTCTTCGTTCCTAAAATCCGTCACGTAAATTGTAGTATGTACGAAGCCTCGCAGAACAGCGTCAAATCGAAAGAAAAAACAGAATCTTGAGCTCTCTACTGTGTGCATTTGGTTGGATCGCGCCGAAGCGTTCACCGTAAGCCCGTCAAGGTAGCACCACGTCTGTTGGGATCTCTTCGACCACAAAAAAGCAAGCAACAAATAATTCCTCAACACCCCCAAAAAAACCACCCAGACCTCGAATCCATCCCGGCAGGTCGATGCGAGACAAGTGTCGAAGGCGAGTGGCGGTATTAACAATCGAGCACGGACCAACTTCCTCCCTAACACCACGGAGGGGCGCCCATGACCTCGCGGGTACCGGTTCAACACGTTTCGGCGGCTTCATCGAAACTGAACGGGCTGGGAGGTGGCGCCGAACAGCCCTCCACCTGGGAGCTTTGGCTAGGCACTGCGCGTGGACGGACCAAACGCATGACTCGCACTTCCCCAGGTCTCTAGGTAGATCGCGGGCGAAGCCAATACATGTGCGATACGTCCACCGGAGGCTCTCCCGCATCGTATAACGTCCGTTAGCGGGCCATGGGGGGATTCGGTGAGGAGTTGCCGGCCGTCCGTGGTAGAGATAACACTGGAGGAGGATAGTGCTGGGGAAGGGAGGGAACAACGGGCGAGGTCGAGTAGAGATGACGCTGAAGGAGGATAGCGCTGGGGGAGGGAGGAAATGGCGAGCAGATCGAGGTCGAGGAGAAGGAACAATAGGCGAGGTCGAGTAGAGATAACGGGAGGATAGCGTTGGGGGAGGAAGGAAAGGGCGAGTTGGTCGAGGTCGAGGAGAGGTAAGGCTGAAGTAGGATAGCGCGGGAAAGGGGAAGAAAAAGGCGATTTGGTGAGGATGGTGGTGGTCAAGAGCAAGAGGGTAAGGAGGCTGCCCGGCGAAGTTGGCTGCATGTGGCTGACATGATAAACCGAAACGACATCCGACAACAATCCCAAACCTTTCTCTCCAATCCGAATGCTGTGCGCATGATCACGCCGTTTGCTGGAATGAAGACCGCTCGACTGGTGATGCAATTCTTTGAGTGGAAGGTGGCGCGTGCGCGGCCAGGGTTCACACGGTTCACTTCTGAAATTAGACTCTGAATGAATGGGCCACTGCACGAGTCTGCCTCTCCGGGCGCCGGTAATAACAGCCGCAGGTTTTCAAAACTCCCCCGCTGATGCTGGTCGCGGTGAGTTGCACGTTTGTCATCACGGTTTGAACGAATCGGACTGAGTGCCGTCACGAAGCATGACCGCGTTTTCGTGCACGTGAGTGTGACGTTTCGCGTCTTTCCTCCTGCTCTCGGAGATCACCCGCCGTCTCCAGCGCCTTCATTTGGACTTGACCAAAAATATAGATAAGTAGTAGGTGTTCCATCGCTGATCTAATCAAGTCATCCAGTCCTTCCTGGACGCTTCATCCATTTTCATCAGGAAAACCTGAAGTTACCATAAAGACCCCGAAAGACACCGATAGACATCATAGACACCATAGTAAATGGTGTCTATGAAAGAAAGGTGGGAGGGGCGTTTTAAAACCCAAAGACCCCCATAGTACTGGGTATGTCTATCATAGACATGATAGACATATAGACCGCATAGACCGTATAGTCGTGAAAGAGCTCATATGCCTTCGCAATCCTTGAGTGGTCATAAAGGGAAGTTGTTTGAAAAAAGTCATATTCGGCGACGCTACGACAAAGTACATGTAGATATCTAAAGTGAAATCGAAATCACCGTACTCGCAAACATGATGAACACAAACCGTTGATCGGGAATATCGTGCGGTCACGAGGGAATCCGGGACTTAATTTGACTTGCACAAAAGTAGAGCTTGTAGAGCTTGAAGACGGCTTGAGACCGAGTGGCCTGAGAGCATTCGGAGACTTCGGTTTGGTTTGACTTGCGAAAAGGCGGAAAATTGAGAGCTTGAAGACAGCTTGAGAGAGCGCAAAAAAAACGTAGGGCTTGAACGACGGCAGCCAGTGCTAGTCGCCGTATTCAATGAAGCCTTGAGGCTTGAGCTTGAGGAGCAAGGGAGGAGAGAGGGTGCGGAGATGGGTGACAGAGGTCCGAAGTTCGAAGCACAGACAGACGGAGGGAGATGGAAAGTAAGAAACGCGGGGGGCGAGATGGGGGGAAAGGAAGAGAGACGACAGGCGACGTGGCAACATCATCATTGTTTGGTGTTGCTGTGGATGGGCGGTGTTCTTAGCCGACCGGCAATCTTTGTTGGCGCTGATCCATTTAACCGCTCGGCCCTCGAGCTCATCCGAGTCCCGACCCGCGCAGCGACATCGGACCACCTCAAACAAGACCTCAAAAGTGAAGAAAACATGTCTGCCATGCATCCGTAAAGGCATCACATGGTAACTGGGACTTCCGCGAGCGCGAGCTTCATTCTCGACGCCAGTACTTCAACATTCAAAGTTTGCACGCAACTTTTCTGGGGGCTATGCGGCACTACTACACAGTACTATACACGCCTTCCTAATATCTTTTGTCGCGCTCAAAAGAGAATAGGTCACCCAGAGAGACCCGGAAAGACCCTCATAGGTGAAGCCGTGAATACATAGACCACCAAAGACATTCAGAGACCTCTATAGTAAACCTCCAACTTTCATAGACCCACAAAGACCCCGGAAGACCCACAAAGTAACCCTGAAACTATATAGTATTTCAGATTTTCCTGATGTTGCAAGCTCCGCGCCTTTGGAACAGCGTAGGCGGACCGGCTGCCACTGAGAACGGGTACTTCTTCCATGAGAACACTTTGTTTCGTTCATCTTTAACAATTCCCACCGAATCCCACAAACACATACCTGCCCCATTGGGCTCAAGCTGAGCTCAAGTTGAACCATGCTCGGGCATCTCGGGGATGTTGGATTCTCAAAATCTTCAACTCTATTTGCTGGTAGTTTTTGTGTGTTCTTGGACCTTGTTGATATAGTGATTCTCAGGCTTTCTTCGCACATTCCCGACCCGCTAGGTTGACACTTTTGATTCCTCCTGCCGTGTGTTTTAATTATTGGGAGGTACTGATAATTTGAGCTCTCCGCTCTTCTCTCTCCTTCGCAAGGGTAGATATTTCTTTTGAATCGATGACTTTGAAAGGCCAAGTGAACCAGCTTCCACCTGAACGCATACTACGCAATCCCATCTCCTCCAGAAGTTGGTCTGTGTATTGTGGCCAGCTGTGCCCGCGCGATCAGTCAAGTATAATATACAACAAAATAAGCTCAGGTAGAAAGTCGACCTACGTCCAGAATGCTATGACGCTGCTGTACGACTCGTTTACCCTATAAGAAGAGATTTCAGGCTTGGAATCCGGCCTTCGAATCCTCGAGATGTTTATATCTCACCTGAGAAGTGCGTCAGGGTGTCGCTTGCGAATCCAAGCGGCATTGCGCTCCGTGTGTTGATATGCCTCTTCCTGCGTCTTAGGGATGTCCATCTCATCCCCGAGAAAATAGGATGATATCCAATGAGCTATGACTTCACAAGTGTATCCCACATTAGTCGAGAACTAACAGTATGTGAGCGTGAAATCATATGGAGGAGGAGGAGGTCAAATACCACAGCGCCGTTGATAGCGAAATCGCGGCGGGTAATGTTCCTCGCTGGAACGATGCCGTTGTAGATACTGGATGCCCACTGCTCAGACTCTGCACGACTGGCGGGTGGGTTCGCCAAGGAATAATGAGTCCCCTCCTCCGAATTAAACTCGGACTGGGGTCGGGGTGAGTGCCGCTTTATACCTAAGAGCTCTGCCGTATCCGCTGCAACGACATGCATTTGACTGAAATGCAAGACGGTACGAGTTGGATTTTCTTACGATTAAAGATATCGGTCCAGGAGGACGAATACCCCGTTGCAAGGAGAAGAATGTCAGCCTTGATCGTTTCCCCGTTGTTGAGAACAACGGAGTTTCCTTCTGGACCGAAGCCCTGTACTCGAGCAGGCGCTATAACGGATATATTCCCGTTATTAACGAGGGCGTGGAATCTGTTCTGTTGAGGTACGCCTTCGTCATTGACGCTCGTGCTCCAGAAAAGCGAATGAATGTTGCGCAGCGGAGAAGCTTTTGGCACCGAGAGCGCTTGAAGCTACACGACTCGTCAGCCACTTTTCCCCGGACGAGAAACAGTGCAGTCACCGAGGCCCAGCTCAGTGCCGACCAAAAGCAGTGTGTGATTTTGGATCCCAACCAGGTACCGTGTAAAAAGCGTTCAAGCCGGGATCGAAGTACGACGTGTCCAGACATGATAGATAGTAATCTAAGCTGACAGTGAACACCGGTTTATGGGAATGCATCAGATTTTAAAACACACCTGCTCTTCCGAATGAACTCGGGCAACGGTCTGGGGCTTGCAAGGAAGGCGTCTGCAGTCTCGAATACTATTGTCACGTTCCTTCCTTCATTGGCCAAGTAGGCGGACATGCTATAATGCGAAATCAATGTCAAACTTTTGAAGATTGCTCGAGACTCGCTCTTGCGCCGATTTCCCTCCCCCGACTACAACGATCGACCTTGCAGCCGACTCATGATCAGGGGAAATTTGTGGAACGGTCTCCAGAATGAGGGCTAAATTAGCAGCGAAATCCTTGGAGTGGAATACAGATCCTCGGAAGCCTGCCCGCTTCGCCGCATCGGGTGAGAGAGTCCTCGGAATCTTGGGAGCACTACATCCCTGTAGCCAAAGAGGAGCATCTACGTGGTGCACCGGTGAAATTCTGAGCTAAAAACTCACGCCGGTGCAAAGTACGACACGCGAGAACTTTAGTATCTCACGCGACGACATTTTTTTGTCTTCCACAGTTATGAACCACATCGAAGAAGTCTCGTCCCGACGAATGTGGATCACCTCTGTATCAAACCGAATCAAAGGTTTGAGGAACGTTTGGCTAAATGCCTCCATATATGCACGCAAATCATGGCCCATCAGACGCCCACCAGCATTGGCATGGCGTGGCATCTCCAGGGCAGAAAACCGATACTCTCCGTGCACACTGTACTTTCGGTTAGAGAAAAGAATCAGCACCGAGAAATGCGCACTTGTTAATTTGCAAGCCTGGATATACACGCTCCGCGGCCCACACACCTCCTGCCGTGGAGTCTTGCGTTAGGATCTGCACATCGGAGAAGCCATCCTGAAGGAGGGTGTATGCGGTGATGAGTCCAGCGGCTCCAGAGCCGACGATAGCGACAGACGCGGTGCGGGGGTCAAGAGTCATGATGGGGTCTTGAAGACACGTCTAGCACAATTCAAGCTCGCACAAAGCTCGCACGCTAGTGACGTTCGCGTAAGTCGGTTTCGGACTGAAAGGTGATCGGAGCCTAAGCGCCGGGGGAAAAACCCCGAAAATGATGTCTTGAATGGAAAAGGAATATATAGCAGGCAGATAGCCACCCAAGCCGCATCTTTATGGGCTCATCCCACGGGTAGTTGGGAGGAGCGATGTCCGAGAGGCGAGGCTGGATAAGACTCAGGATAACTTTATGGTGGGCACAGACAATTGAGTTGTTCAGATAGCCATCGTCTTCCGGGTTCATCGTCATCCGGCGCCGTCGCATGTCCAACAGTTCTGCGTCGGGAAATTTGCTGGAAACAAAGCCTTTGCATGATGAAAGGCTGGACTGAGGTCAATGTCGCAGTTGAAAAGGCCGGGGCTGTTAATACGCGAGGCAGTGGCTGTTGCGTTTAAGATTCTCCACATAACCGTCGGCTCGAACGTAAGATTGATAGCCCAGCGTGGGGGAGCATTGAGTTCATTTGAGCTCCATCGCGTCGAACTCAACTCCGTTAACGCGTTGGCTCTGAAGCCCGCAAAGTTGACCCCAAGTTCAGGATATTCTGTGTAGCGCGGAATTTGACAAAGCCGCCTCCAAGTTGACTAGAAGCTGAGTTTGAGCGTGGTGTTCATTCTCGAGACTCGAGGAGGTGGCCGCAAGTCGTAGGCCGACGTAGGCTTGACGCGCGGCGTGATCCAAGCGTGATCCGGTTCGTCATGCCGACAGATCATCCCACGGTTGATTCATGGTTGATTTTGGGTGATTCGTAATTTATGAACGCAAAAAGTTGTTTGTCTTCCAGAGTTGCTGCCGAAGTTTGGCAAGCTCTCGTGAAGAGTTGTTTATGTCACAACTGGCGCATGAGCTCGTATGGCCTACTGGCTCGTAGAACAAAGCGGAAATACCGGATGATCAGCGTCAGCTGCGTTGTTTTCGGCCATGTTCGTTCGCTGGCAAGACCGAATCCAGCATAGCTGAAGCCCTTCAGTCCGATGTTCCAGGACGACGCTTGTGGAGCTGGCGGAGTCGATGCGGGGTCCCGAACTGTGGCTGGCTTGGTGCAAGCAGGACTCAGTGATACTATCACAGCAAGGGAAGGGCACTTATCGCGATCCATTTTCTGAGACAGCACCGCGTCATTTGAGTGAGCACTAGGTATTCGGAGGAGACGCCAGACGAGCGAGATGACCGAATTTCAAGTCGCGTGGAAAAATGCAGTCTGAAAAGGCAAACAAAAAAACCGTATGAGACAAGTGAAACTCGACATTGGTTCCCCGCAATTATGTCGTAAATAAGACGTACTCCAATCCGAGACAGTTGGAGCACACGGCGTTCGCCCAGAACACCGAGCGCGACTCTCACATAGGAACTCCGAGAATTTATTTGTAGTCCTTTCAATATGAATACTCCACAAGTGTTGCAGTGTCGCCGTAGAAAACCGAGCGTACCTATCGTCAGTCCCGTCGACTTCGGCAGTGGCTCTACAGGGAATCGTATAAAGCCCGCAGAGTGTGCAGATAGTCCAATTTCAACAAGCCCAAGAACATGTTCAACGTCAAATTTCTCCGCTCCTTCGCTACCGCAGCGACCTTGCTTTCCAGCGTAGTGGGCCAGTCCTGGGAGGTCACCAGACCGGTGCAGGCGGCACGAGCTCGTGCACTGGCGGCGGCATGCCCATATCAGGTTCTGATTTGAACTGTCACACAGTTGGTCTCGGCGACGCCGCCGGTTTCAACATCCTCACAGACAATGGCCCGCCCGGTACTGGTTTCGTTTGTGAGTGGTGGCCACCGGAGATTTCGTAGAAAGCAACTGACGCGGATGGACAGTCAATCTGTTTTCTGACAAGTACGTCTGAGTCCCTTTAGAAGACTGCTTTACCTTCGAGGACTCATTTTCTGGTTAGCAACTGCCAGACTAGTTTGGGTGAGCAGTTGGGACCGGGGGCCTGCTTCAGCGGATCCGTTGGTAAGTTCTCAGCTACCTGGCAGCCTGTACCCATTCTGAGTCCCTGACCTAAACAAATTCAGGCTCGTTCCAGCCGACGACAGTTCCCACCTAGGGGTCCTTGTAGATGGACCAGAGTACAAGCAATGCAGTACTGCCGTTCAATTGCAGGGAAGATGAAAGCCTCACTGAGGCCAACTGTGGTGGACACACGTACTAGCAACGCGTTTATGCATTCGAGGAGCAGTCCTACCCAGTCTTCGACTCGACCTCGCAGGTATCCCCGTCAGCGAGGAGGACCTTGTGCTTGTGGCCGTCGATTTTGCGAGGACGTCGCCCGCCATGATGTGGTTCGGACTCGAGCACGGACCGCGTGAAATTTGCGTGACGTCGGGATGTGCCGAGCTTTGCGCATGCTTGCCCCGGCGCTTCTTCCTTCCCTCCTCCTTTTCGTTTTTTTTCTTCTTGGATTTTGGAAAAGGTACGCTTTTCTAGTCATATTCTCCTGCCAGAATCCAATCTCTACACACAGTACACTCGGTTTTTTCTCGTCTAGTATCCCTATCTTCTTCTACATCGCCATGTCCTCACAGGCAGGCTCGCGCAAGCAAATCACCTATGCCCATAAACGCAACAGATCTAAACCCACCAGGGTAGTATCTGCATCATCACCTCTCCCAGAAATCGAGGATCCAGACCATTACATGTCCCATTCCGAGTTGTCTCGACGACTGCTCAAACGCGCTCGTCGCTCTTCTAATCCCGAGCCGTTTTCCTCGAAGAAGCTCAAGCCCTCTGGAGTCACTCCAGCAGGGTCTCCAGTAGGGTCTCCTACGTCCCAGTACTACGAAACTCCCCATCCCTCTGCACTCACCGAAGAGCAAAAGTTCAAGCTAAACTCGTCCCGCGGTCTTCCTGTCAATCCAGACCAATTCTCTCCACTTCCAGTCGCTCGTCGTATCTCTTCTCGCACCGGCTCTCGTAACCTCAAAGAAAACGCTTCCCATCGTGCCCATAAGAAAGGCAAACTGCTTGATAGTCCGTTCAACAGCCGTCCCAGTTCCGCAGCTTCTTCCCCTCAGAAATCCCATGCCCAATTAGCCGCTGCCTCTGACAAACACTCTACGCAGAAACTATTCAAGCGCACACTTTCCGACACCCATTATAACCCGAACATCCCCCAAAGCGCAAGCACCACCACTTCTCCCACTCGTGCCCACTCTCCGGTTCGCGCGCGCCGTCCCTCCGCGCCCAGTCCACTGCGTCCCGGAAATTGGATCCCCAAGGACACGGCCGCGATCGGTAGCTTTGATTTTGATTTCCACTCCGCCCTCGTCAACCCCTTCTCTCTCCCTTCCACCGTGAGCGACATCGACTTTAACCGCCCGCCGTCGTCCCTCTCATGCTACGGCGACGCCGACTCGCAATTTTTCGACGACGTGCAAGGTATCTCAACCCCAGCGACCAAGAAACGCGCATACACTCACATGACGGATGACGATGACGAGCTGCAGGAACCGGATCTCACTATTACGCAGGACGATATGGACGTCGTCTCCGCCGGTATGAAGGTAATCCCTACGCGCGAACGGAGTCCCTGGCTCAGCGACAGCCTCATCTCGCCTCCGGCCTCGCATGAATGGGCTCACCCCCCGCAGGAAGGTGCATCTACGTCTCAGGACGTCGACATGGATGGCGATATTTCTCTGCATCTTGGGCTGGCACCTGGTTTTGCACCCGACGGTGGGGCCTCTGACGACGAAACCGGCGCTGGCGAGCGTGACTTGAGCCATGTGTTCGACGGACTAGCCCTTGGTAACCTCTTTCACCATCCCATCCAGTCTGTTCCCATTTATCGCGTCGTCTAAATATCTTCTTTCGCAGCTACTAAGAGCCGCTTCATCGCGGGTCGCACTCGCTCACTGGATTCCGCTCCCGACGGCGACGATGAAGTACACCCGAAGCCGAAGGGCAGAGACCGCCGCGGGACCATCCGCGCGTCCGACTTCAAGAACTCCGTCCCCCCGTCCCGACGCACACGCAGCGGCACGGTCATCGGTCCCCCGACCACGCTCCAGCGCACGCGCAGCTTCGACGGCGGCGAAGTGAACGAGGAGGAGGAGCTCGGCGAGTGGTGTTCGGATGGCTGGGTCGTCGCCGCGCCGCCGTCGCCCGTCATCACGCGCAAGCGCCCTAGGACGATGAAGGATGCTGCCGACGTGCGCTCGCCCGAGCGTCGCGACGAACTCGACGTGCTCTCTGGATTGCTGCCATCGCCTGTTTTGCTGCTCAAGAATAATTTGGCTGTGACGAAGGATATCGCTGTTGTCATGGAGGAGGACGAGGAGGATGACGAGTTGTTGCTGAAGCCGGGGTTCAATGTGTGGGAGTGATTCAATCAGGTGGGCGCTCATTCATTCGTCTCGGTCGACCTTGATGTTCAACTAATGCAGCCATTGTCCAGCTTTCGTTCTGCTTTCAAGCCATTGTATCACATTGCATTGCACGTACTGTATGTTACTCGCGCTGTATCGTCCTAGTCCTCTGTAACACGCGCTAGCGCCGTTCTGGCTTTCGATCTTGACCTTTGAGCACCGATAGGATCCTGTACTGGTACGCCACGGAGGGCGTGCTGAAGTCGATGCGGTCGTCGCGGTGTATATGCAGCCAAGCTCGTCGACACGTTCCTGATTCTGAGTCCTCCGAGCCATAAGTTGACATTTCCAGCTGCAGACACTGAAGAGCTAAGAGGAAATTCCGGCCCCAGCTGTGTTGTTTTCACGTCCGCTGGCAGGACCGGTGTTTATCCCTTGGGAACTCGTCCCACAATTTGTCCGAACTTTCAAAATTTCCCACGCTTTTTGAAGCTGGCAAAACGCTCGATTCAGACAGCCGGTCATTTTTCACTTTTTGGGACAGGGATTTTTGTCCGAACTTCTGGGACGAGTTCCCAAGGCATAAACACCGGTCCTCCGCTGGCAAGACCAACTACTTGACACGCAGTGTGATCCGGTTCATCATGCCGGCAGATCATCCCACGGTTGATTTCATGTTGATTCTTGTTGATTTTGGGTTGATTCGGAATTTATGAACATACTTGGGGAACATACGTCACTGCCGCCGAGGTTTGGCAACTTCTAGTGAATTCGGGAGCAGAGGTGGTCATGCCGCCGCGCTCGTGCTCCGAGTCGTAGCGCCACGCGCCCCATTGGGCTCGTAAATACTGAACCAGGTACTCTCACTGACAGAACTGGGCGGCTACGAGAAAGGGGGTTTGATTTTGGACAGTGAGAAACTTGTCACGGTGCATTTTTTGCAGATTATCTCTGAATTTGGTACATTCATGAAATTCCGAGTCACCCTGACACTCCGAGTCCCAACCTCCGATGTTCCAGGACAGCGCTCATGGAGCCAGTGGGATTGAACCGAGGTCCCGTGACAAATACTGTTGTTAGTGCAGGCTGAACTTGAGAACTATTATTACTGCAAGTGAATGGCAGTTACCCCGGTCCATTTTCTGAGTCGACGACACCGCGTCGATTACGGGAGCACCAGGTGCACGGAGGAAGAAACGGATGCTTCCGTCTCGAAAACGAGCGGTAGTCTGGCATTGTCTTATGGCCCTTGAAACCACGAACTTTCGAGACAAAGTCCGGTTGAAAAAGACGAAAAAGCGAGCCTATCAGCAAGGTGTAAATATTAATATCAATTCCCTACAATTGTGTCGAGAACGAGACGTACCCCAGTCCGATACAGTTGGATCACCCGGAACCCGGTAGAAACCGAGCGCAACTCCCAGAGGAGCTCCGGAAATATATTGCATGCGTATGTTCCCATATTTCTTGCAACATTGAATACTCCACAAGAGTAGCACAGCGTCGCCGTAGACTCATCTAGCGTCAACTCCGAGCACAGCTACACAGGAAATTGTATAAAAACCCACAGAGTCGGCAGACAATCCATTTTCAACAAGCCCAGGATCATGTTCAACATCAAATCTCTTTACTTCTTCACAACCGCAGCAACGTTGCTGTCCAGCGTAGCGGGCCAGTCCTGGGAGGTCAAGGTTTTCGAGCCAAGCGCAGGCGGCACGAGCTCGTGTACCGGCGGCGGCACGACCATCTCGGGTTCCGACATGAACTGCCACACGCTTGGTCTCGGCAGCAACACCGCCAGTCTCAACATCGTCACCGACAAAGGTGCCGGATTCGTTTGTGAGCGCCTGCCACCAGAAATTTCATAGGAAGGAGCTGACCCTGATCATCAGTTAATCTGTTTTCTGACAAGTACGTCCGAGACCCGAAGATTGGTTTGCTCAGCAGGACTGATTTTCCGTTTAGTAACTGCCAGACTAGCTTGGAAGAGCAGTTGGGTCCAGGAACGGGAGCCTGCTTTAGTACTGATGGTACCGTTGGTAGGTCCTCACCTACAGTGGATTTACATTCCCTCACCTAGACAAATCTCAGGCTCGTTCCAGCCAGCGGCAGCTACCTAGTTCCTTGTCGACAGACCGCGACAGGAGGGGTGTAGTATCGTAGTATCTGTGTAGTATTGCCGTGTAATTGCAGCGAAGACGAAAGCCTACGAAAGCACTTTTTACTGAGTTTGCAATGAGTTTGTCGAGAGTTTTTCTTTCTTGTCCCCAAGCTCTCGTGTACAGCTGCGCACTGGCAGCTAGCGCGTATCATTCGAATTCGGAGCCTGGAGCCAGTATGAGGGAAAGTGGGAGTGGTTGAAGGAAAAGGGCCGACTCAAAAGGCGGTGCCGTTGGACGATTGCGGATCCCGATGGCCCGAAGAGGATCCGTCGGAACAAACGTTGATGGCTGCTCACCGCCACCAGCGACTATCATCAATCCGCTCTCGCTGCGCTCGGACCACTCAGGCTCAGAGTCAATCTATAAAGGGACTGTACTCAGCGCTACATAGCATTTATCGACCATGGCCGATTACACCCAACCCCCTGCGTACCAGCCTGCGTTCCCAGAGCCTCAGCGGCCTCAAGAGGCTCCAAGTTATCCTCCTCAGACATCTGGCACTCCTCAGGCAGCTTCATCTGGCATCCAGTTCGCCCGCGATGCAGACTTTCTTATTCAATCCTTTCTCCCTCCATCAGTCCTTCCCATTGCCCAACACGGCCAATCTGGACTTCCGCTGCCATTCTGCACTCCCCAAATTGCCGTTTCGTTCGATTCGCCGTTTGCCAGAGGGTATAACCCCACACTGCATAGCTCCGTCGACATCTCGCAGGACTAGCTCCTTGCATTTATCGATGGCTTAAATCTGGCAATGACTGCGAGTCCTCCCCTTCGCGTTGTGAATTTTGCAGGCGAGTGGTCTCGGAGCCAGACGTTTCAGGGAGCCTAATAGTAATATTCATTGCAGGAATGGTGATCGGATTCATCCCTTACCACTGGGCGATGATCGCTGGGACCGTCATGCAGACGGCCGCCCAGACCGGCATGCATATCCTCTCCAAGACGCTGACGGACCGCTACATGCGTGCAGCCAACCTGCGTCTCTTCAAGCCGAAGGGACTCTCTGTCCGCCTCTGCACGAGTGCCGCGATGCAGCACCTCGTCATGCGCACCGGAAACGGTGCTGGTCCGTCAACCATGGACAAGATCGGTCGCGGCGTCGGGACCGTCCTCTTGCACGCGCCGATCCCGTTCAGCAGCCGCATCGTGCGCGCCATCGCCGACAAGCCGCCCAAGGTCCACGCCAGCATCAGCAATGTCGGCGACGGGCAGAAAATGCCGCTCGCGACGCAGCGGCGCCTCGCATCGCTGGAGGGGTACTCGCTGCCGCTGCAGCTGGACGTGCCGCCGCCTGCTAAGGCGCAAAACGCCATGGACAAGATGGGACAGTGGGGCGTCCAATTCGACTCGTGGCGCACTGGGAGACAGCAGACCAAGATCGAGCAGAAACGCCGAGAGCTCGCGCGGGTCGAGTCCCAGCTCCAGCGGATGGGATTGGGGCCGCCACCGCACATAGGCGCCGGTCCCTCGTCTGGGTATGGAGGGCAGCCGGGTTATAGCGCAGGCTATGACGGCCAACCAGGCTACGGCGTCGCCGGTCCTTCTGGTTACGCTGCCCAGCCGCCACCGCACATGGGCGCTGGTCCGTCGGGATATGGACAACAGTCCTACGGCGCAGGATACGGAGGGCAACCAGGCTACGGTGGTGCCGGTCCTTCTGGGTACGGTGTCCAGTCGCCCCCGATGGGCTCCGCAGACTGGTACGAGATGGGCCGCCGTGAGCGTAAACGTGAACGCAAACGCCAGCGCAAGCAGCTGCGCCGTGAGGATAAACTGCTGTACCGCGAGGACAAATAGCTACGCAAGGCGGCAAGGCGGAGCAGGAAGCGCGAGCGCCGCGGCCCTGGGCTCATTGGTAGCCTGATTGGGCCCAAGGAAACCAAGCTCGAGCGGCGCGTCGCCAACGCGGACCTCATCGAGCACTGGGAATCCGACAAGGTGCTCTGGCTTGTTATCATGAACGCGGAAATGGGTCTGTCCTTCTTTTCCGTGACTTGTCGTTTACTCATTCTTTTGTCCAGACCGGGAAATCGAGGGGATTGAACGCGCAGAAAGCATGGACGACGAAGAACGAGTCGATGCGAAGACTTGGCAGGCGGAGATTATCAAAGAGCGAGATGCGCTGGAGGAAGATTCGGATAGCGATAGCGATTCGAGTGATTCCGAGGATGAAGAGCCTCAGCATGGTCAGTTTGGCGGCGACCACAAGCACAAGTGAGTGCTCGGCGAAAAATTGACCGCCCGTGTATATTAGCATGTTCCGTTCATAATTGTGACCGTTATCTCGCAACAAATCGAATCGTATATTAGACCTTGATTAGACCTGTATTAGACCGCGACAATGCTATATCTTACATAGAGGTTAGGGACGACAATGCTACCGACCCGTGTGGCGAATCTCTAGCCACCGGAAGAGAGGGAATGTGATCCCGGCAAATGCAGCAGCAAGCTAGATGGAGCATGATTTAACAAGGGAGCTGGATAGATTTGGAGAACAAACCTCGAAGCCCAGGTCAGCCCCAAACTCTGCCCCGGCTTTGGCACCTATCGGCCCGGTATACCACACCTGCGAGGAGCGGTCAGTATCGCAAACAAATGGTCGGCGAGCGCGATGCGCACCTCAGCCATGCCGAGCACGGCCCCAGCGACTCCAAAGCACCCCGCCAGCACACCAGCAATCCCAAGGGGAAGGCGCGATGGCGTGTCCCAATCATCCAGGTTGTACCCGCCGAGGCGCCCGCCTGGACGCCGGAAGATGAAGTGCTCTTCCGCGACGATGATGATGAAGAAGGCTGTCCAGTAGCTGAGAATCGAGAGGAAGTTGGAGAGGATCTCCGCAAAGTGCTCGCGGCCCACGACGCCGGCGACGGTGTATGCGACGAAGATGACGAGTGTCCAGAAGAAACGCGGGATTTTGGCGAATGGACGACCAAGTGACTGGATTGAGAGCGCGGCAGAGTAGGTGTTGGGGACGTTGTTGGCGCTGAAATTGCGGGGAATATCAGAAGGACGGACGGGGGAAAGGGACAGCGAAAGCGTACATAACGGAGAATGCGAGGAGGAACAGGATGAATTTTCCTCCTCCTTTCCACGGCGAGAGGACTTGACCGAGGAGCCCGCCAGTGCCGCCGTTCGTGAAGGCCTCGACGTATGTATCGTTGGTGATGGTCATAAGGAGTGCCCCAACGATCTCGACAAAGCAGATCGGGATAAACAACCCAAAGAAGGTTAAGATGAAGACTTTAATCGGCGGGGTGTTCACGGGTAGACGACAATTGTAGTCGGCGGCGACGGGTGCCTACCAACGCTGTATAAGACTCCGGAACAATAGCATAAGAGCAAGAAACTGACCCATCCGGCAACGGAGCCAAAGACGATCCCTCCGAAGCTCAATATATCCGAGGATAACGCCTTGCCTTTGTCTTCAAACTCCTTCTGGGCGTTTATCTCAAACCCAGCGTGGCCACCCAGGCCCAGAAGAAACAGCATAACGATGAAGAGCACCATCCATGCGTAGCGCTCGTAGTGATGCACCATGTTATATCCTGGAGGCATTGTCAGTCAAGCGATCCTGACTTTAGCGACAAGATTACGGACCAATGAAGCAGGGGATCAGACTTCCGAGTCCAACGATAACCACGCCGGCAACTAAAGGAAGGGTTCCGGGATTGATAGACGCAAGAGTCTGTCCGCCGAGAATCACAGCTGTGACCGAGAAACCCAATCTTGAGAACACGGAATCAGAAGTCACCGCGACGCATAACATGAATGCTCGTACTGTGTCAGGATATTGAAAACAGAGTAAATCGTGCAACCGACGTAGCCGGAGCTATACCGCGTAATAATCATTGTGCGCAGCCCTGTTTGAGGCCCAAGGGTGGCGATGAAGGAGGTGCAAACCGCCCCGAGTGCAGCAAAGCAGAAGATTGTAGCTATTGCGTGCCTAAAATAAATTCACGGATCAGAAATATGGGCAAAGATAGGGGCGGAAATTTGGACGATACGCACGGCAATGTCAGAGTGAAGAATTCCTGCGCAAGCACACCGATGGGAAGAGTTGTTAACACGGTGTTGACCGACCTGAGTCCGGCGTCAAGATAGCTCTTCGTTGTGGTAAATGTGCAAGCTCACCACCACATGAGTAGGCTTTTTCAGATTATAAGCGACTTGAAGAACTGAGAGTGGAAGTGAACGCACTTGTTCCACATATTCTTGTTCTCCCTCTGATCCTCCGGAACTCGTTCCACACCCCGCGCTTCCACACCGCTGGCGAAAAGTTTCGACAGGACCGGGCCCATGAAGGAGAACCGGTTCACGAGCACATCATCGGGCGCGCGCTCCGGACCATCGGGAACGACAGAGTTCCTCTCCTTGTCCTCGTAGGATTCGACAGGGCTTTTCGACATGGCGGGGGCTAAAGAGCAGCTCAACGGGCGCAGACTAGCCAAAAAGCTATTTATACTGAAGCCGGTGTGATTATCCTAGGGTAGATCAGGGTTCCACATGGTGCGCTCTGGTGCGCTCCGTACGATGGGTTTGAATAGGTTACGGGTTGCCGAGTGGTTGAGATAAGGCGCGTACGGTTGGCGTACAGCGTTGACGGCCAAAAGATCTGGAAATTTAAGCGATGTCTGCGACTGGGAGATTTTGTGACTGCGACTCGGAGTAGAATCGAGTTTCCCATCCGGACAAAAAAAGAAAAAGGTGTTGACAGAAAGCACATGGATGCGACGGGATTGCTTCGAAAGGGACGACGGGGTTGCACGTTGAACGGAGAGCGCCACGTTCCAGGCTCTGTTTGCGCATGCTAGGCATTCTGCGGGGTTGATCCGGAACGGCTCCCTCCCCTCTGTCTCCAACAACTCGGAAGCTTGAACGTCGCGAAAGTCTGAACCGTAGACTCGATCTCGGGTCTGAATCTCCCTCTATGTCACGTCTGCCTCACTCATGAGCTTGGCAATGAGGTTTTTTCGACCCCGGGATCTACAGAGAAGCACCTGGCTATCCTCCGTCAACTTGCCCCAAACGCCTTGGCTGAGGCTCATGAAGCCTACATCCGCGTTGCCCGTGCGTAACGATACTGAGCGCGACCGGTCACCTACGGCAGTGGAAGCGGTTCTGAAGTCCCTCGATGGTGCATCCATTGGGGCCATTTAAAAGTACCGTAACATTTGAAGTACGCCGGGATACAAGGAAACGGGATTGGGGGAAGATCACAGCAAAGGTATCCTCAATCGGCGGTCGCCACACGTTGAGGCTACTTGGATGCGATAAAAGAGATGGAAGAGGAAAGCTGGAGGAGCACGTACCAGCCAATTCTCGCGAGCGAGCGCCAACTCCTCAAGGAGCTCAGTCCCAGTAAGATATTTGACCTTGAAACACTTATCCAGAACGGGTCCGAATATTCTCTCCAAATCTGGATCATCGAGTGTGTCAAACTTCATCGTATCATTGTTGTTCATAGCTGTTTCCTGCTCATCCCAGGTTGGCACGAGGCTCGTCGTCCACGGAAACCGGTTAAGTAGCAATGCGAAGAGCATAATCCCAAATCCGAATATATCCACATATGCTGAGGACGGTGAGCCCCAATAACCTCTCGGACATGCAAATACAGGAGGAGGAGCGGTCGTGAAGTTGTGTCCCGGTGATCGGGCTGGCACGATCAGGTCGGGGAGCATGACAGAGTAGGCAAAATCGGCCAGAACGACATGAAGGTCATCGGTGACGAGGACATTGCGAAAATGGGCGTCTGCCCACACAACAGACTTGGAGTGAAGTTGCGCGAGTCCTTCAGCGATCTCGATTGCCCAGTCAATGCGGGTAGCCAATGCGGGTTTTTCATCGACAAGATATGTCCACAGGTCCCCGTTGGGATGAAAATCGAGGTCAAGATAGATGTAGTCTGCTATGCCACGGTACGCGAGAATCCTAGGGTGGGGAGTGACCGCTTCGTAGACGCTCTTCTCGACTGGAGAGACAGGCTTTCGCCAGTGCCCTGATATAAATTCAGACGAAGTTTGGCCTTGTTCACTACGAACTTACCAGAATCTTCATCGTAAAACCCAGGGTCCAGCTCGGGAAAGTCATTCTCGCAGCTATCTAGTCCATCATCGTGGTCGTCCGATTCGTCACCATAGTTGTCTGGTCCGTCATCGTAGTCGGCGTTCGCGTCAAATTCCATATCAAGGTGTTTGTAATGGTCGGGCTCGTGTATAGGCTCAGGCAGGTGCATGTTTGCAGGGAAGGCGCCCTCGTAAGCTATCGACTTTGACTGCGAGAGGCCACTCGAGGTAGGAGGGTAAGCCCCTAGTTGTATGCACTCGCTAAAGGAGGCCGTTGGACAATAGTATCACCCGACACTGCGGTGGTTGAGAGGAAGCGCGAAACGTCACACTCACGTGCACGAAATCGCGGTCATGCTTCGTGACGGCACTTCCGATTCGCTCAAACGCCGAAGACAAAAGGCAACTCACCGCGACCAGCGGCAGCGAGAGAGTTTCGGAAAGCTGGACGGTAGTGCTCTTTTTCTGTTACCGGCGCCCGAAGTGGAAGACGGGGTCGGTGGCCGATCCATTCAGAAGTGAACCGTGTGAACCGTGTGAACCCTGGCCGCGCACGCGCTAGGCTCCACCAAGAAAAATGGTCTCGCCAGCTTTGCAGTGTTCATTCCAGCGAACAGTGTATACGCACGGCATTCGGATCGGGGAGAGAGGTTTGGGATTGTTGTCGAATGTTGTTTCGGTTTATCATGTCAGCCACACTATAAATCCAGGAAACTTCGCTCGGGAGCTTCCTTACCCTCTTGCTCTTAACCACCGCCATCTCCACCAACTCGCCCTTCCCTTCCCCTCTCCCGCGCTATCCTACTTCAGCCTTACCTCTCCTCGATCTCGACCTACTCGCCGTTCCCTCCCTCCCCCAACGCTATCCTCCTTCAGTGTTCTCTCTACTCGACCTCACTGTTGTTCTTTCCCTTCCCCAACGCTATCCTCCTTCAGCGTTCTCTCTACTCGACCTCGCTGTTGTTCTTTCCCTTCGGACTTCCCCAACGCTATCCTCCTTCAGCGTCATCTCTACTCAACCTCGCCCATTGTCCCTTCCCTCCGCCAACACTATCCTCCTCCAGTGTTATCTCCACCAAGGACGGCCGGCCACTCCTCACCGAATCCCCCCCATGGCCCGCTAACGGACGTTATACGATGCGGGAGAGCCTCCGGTGGACGTACCGCCCATGTTTTGGCTTCGCCCGCGATCTACATACCTAGAGACCTGGGGAAGTACGATGACATGCGTTTGGTCCGTTCACTCGCAGCGCCTAGCCAAAGCTCCCAGGTGGAGGGCTGTTCGGCGCCACCTCCCAGCCCGTTCAGTTGCGATGAAGCCGCTGAGACGTGTTGAACCGGTACCCGCGAGGCCATGGGCGCCCCTCCGTGGTGTCAGGGAGGATGTTGGTCCGTGCTCGATTGTGGATACCGCCACTCGCCGTCGACACTCGTATCGAATCGACTCGCCGGGATGGATTCGAGGTCTGGGTGGTATTTTGACGCGTCATTTGTTGCTCGCTTTTTTGTGGTCGAAGAGATCCCATAGGACGTGGTGCTACCTTGACGGGGTCGTTGGGCTTACGGGGAGCGCTTCGGCGCGATCCAACCAAATGCACACAAAGAGTTATTGTTGACGTTCTCTACGTAGTATTACTGTGTAGGCTTGACTAGTGGGAATGGGACACTGTATCTTCGCGCGATAATAATGAAACAATCAGTGAACCAATCAAATGACCAGAAAGTGGAAACTAGATCGGTGACCGTCAATAAGACAACAGACTGGATTACAGCCTATGTCGAAACCTACAGACCATTGGCGAAAGCTCGAGACCAGCGCACTCGGTAAGTCTGGATGCCATTTCCGTCACGGCGCACGTCTCAGGAGATAAATATGGCTGGACATGCTGCAGAAGCTCCGCGTCGCGTCGCGTGTCGCGTATTCATCAACCTAGCCGTGTCCGCAGTAAGGTTCCAAGTCTGGACCTGATGATTGTTCAAAATTGAAAAGGGCAGTGGACCCATAGCCGTAAACAGAGTCAAAGCGTGGTTCAATATCTGTTAGTAAACACGACATGTGCGCTGTGAATTACTTGAAGGGAGATCGCAAGGCTTTATCTACCGTTTCCACGCCGCGAGCTCCAGAAATTCTCTGTCTCAGATCCAATCCGCGGACGCACAATCCCTCCCGCCAAGAGAAAAGGCCCGACGCAGAAGAACCAAGACGGCCGACGGAGCGTGGTGGAGCAGACCAGGGAGTGCATCCCGTTCTGTCCCGTCGACTTGTTTCGAATTTATGTTGTGCAACCTCTGTCAACTTCTCAGCGCGATACAAATTCGGATTTGTGGCAGAATCACTGTACCACGTGGCGCGTGCCTGAGTAGCGTTCAAACTTCATTTGCGAGTTATTCCGAATTCGGACGCCGGTGCCAAGAACGCCGATTCGAGTCGGGCGAGAGGGCTCCGAGGGTGCTTTCGAGTACAATTTGAGGTAGTAGCGTTGGATCCGGCCGGGATGAAAGGCAGTAAGTACGCGCGTCATGGGGTGGACGGGGAGAAGACAATTAGACCTGAAGACAATAACCGCGGGGCGGGGACTTGTATTCGAGACTAATGACAATGTGAGTCGAGCCAGCCGGTTTAGGTCCGGGGGTCGCATGCGGTGGGAGCGAGGAAGGTGGTGCTGGGTCGACTGGTATGGTCATTGTTTTGGATACGACATAGGGGAGAGAGAGAGGCACCAACGCAGGGGGGAGACGAAGTGGAGCGTATATTGTACTCCTGGCGCATTGGGGACCGGATTCTTCGACCTTCGGAATCGCTAGTGAAATTTTCGTTGCAGCCGCGTTGCGTCCGGGATGAACTTGAAGGGCGGTATGCTGGGGTGCGGGGAGGACGGGACTAGACTGTTACGCTTTGCGGGGTAGTTTGGCTAGTGAGGCGGAGACAATTGAGGGGGGTCGCTCGCAGCCTTGAGGCTCACGTCTGAGTCTGGAAGGTCGAAAGCTGCGCTGGACTGCAGTGCGTTTGCTGAACAGTAACTGTTAGGGTATTTATGCAGTTGCTGGAAAGTTGCCTTGCGGGCTTGTGTTTCCAGCGCGTTGGCCTCGGAGTGTTCGAGGTTAGAACGAGTTTGGTTGCAGCCGCCTTGCGTCCGGGATGAAGGGCAGCATATTGGGGTGCGGGGAGACCGGGACTAGATCGCCAAAGCATAGTCCGGCCAAGGACGGGAGACAATCGAATACAACAGTGAATCACGGCCAACATTGCAAGACTTCACTGCAGTGCGTTTCGATACCGACCTATGTGCTCCACAGCGCGTCGGACGGACATCGTATCCAAGCCTCCGAACTCCGTCCCGTCTTGAAATCATTCGTTCCCACTGTCCAGTCACTCTATCACCTTGCATATGGCTGAACCTGATGAATTTTCGTCGTCGGTAAGGCCGTCAGCAGCCAGATAAGAGCCTAAATGTGTGCGAGGTTGGGAGAGCGGGAACAAGAACAAGAGGCCTCGAGGGACGGATCAGAGGGTTAAAATTTAACTTGGAAATCTGCTACCGCTTGAGGCGGGAGTCAGGCACAATGGCGAATTACAAAGGGCAATCCAGGGTGGGCTGGAGACTCGAAAATGGTCGGCTGCTGCGGAGAATTTTATTATTATTGTCTTCTTGTGGGGTCACGGACGGAAACGGATGTTTTTTTTTTGTCCATGCGCGGTGGAGGGGATGGCGGGCATCCCGGTCGCCGAAATGCATATGCCTCCAAGGGCGGTGTGCTCGCAGCCGCCTGGCTGGAACCTTGTTGTAACGAGCTTGGAAGCGGGGAATAGGAGAGGCGGAGAAGAGTACACGAATAGTCAATAGGGGTGCTCAATTCTTAAAGTTGGCGGAGCTGGCAAGTTGGCAAAATAATATGTAAGCACTAAGCGAGATAAGCGAGGGTTAGCGAGGGTTAGCGAGGTTAAGCGAGAAATCCATGAGAAATGGCTGTGGGCCACGATTTCCAATATATGACCGTTTCCGCTGCACGTATGCCCACCAAATTCACCCATTCTTCGGACAATCGGTCTCAGAAGCTACGGTCGCGTTTTCAGCAATTTCGGCTATCGAGGAGGCAGGCACGAAGACGAAGACTCGGTCGCAAAGGATTTCGCTTAACCCTCGCTTACATCGCTTAGTGCTTACATATTTTTTCGCCAACTTGCAGCTCCGCCAACTTTAAGAATTGAGCACCCCTAATTAATAGAGCGGCATTGCAGCCCGTCTTGATGGTGGAGATCACGCCCGAACGGGATCTGTCTGTCACTTGTCCTTATCCTCCTCTCTCTTCCTCTTCCCTCTCCGCCCTTCGTCTTCGACCTTCGTATCCTTCTTCACTCGTTTCTCTTGCGGATTTTGCGTGCACCAGGCATATTTGGCCCGAATATCGCTGTGGCAATAAGCGGTCACACGGGGTGTGACGTGACTTTGAATTCGTAGCGGAAACTGCGGAAACCAGACCTTCAAATTAGCGTCGCATGCAACCCAGTAGCACCGTCGCATCCACTGGACCAGGCGTCCTCTCTCCCCCGCAATGAACCCGGATCCCCGCAGACCACTGGTAGCGCTTTTTCTTGGATTCGCAATTGCGTAGCGTTGACCTGAAACACATAGCAGGATAACGAGAATGGTAACGAGCATCCCCACCCCCCTCCACAAGCACGGCAAGCACCCACCCGCCAAGCTTCTCGGCCAACAATGCACCCATCAGAAAGTCAGCAATCACGCCCTGACCAGTACCGTCAGCAGCAGCAGCAGCGGCAGAGGCCCGAGCAGCAGCAGCAGTACACACAACCACGCCAGGGTCTCCCGGTCCAGCAGCGCCCACAACAGTCCCTCCAGCGTCTGCCCTCAAGACCAGACCTGCAGCGCCAGCCGTCTAGGCCAGACCAGCCGTATCAGGACCAGCGCCCACAGCAGCCTCTCCAACGGCAGCCCTCGAGACCCGACCAACCCCCACAGCTGCAGCGCCAGCCCTCGCGCCCCGACCAACATTATCCCCCCTCCGCACCCGCACCGAGCCTTCCAATGGCTGATCCCTACACGTACAAGGAGCTCCCCCTGCAGCCGCAAGCGCAACCTGGGCCTGCGCTCATGCGCGCGCCCTCCACCCCCTTCTCCCTCGCCTCCTCCTCCTCGCAGTACTCTTCGCAGACCACCCTCGCCCCGCCGATACGTCCCTACGCCGAGGACATCCTCATCCGCAGCAACTCCGACGACGAGCTCGACAAAACAGACGTCTTCTGGCGCCGCTTCAACGCAAATGCGGCCCACCAGCAGCAACCCGATGCGGAGAAGAGGTGCGTTCCTGCTTCTAACTCAGGTCCTCGCCGGGCGGATGCTGATTACACTACCGCAAATGCAGTTCGTGGCTCGAGAAGAACGAAGGCAAATCTTCCCGGCACAACCGCACGCTGTGGATCGTGGGCTTCATATTCGTCCTCGTGCGTCTCCCGCTTTTCTCCGCCGCTTCACCCGAACTAACGCCGCCATCTACAGCTCGCAGCGGGCGGCATCGGCATCGGCATCTTTCTCTCCTTCCGCAACCCCTCCAATGCGTCACGGCCGGACACGCTTGGCGGTGCAGCAGATATCACGTCCGCGGGCGGCCTCGCAGCTACCGCGGCCGGGGGCGGCGGCGGGGGTGCGGATGCAGCGGCGACGAGCTCGGCTTTGCACGTCACCCCGACAAACACTGTCGCATGAGCCCGGCCCAGTCCTGGTCCCGGCGACCCCGACTCTATCCTCCCCAGTTCTCTCTCCACGCTCCCGGCGCTGCCCCTCCTCCATAGCGCACCTGCATCGGCCCACACACCAGCCCACACACACACACACACTAATACGAGCCCTTCTCTTCGCTCGCAATACCACAACAACCACCGGGCGACACCCGCACACATTCGTTTCCCTTTCTTATTTTTCCATCCTCATCTACTTAGCTTCCCCACGCATCTTCGGACTTCGTTTTCCCTTCCCGTTTCATGATGAGTACAGATACTTATTTGTAGCACTAACACCGGTAGTACCGCTGCGCGGAGAGTGAGCGCAGCGATTCGCAAAGCGAACAGGCAACATACATTGCACATTACACATATATCTTGCAAACCCCCAAAATACGACGTAAAATTTCCTGGATTTGTTTTTCGAGGTGTTGCGCGTGGACACCGGTGGACCCGCAACTCCGCGCATCGGACTCTGCGGTGATCTACGTAGTACATACGGGAGACCATCAGTATCGTCGACGTCGAACGCGAGGATCATCCGTCGTTGGTGTCAGGATTTCACAGTCAAACAGGGCAGCATCAGGTAGGCATCTCAACATTGAATTAGGCTACGCCGCCGCGCGTTCTGATATCAAGAGCAAGAGGCGGAACTGTTTTGATTTTTTGATTCTTGCGTTTAGAACGGCCCAAAAAATACATTCGCTCCATCGTCGAACCGGTTGGAGTACAGCAATCTTGTTGGGCTGCCAAGTCGCTCCGCACCATTTATTCCAGACGCCACTGCCAGAGCTCGCGTTTCATGGCGCACACTCCTGAAAATAGCGAGGGATGACGGATTTAGGACTAAAATGCCGTGTGAAATGATGATCGAAATGGTGCGGGCATATCGGGCAGTGATATGTGCCTGGTATGGTGTAAATTAGGCCGGGATTTTGAGGTAAAACGCCCACGAAAGCGGCCCAAAAGTTCCACGCGTCATGATGGACGTGCTTGAATCTCCCTCAATACCAACGCAATCCTACAGTGCTCCTACGCGTCGCGTCCCCAACAACCCTAACTCGAAATAAGACTATTTATTGCAAAAACAACTGAACAAGCAAGATACATGGCCTCCGACGCCCAAATCACGGCCCTCCTCGCCCAACCGGCGGACTTTAAACCAAACTTCACCGCCGAGCACTCCGTCGAGCTGCCCCACCCCCTCGGCGCCGTGTTCGACGCGCTAGGGCGCGGGGAGACGCTCGAGCCGAGCGTGCGCCTGTCGGACCTCTGCGCGTACTTCCGCCTCACGAAGCTAGACCACGTCAAGCTCGAGAGCGCGCAGTCGCTCGACACGGTGCGGTGTCGCGGTCTGCCCCCCGCAGAGGGCGACAACAGCGCTAATGAGGAGGGGGAAGTGCAAGGGGGCGCACGGGTGCTCCCGCGCCAGTTCTTCGTCCTGCAGGAGGTCGTCCCGCTCGTGTTCGGGCTGTACAAGCACACCGTGACGATCACGGGCTGCCTCACGAGCGACCGCGCGCGGAACATGGCGCTGTACGAGACCAGTGCCACGGGGGGGATACGCATCTGGAAGTTGCGGACGTTCGAGGAGCTGCCGCCTGCGTCGCCCGAGGGGGGCGTGCGCACGAAGGTCTCGGAGCGCGTCGAGGGGCGCGCGCCGGCGCTCCTGAGGGGGACGGTGGAGAAGGAAACGCGTCGAGCGCATGCGTACGTTATTTCCCGAATTCTGGGTCGTCAAGTTCAACTGGCTGAGATGGTTATTTTGTCTTTATAGGATGCACATGGAGGGGTACCATACGCTCTTCAGTTGATTCGTTCATCCAGCCACATGTTGAGCGCGCCTGACAGCGCTTTGCATCGTGCTGAGGGAGAAAAGATCAAGTTCGCTCAACCTTGAAGCTCCAGCACCTATATACCCGCAGTGGATTGTAAAAAATTGAGACAAGGATGACGCGACGCGTCTGTATAATTATATTTGGTCCGATGACTCGATTCGTGATTCCGTCCTAGTGTTCGACGCGCATCGTGTCTGCAAGACTGCGACAGCACAGTACAAGACGGTACATTGGAAGTCAGGGTGCCACAGATGCGAAACGCCCACTTTGACCCTACTTGATCCACTGTTCCAACAGCAACCCCACCCGCGAATAAAAAACCTCTGCTCCTCCCTGCTCTGTCTGCTCTGCTCACACAAAACTCATCCACTCATAAATCCACAGCTATTGCCATTTAAACTATGTAATCCGTAACAGAAACCATGTAAATACTGAAATAAAAAGTGGGCTGGGATTAAGATGAAGGCGAAGTATGTACGTGCCGAAACTGACCATTATATGTGAGAGATCGGGGAGTTGTAAGCCAGCCAGATCAGGGAGTCGTAGAGATCCGGCCAGAGTAAAACCCCGACAAGATCAGGAAGTTGTAAAGACCCGACCAGTATTGAGATCAGGCAGAGGGAAGCGCGCTGACCGGCGGTGGGATCAGGAGGGAGAGGGAGAGGGTAGAGCGCTGATCGACGGGCGAGGGCAGGGCCGAGCTATCGCAGGGCGGGTGGTGGATGGTGGCGGGTAACAGGCGGAGCGGGGTTGAACGTGGCTGGCGTAGGAACAGGAATGTGCGGTAAGCTAGGAACAGGATGTGCGGTAGGGTAGTGCGTGTGGTACGTGCAGGGGATCGGGGTATCCGGGGTAAAGAGCGGACAGGACTGGCGTCCCAGTGTATGTACATTCATGACTTGTCAGTGTACGGTGAGTGTGCGTGTGAGTGTGCGTGTGAGTGCAGGAGTCGGGAATCTATGCGTGCGGAACGATAAATAACGGTCCTGTATGGGTGAGTTACAAAAACTCGGCGCCGAAGTGGGCCGTGTGCCGGTTGCGTGCTGCGTGCCCCGCACCGACAGTGGCGTGCGCAAACGCCTCCGGCTCGTCGCGGCGCGCGACCGTGTTCGTCGGCGAGACATGCAGCGCGCTGCTCGTCGCAATCGCGCCCTTGCCGGCGCTCTTGGTCGCGCCCGCGGTGGTGGAAGAACCGCTGAGATCAGAGCCGTCGTTCGCACTGCCGCCGATGGCATCCGGACGGTAGTGCGCGGTCGCCTGCTCGGAGAGGTACACGCCGAGGCCGATACCGCCCGCAGCGCACACGAGCAGGACAAAGCCGATGATCCAGACCCAGCTTCGGAGCTGGCTCGTCCCGCTCTGCGTCTTCTTGAGCCAGGACGAGGGGTGCTTCTCCTCCGGGTCCTTGGCAACCATGCTGAAGCGACGCCAGAACTGATCACCCTTCTCGCCGCGGCCGCGGGGGATGAGCGTCTCCTCGCCCTCGCCACGCATGATGAGGCCCTTGGACTCGGAGAAAGCGATAGAGTTGGCGGACGACATGGTTTGGGTGCGCTGAGGACGAGCGAAGACGGGGGTGATCGGGGACAGAGGGGCCTGAAGCGGGTGCGGGGAGCCAGAGGGCGACGGCGTGCCAAAGGGCGACAGACCTGGCGAGCCCGGTTGAGGGGGGTTTATCCGGAGGCCATTCCCGGGCTCACGGCCAGGAGCAGCAGAGGGTGCGGGGCGGGCGATACCGTTTACGCTCTGGTTAAGTGCAGCGACCGGACTTGTTGCATATCCAGGGCGCGGTGCGGCGATGGCAGGGGACCCGGGTGTGCGAGGCGGGGGTGACCGTGCTGCTTGGGGAGAACCGCGCTGCTGCTGCGGGTTGTACTGGGGCGGAGGGGTCTCAAGGCGCTCCGGCGCATACGGCCCTTTTGAAGGGGAGCCTTTTGCGCCGGTTGCTGCAGCCAGGGCGGCGTGTTTTGAAGGGCTTGACGCGACGGGTGCGTTGCGTGCACGCTGCATTGCCGCGTCGTCTTCGTCATCCGAGTCGTCGTCCATGCTTGCATTCATAAAACCCATACCGAGGGCGTCGACCCCGCTGTTGCGGTTGCCTCCCCCCTCGCCGGGCGTAAGGTAGTTGTCATACCTTTCTGGAAGTCAGTAAAAAGGCTAATAGCTGGTGGTCTACGTACACATCATAAGCCGAGGTAGTGCGATTGGCCTGCGATTGTTGGTTCTGGACGCGGGGGCGGGGCTGGGGGCTGGTCTGGTAGAAGGTGTCGGGTTCATCGGTAGCGAAAGGGGGTCTGCCAGCGAGCGGTGCCATTGAAAAGAGAGTGGATGCCGTCGACTACGGCGAGGAAGGAGGAAGATGGAAGGACAAGGAACAGGCGAAACGGGCTTGGATCAATGTTTGGCTGCAGCTTCGAATTGTACATCTATCAACGCCCATGTGCTACGCTCCCCGCTGCTCCGAGCTCGCAAATACCGGTAGTATGTATGTATGCTGAGCAGCCAAGGTCGGCCACTCCACGTCGTTATGGGTCCAGCTCCCCTCTTCAAAGCTTCGCGACCCTTTATTTTCTGGTTCTGTTTCTGTGGCACCAGGATTACGACATTTCGGTTCAAGGTTTCAACTATTTTCGTTGCGTGCCGTCGCACAGGCGCGCGCGTCGGACAGGGTGAATAGTGGGATGCTCCACTTGCTTGACGGGGAACGGCTTGCATGATTTTGGAGGGAATAGAGACCTCCTTGGCATCGGTCAAGTGCGCCTCTCCATGTCCAGCTGAGAGGGCATTCAGGAGGACGGGAGTAAAATTCAGCATGGGATGCAAGATCGAGCGCTAAGAGTGTATTTTGTTGGAGCAGGAGCTGAATCGATTTGCGCATGTCGATCCAAGGTCACAAACAATGACTTGGTGGTATCCTCCAGCATAGAACTATAGAACGAGTGTCCGGGACTCTCTTCCCCGACTTGGATCCAGTCGTCTAGTAGACGTAGAACTTAAAGCTTGAAGTAGGCTTGACTTGAATTAGTATTTTGAGAAAGCAGCATTGGGGCCAGATAGGGGCTATTGCTGCAACTCTCCTCTCGTGCCCGCAGCCGACATCGCAGACAACATCGCAGATGCCGCCGACCCCCCGGGAGTCGCGCATTCCCGTACTGATCAACGTTGTCTGGGACCTCCTACCACACTAGCGACGCCCCTTCTGGCTCCCGTACCATGAACAAATACGAAGGCGCGGACCTGCCAGCTGGAAGGGATCTGGAGCAACGAGGCGCTCCGAATTCTGCTAGCGATACCCCAATAGTGCTCTCACCCCGGAGCCGGGAGAAGAACCCGGTGCGCGTAACGTGCAACGTGGCAGGCCAAGGCGGAGGGCGAGAGGTTGATTGAGGTGGCGTTGGTGGAGCGCCTGACCGCTAGTAATTTTTTTCATGAGTCAACGTTTAACTTGTGTGCCAGCAAGTCGCTCACTCTAAGCGCTTAGACGTGAAATGCTGCGACTTTGCGGCGATAGCAACTTTGTGAATAAGCGTCGTTCGTCGGTATCCCGCAGATAAGTAACTCACCTCCGCCGGCGCAGCAACCGTCTGTAGACAGCTTTATGGCCCGTCGTAGACGCGCGCGTTGGCCGATCTCCCTTGCCGGCCCTGGGATGCTCTCATAGTCGTTGACGCGGCTGCGTACCTGGACAACGAGGCTAGACAACGATCTCCCCACAAAACACCTAGACGACTATCTCCCCCAAAACCTGGAAGACGAAGGAGTTCGTGTATGCGGGTATCGGTCAAAGTTCAGCCATCCGACGTTCTTTGCCAGAAAGCGGAGGATTCAGCTTGGGATAAAATTCGGATGATTGGAGACATGACGGAGGATTGGTCGTTAGTGGTCGTTCTTGCTTGGTTCTGCACCACGCATGGTACGGGCGAGATTTCAGGGGATTGAATGCTTTTGAAGGGAGATCCGATGGTCATGGCTCTTCGGTAAGTGTCGCCGCAGCGATTGAAAAGAGCTCATCCAACATGCGGCCGTTGCAAAGAGCGTGGCCGTCAAGAGCGAAGCCATAACAACAACAAACATAACACCTCCTTCATCCTTCAAAAGGAGATTTTCGAGACGCGGATGATGCACGCTCTATTCCTCGACGGATTGCCTATAGGGTGTGGTCTCTACCATAAGCCTCGCACTGGCTGAGCATATTCAATTTCATCTACGAGAAAACAGGAATTTGATAAACTGTGCAAAAATTGTGGCGACTGTTTATTGCCCCGTAAGATGTCGAACACTCCTCCAGAACCTGCACTGGGATGGATCTATGAGAATAAACGGAATACAATCGAATGACTCACTCGCATCTCTCCATCTGCGCCCTCGACGTATTAGTCGACGCAATGTGCGGGGCGCCACTCTCCGTTCGGTTGAACACCATCTCCGTCTCTGCGTCCCGCGACCACTTCTGCCACACAGGCGTAATACTTGGCCGCAACTTATCGTTGGGATCGAGATTCGCCGCTAAAGAGACGAAACTCTGCGAGAAGGCGTTGATGAAGTCGGTGTTGTTGTAAATCAGGGTGACGTTGAATGCGGTGAGCGAGGGGAAGTAGTTGATTAAGTCTTGCGCATGTAAGGCGGGAGGGATCGCGTATTCGCCCTGTGAAGGGTGAATTGATACTATGTAGCTGAGAGTGAAGAAACAGTGAAAACCTTGTATGACTGGCCAGGAAAGGCATCCAGAAGAAGGTACGTGGGGCAAATGAATATCGCTGAGGGCAGATTGGTTCATTTTCGGGATATACAAGGGAGAAAAGGCTACCTTCTGCCATGATTAGATTGACTTGATCAAGTGGAGACCCCAGCGATTTGTAGATGGACGCCGTGGCATTGCTTTCCTTGGCCCCGAATAACGGGAAGAGGTTGTTCGCATATTGCGCGACATCGTATTCCGCATTTTGGTCGACGAAGATGACCCCTTCGTTAGTATTGGTCACCGACAGTAAAACATCCTGCACGGTTGACTGAGAGAAGAGATTGATGACAAGAAGCGAAAAAAATACCCCGTTCACTTTGCCATGTAGAATGGCATCCGTTGGGTTTTGCGTTATAAACGAGCCGTCGATTACGGGGACGAAAGTAGGTGTGCCCTGGAAGCCGGCGAGCACCGTGTTTATATTGATGTCCCCCAACGTCGCACTGGCGACTGCGCGTAGGCAATCCAAAGCTTCCGTACCGTTGCACCTGAGATATAATGTATGAGAGATAACAGAGACGGTTGTATATGAATATAGTACCCAGCCTGAGTGGCAATATCATTGAATATCGTCTGAAACAGTATGTTAGCTCGAACACGACAAGAATCCGAAATAAGTACTTGAGGGACTCTGCCATCGTATGGATATTGAGGAGGCAGAAACGTGGAGCTGGTAATTGCTGCTCTGAAGAGCGACGGGGTTGTTTTTCCGTTGTTGGAAATTACATGCTGGAGGACTGAACCAGCGCCTGCCTGATATCGATGATTCAGCGCTCCAGATGCTTCCACCAAAGGCACATACGCTCTCTCCCCAGATGGTCACCGCACTTGGATCACCGCTGGAAATACTCTCGGCCGATGTTATTATCGGCAGGTGTTCAACTCACCCAAATTTATGGATCTGGCAGAATAATTATGTTTCTGTTTTTCAACCAAAGAGGAGGTACGAACATTCTTGTGGACCCAGCGTAGAGCAAATTCTTGATCAACTATCCTGCAGATGAGCAGGAGATCAGGAAAAAACGCTGAAGCACGTACGCAAACCAACATTGAGATCACCACCTTGTTTAACTTGTTGGCCCGCAAGGAAGCCTTGGCAAAAAGATCAGTACAGTTGTTGACAAGAGTGTTGTGTTACCGAAAAGCCCAAGCCTGTATTGAATTACGACCACGACGACCTTATTGTTGGATTCCTGAACGACCTCGGCGCCGTTGTACTGACTTGCTGACCCGTAGATATAGCTACAAGTACTAGTCGTCAATGCTGCTTCAAAATGAGCGAAAGTGGGTTACCCTCCACCATGGATCCAAACAATGGTCGGCAACCGCGCGGTAGAATTTAAAGCAGGCGAATACACACTTAAAGTGTTATTGCAGGATCCTTCGGAGTTGGTATATACACGAACTTCAGAAACAGGCAGTCCTCGGTTTCCTCGACATCCCGCACATCAAGTGGATTAGTGGGAGCCGCACCATTGGATGTTGCCTGGAAACACTGGGCGGGATCGCGCACGGCTTGTTGAATTCCACCGATCTTGGACGGCGGGGCTGGCGCCTGCCATCGCAAAGGCCCTTCAAAGCCGTCAATATTAATATTCGGTTGAGATGAAGCTCTAGCAGTGCTCACCGGTTGGGGGCGCTCCGTAACGAATCCCTCGGAAGGCGGTAATGTTGAGCTCTGTGTCGACCACTCCTTGATACTGGGCGTAGCCCAAATCAACGACTGGAGCAGTCACAGAGTTCGTGGTGGCTACAGAGAGGAACAAAGCAAGCGCGTTGAATGAAACGGTATGAAGAAATCCGAGAGCCATGCTGGAATGCACAACCTACGAAGATAAACTTGTTTCCATTTATGTCACTTTCGTCCGTTCACGGAGGGGCGAAATTATGCGGCGGTCCGACTGCTTTCAAACAGCGGATGACTGAGATCGCTAGGAAAGTCAAATGGGCCCAGCGGATTGGATAAAATTTACGGGAGCGCCAGTCTGAGGGGAACTAATATGTGGTTCAAACCGTCGATCTGCCCGAAATGGCCGCAGGTAGCCCGCTTTGGGCGGCAAACGCGTGCCAACGTACATGTACGTCCTAGCAGGGAGCAGATGTCGACCGTGAAAATACGAGTGTACTTGATCTCCCCGATAAAGGGAAGGAAGAAATCCGACTTCAAGTTGCACCGGACGAGCCCCGCCCGGCCTTTCAAGCCTATCCGGTCAAAGCCGGGGAAGCGCGGTCCATCCTGGTTCGTTCACTAGGCCCAACGATGGCCGGAACCTTCGGCGAAAACTCGAAGGGCATCCGTGCTTCAAGTTGCCGTTTTTGAGCCTCTCACCGAGATCACTGTATTAAGCGAGGTAAGTGGTTTTTAGACACGTCGAGGGAGTGAATGAAGGTGAGGGGTGGTGGGAACTCCAAGGAAAGCGTGGAATGAACGTGGGAACAATTTGAAACTCCGATGATTTGTCCGCGGCGAGCCTCGGCATCAGCCTCACTGCTTACATGCGAGGTACAGGCAAGAAATTGTTGAAGCGACAAGGAATATCTGCGGCTCCCCACATACGTCGGCATGATTCCCGCGATTTACAGCAGGGTATCGGCAATTTCGGGTCGTCAAGTGTACAATGAGTCTATTATTTACTCATCAAGTGAACAAAAGTAATCGAGATATTTCAAGTTTCATCGACGTCGCTTCAATTTGAGAGGCACATCTCCAAGGGTAAATGAGGTTCCGGCCATGGTGGCATTGCCCATGACACACTCGACATAGTCTTTCCTAGACTTGCCCGCGTCAAGGAGAACATCAATGTCGAAGTCCCGAAGAATGCATGCAAGGAACCGGATAGAGGTGGATTGAGCAAATCGCCGACCGATGCACTGACGAGGGCCGGCACCGAACAACACGTCCTGGTCATTGCCGTTATACCAACGGGATGGTCGAAACACATCTGGATCAGGAAAGTAATTCGGGTTTCGCACTGGGTATAGTTGAGTGTGGAAGCTCGAAGCAGAGAGGCAGAAAAATGCATTCACGAGTTCCAACCATGTCGATGATGACGCGTGAGCCACGCGGCAGAATTATCCGTCGCTGTTCCGGGTGCTCGACCATTATGGCAACATCTTCACCCATGTCCCTTGGAAGGAAAAGAGGGGGAGCTATGCACTTGTCAGAAGTTTTCTGAAGAAGCCGTCGTGACGCACGAATAAGCCTCATAGCTTCATAAAGGCATGCCTGAAGCTTGGGCAAGTCTTTGAGAACGGCAAAATTCTGCAAGGTGGTCAGCAATAACCAACGAAGGCTGTCGACTGCGAACCAAGTGACCGCTCGCATCCGTGGCAGCTAGAATCTCCGTGACTACAATCTCCTGCTCCTCGCGATATAGGGCCAGATAACCCAGCGTCGTAGTAATGGCACTCGCAGTGGTCTCTGTGATATGATGACGCTTTATGCCCTGAACCGTAAAAATAATAAGACAGCGCACCGTGTCCGGCAAACATCAGAGTAAATATATCCGCGAACTGTTAGAAACCTCAGCACAAACACAAACTACGATGACATAAAGATTCTCACCAGTTCCTCCTGGCTCAGCTCAAATTTTCCGGAGCCTTCGAACGAGGAGACAAGTCTTCCCAATATATCGGCGCTGTCCTGTTCAGACTTTGAGCTCTGCAGTGATCTGGACTGTTGTAAAGCCTTGATCTCGGATTCCACTTTTTGCCACGAGGTTCTGGCAAATCGGAGCCTGGATGTAGGTTAGACTACATGTTGCACCTGGGAACGGTGCACATGCCTCTGGAAAGGAAGACGGAACATCCAACGCGGTATGATTGCATAGAGAACAAAGTCCTTGATGATCCTCTGCAGGGCTTCCGGGAAGTCAGGGTCCGAGAGGTTTGAAGCCGACTCTTGATATTCTAGAGGGATCCCAAAAGCACATCGCGAAATCATCATGAGAGAAAACTAGAATATTTTCAGTGCCGCAAGAAAAAAGGAAGAAAGGATAGAAGCACTTACCTTGTGGACGACGGCGTTAATCGATGGGACATCGATTTCACGCTCTGTAAGCCATCCTTCTGAATTGACGACCTCTTCATACGCGACCGATGTCTCATCCCAAGCAAACGAATACCTGAGGGGAAGCTTAAGATATGTCTGTTCGTCAAAGAAAGCAACGTACAGTTGGGCGTTGAAGGCCGGCGATAAAATACGTCGGTGTTTTCTCCAAACGTCGCCGCTCGCAGATGCCAAACTATCGCCGATGAGCCTGGCAGTCCTCGTTATCCCAGCGGCAGTTTGTTAGTAACACAAGGGACATACGATTTCAGAGTAAGCTCGACGGGCTTTACCATGCGAAGTTTTGCCTCGTTTCCCAATAGCTGTTGAACAACACGGCTAGAACCGACCCAGATGACCGGAGCGCCGGCGAAAAGAGGATTCATGAGAACAACATCATGTTTGTGGTTGAAATAACCTGCGCGACATTAGCATGGCGCGAAGAAAACAGCCCAAACAAACTAGTTTTTCTGTCGAGCCACATCCAAAGGAATGTAGCATTCCAGGTTGAACGAGGAAGAATCAGTCCCGGAATGCTGAAAGGCGAAAATAAGGGACTGCTTGACGCCATATCGCACGTCTAACTGAGTCAATAACCAGTTGCTGTGCAGTTCAACACCTCACCGTAGAGGCCGAAATATATTGGTATGCCCTGAAAGACAAAAACACGCTCGAAAGAGCGATTGCGATATGAGGATATGAAGCTGTTGACGGGAAACCCGAAGTTGTCACATAGTCCCAAAGATACTGCGAGCGAGAGGCGACAAAGGCGAAGAATCCGAACATGGTGGAGGGAGTCAGGAAGTGGGCGACTCGCCCACAATAGCTTCTAAATTTGTTCCTGCTGTCAATGATTGGAAAAAGTGCGCCCACACATCGAAGTACAACCCTGAAGACAGTACAACCCTGGGAAAATTTGACGACCGTGGCCAAATCCCGGTGTCCTGACGCAAATCGGTGCATTAAGTCCACAATATAACCAGCCACTCGGAGGAGAGAGCAACATCATCGTTGTTGGCTGTTGATCGGTCCGTCGCGCGGCTTCCAAGTTCCATCATGTTGTTCGTTGTTAGCACAGTACATGAAGGGCGTGTGGAATGGAAGATTCCTCCACATACACCGGCCTGAGGCTGAGGCTCCTCATCCTGCGCGTGTGAGCGCTCGAACGAGGTCATAACAACGACAAATAAAACACCTCATTTTCCTCCAAAAGGGGATGGAAAAGCGCATAACTGGAATCGGACTCGAGGTTTTCAGAGGTGCTTTCTACATACCATCCAGTACATGTAGAGACCCATTACTGTCCCGCAAGATGACGCACACTCCGCCAAAACCTGCGGAGTAATTCATTAGCGTCCAGTAAATGCATCGAAGCAAACAGAACGTCAACTCACTCGCATCTCTCCAGCAACGCACTTGACGTGTTGAACGGCGCAATATCGGGTGCGCCACCATCCGTCTTGTTAAAAAGCAGCTCTGTCTCTGCGGCGCGCGACCACGTCCGCCACACAGGCGCAATACTAGGCCGCAGTTTATCATTCGGGTCGAGATTCGCTGCGAAGGAGACGAAGCCCTGCGAGAACGCGTTGATGAAGTCGGTGTTGTTGTAGATTAGGGTTGTGCCGAAGTCGGTAAATGAGGGGAAATAATTAATCAAGTCCTGCCCGTGCAAGGCAGGAGGGATCGCGTATTGGCCCTGCGGAGTGTGAGTTGACGGTTGAGGAAGGCAAAAAATGCAGTGCAGAAACCTTGTGTGACTTGCCGGGAAAGGCGTCGAGAAGAAGGTATGTGGGACAAATGAATATTGCTGCGAGCCAGTTAGCTTTCCACGTATTATCGATAGAAGCAATTCACATTCTGCCATGATTGCGTTGACTTGATCAAGTGGAGACCCCAGTGATTTGTAGATGGAGGCCGTCGCATTGCTCTCGCTGGCTCCGAATAACGGAAAGAGGTCGCTCGCATATTCCGCGACATCGTAATCCGCGCTTTGGTTGACGAAGAGTACCCCTTCATTTGTGTTGGTCACCGACAGTAGAACGTCCTAGACAGCAGACTGAGAAAAATATTGGTGCCAAGAAGCGAAAGTTTACCCCATTTACTTCTCCATGGAGGAGGGCATCCGTTGGGCTTTGCGTTATAAACGAACCGTCTATGACGGGAACGAAAGTGAATGTGCCCTGGAAGCCCGCAAGGATCGTGTCTAGATTGATGTCCGCTAACGTCGCACCGTCAACTGCGCGTAGGCAATCTAAAACTTCCGTGCCGTTGCACCTGTGATATAACCCATTAGATTATAAGTATTGAAGATACGACGGTGAGGAGACAAAATACCCCGCTTGAGCTGCAACATCATTGAATATGGTCTGGCGATAGTTCGTCAGCACGGAAACCACAAGAACTGCATGCAATTACCTGAGGGACTCTATTGTTGTACGGATATTGCGAAGGCAGGAAGGTGGAGCTAGTAATTGCCGCTCTGAAAAGCGGGGGATTCGTTTTGCCGTTGCGGGCAACTACATGTTGGAGGACAGAGCCAGCGCCAGCGCCTGGGATGAATGATTAGGTCCGGATTCGTTTCAAGAATAAGTAGCTCACTCTCTCCCCAAATGGTCACCTTTTGAGGATCACCGCTGGAGATACGGTCGGTTGATGTTATGGACTGGGTTGCGCTCAACTCACCCAAATTTATGGATCTGCAAAAAATATCAGCATGTCTATTCGCCGAACTCTTGAAAGAAACCAACATTTTCAGCGACCCAATGCAGTGCAAAATCTTGATCGACTATCCTGCGGATGAGTGGGAGTTGAGAGATAAAATGATGAAACACAGACGTAAACCAGCATTGAGAGCACCATCGTCTTTCACTTCCTGGCCCGCAAGAAATCCTGGACAAAATTAGATTGTACGTTCAAGTTAAGGAAGATGTGTTACCAAAGAGCCCAAGTCTGTATTGAATCACGACAACAACGACCTCATTGTTCGATTCCTGGACGAGCTCGGCGCCGTTATACTGACTGGCTGAACCGAGGACGTATCTACAGGTACCTCAATTGCAGCTCGTGCGTCACAGAATGGCGATTTCACTAACCCCCCGCCGTGGATCCAGACAATCGTCGGTAGAGAAGCCGTCGAATTCACAGCGGGCGAATAGACGCTGAGGGCTTTGCCTTGAACATCGTTTTTGTGCGGAAAATGAGCGTGTTACGAACTTCAGGAACAAGCAGTCCTCGGTCTGCTCAACATCTCGCACTGTAAGCGGGTTGGTGGCAGCGGCACCAAACGTCCCCTGGTAGCACTGGGACGGGTCGTCGGACGCCTGCTGGACTCCACCGACCTTGGACGGCGGGTGTGGCGCCTGCCATCGTAACGATCCTGCTGAGGCATAAATTTTGAGCTGGGCTTAGGCTAAGCTCTGCTCACCGGTCGGAGGCGCAGCGTACCGAATCCCCCGGAAGGCGGTAATGTTGAGCTCGGTGTCGACCACTCCTTGATATTGGGCGTAACCCAGATCAACAACCGGAGCCGTGACAGAGGATTCCACAGCGCGGACGGAGAGGAACCAAAGGAGGGCAACGGGAAAAAGTGTATGAAGCGCCATGATGGAATTCACGACCGAATCTTAGAACGGACTACTTATATTGCTTGGGTCCAAGCGAATTTAATCAGCATTGTAATTGCCGAGATGACGGGGTTAGCAAGCAAAAGGACTTACGAGGACAGATTACGAGGACCAAGAGTGGATGGTTAGATGTCGAATTCCGGAAGCATGAATACTCCATTGATAGTCCGTTTCCGACGGTAGAATTGACGTCCGGTGGCTCCAGCTGAGGAACGAATGGAGGTGGGTGCATCGAAAACAAGGGTGCAATCGCCTTGGAGTTACTCAAGCCGACAACGACGCGTACTACATACTAGTAAGCTGCCGGACGCGTCGCCTCGTCTAGTGATGCTTAGTTATTGATCGTCCGGTTCCAGTCCAGAGAAACCTCCGAGTCGGTCGAGATGGTGAGGAAGCAACTGCCAGTCACAGGGAATCCAGGGAATCAGGATTTTTTGCGGGCTTGGGCGGGGGAACCAACTTGAAGGAGCACTGGGTTGCGGTCAACGTGCATCAAGGGCGATGGCAAGCAAGGCTCTACAACGCGCACAGCACTTGACACGTCTCACAGTCTCAGCATGTTCGCGCTCCTTGTAATGTCTGCGCTCCTGGGGGCCTCGTCGTTTGGGTTTGGAATGCTACCTCTGTCTTTTGCGCTTTCGAGTATGTCGGCTGGCCTGGCAAGTCCACGTCGCGGTATTCGCTCACATTAACCTTCAGAACACCACATTACGCGTTTCTCGACCCTTGGCTCAGGTACTTATCTGCTGCGATAAAGACAACCGTATCTCAGCCTACCTTGTCGACAGGTATTCTAATTGGCACTGCTCTTGGTGTCATCATCCCAGAGGGCATAGAAGCCCTGGCCCACGACTCCAAGGAGCTCCCAACCTCGCAAATCGCGCTCTGCTTAATAGCCGGCTTCACCTTCATGATGGTCGTCGAGCAGCTCATCGCCCCGCACTCACATTCACACTCTGGTGCTCACGGCGTTGCCCTGCAGACAGTCGGCCAACATGCAAGTTCAACAACTGTTGAATTCGACGCTGAAATGGGCGACCTAGAGCGCCTCGACACGCCCTCCGGATCCGGGTTCATGCAAGTCGACTTGTCCTCAGACGAAAACGCAAGTCGCGCACGGGCGTATCCTCTGACGTTCGGCCTCGTAATGCACGGGCTTGCCGACGGTCTTGCACTCGGCGTGTCGTCTCTTTGGATAAAAAGCGCCGAGTCCGACTCGTCCAGCCGCGATTTATCTTTCGTTGTCTTTCTTGCCCTCATAATACATAAAGGTACGCGTGCACTCCAGCCTGTGTAAGTCTACTTGTCCGACATTTTACAGCACCTACGTCCTTGGCACTGACGACCTCCCTTCTCAACAAATCTCTGCCCCGCCCTGATTGCCAGAAACATCTTCTGTTTTTCAGTGCCTCTACTCCTGTCGGTGCGATTGTATCTTACGCTTTGTTGTCTCTCTTCTCCGTTAGCGCCCAAGGCTGGACCGGGGATGCCCTGCTCGTATCTGTGCGTTTGTTGTCTTTCTTCTTCCCGCGTAGTGCTTAAATCGAATACAGGGCGGGACCTTTTTATATGTCGCAACAGTGCTCAATGTCCCGAATTCCTCTGAAGACCCTGGCGCTGTTGGGGAGATGTCCCCTAGTGTCCGCGTTTTCTTGATTGCGATGGGGATGATTCTACCCTTTATGATCAGCCATCTACTCTTCTCAGATGTGCACTAAGAACCTGTTGTGTGAAAATAAATTATAACGTTGAACCCCCAACTTGTGACGCGGCTGCCGACTACTTCCTCACCGGAACGATTCAAAAAGGTGGATACATTATTATACAGCGATATGATCGAATTACACCTAAACGCCTAACGTATGAGTATAGTCACTGCGTCAGATCTTTGCCGCCGTTCTTGAACTTTGCCAGCTCCGTGCGCCACGGCTCCCAGTCCTGACCATATTTCTTCAGAAGCCGGGTCAGCTCGTTGCGTTGCTCCGTCTGTTTGCACGATTTTGGCAAGAGCTTATGCGGAAAGAAACCACTCACAATATTCCACGGCTCCTCGCCGGCATACACATCGCTGAAGAGTTCGCCGAGCTCGGGGCGCGTGAGCGCCTCGGCGTGCTTAAACGCCTTCATCACCTCCGCCTTCTGCCGCACCTTGAGCTCCTCCTCGTCCGCGGCGCTCCACCACCCCTGCGACTCCAAATACAGCCGGAAGCGCGCGATGGGGTTGTCGATGCGCTTGCGGTCCTCGACCTCGGAGCGCTGGCGGTACGCGAACGAGTCGTCGGACGTGCTGTGGTGCCCGACGCGGTAGCTCATAGCCTCGACGAGCACCGCGCGCCCTTGTTCCAGCGTGCGTTTGCGGGCCTCGCGCACCGCGGCGAGCACGGCGAGGACGTCGTTCCCGTCGACGCGTACCGTGTCGACCCCGTACCCGGGTCCCCGGCTCGCAATTCCATCCCCAAAGAACTGCTCCGAACTCGGGGTGCTGATCGCGAAGCCGTTGTTGCGCGCGATGAACAGCGTCGGGGATGGGACAGTGGATGCAAGGAGCATGCCGGCATGGAAGTCTGGCGCGACTGGTTAACAGAATTGAGTCGTGATTGAGTTAAGTACGGACCTCCCTCAGATGCGGCGCCCTCGCCAAAGAAACACGCCGCAATTGACCGGGACCGCCGATCAGGCGACCGGCGCAGGGCATACCCCACCCCCGCGGCTTGCGGGATTTGGGTCGCCAATGGGGAAGATATGGTGTGGAAGTGATGCTTCGGAGACCCGAAATGCTGGCAGTATATAGTTAACACCAGTTGTCCCAAGGGAATACAAACCGGATCTTACGACGGGCATCTGTCTCCCCTTGCCCGAGGTGTCTTCCTGGTTGCCGAAACACTGAGCCATGACGTTGTCGATTCCAAAGTCCCGCCAGAGGAGGACGCCCATTTCGCGGTATTGGCCTGCGTTCCGTGAGAACGACGATATCATCCCCTAGGAATGGAACTGACCTAAAACTCTACGAACGGTCAATGTTACGGCGTCGGGGATAATAGCAAGGCTTACTCGTCGTCCAGTTCCAAAGCAGCAGCAGACCCAATGATGGTAGCCTCCTCTCCATGCTGTAGCGCAACTTCAAGATCTGAGTGGCGGCGGTTCTTGACAAGGAACTTACGGACGTCATCTACTTATCGAAGCTTGAGCACAAGTATTTGACAAGGGAAAAGAAACCAACATGGAAACTGATTTTGCCCTGGCGCTGGACGTTGTATAAAACAGTGTCGAGTGTAGGCAATAGTTGCATGTTTTCATAGAGCCTCCGGGCGAATGCTTCATCAATCTGGACGATTGAACATGGAAATGGTGAGGAAATGAAGGCACAACATACCTCTGGGAGTTGCGCGCCTTCGACAGGCTTGCCGACGCCATCCAAGACGCGAAAGGTTGATATCTTCTCGTCAGAACCCGTCACCGAGTTGAAAAAGAGAGGGTCGGGACTATTGGAGAACGAGAGTTGGGAAGGTAACCCAGATGGACCAGACGAGTCTGGGGAGCACCTAGACAGGGTATACGAGCAGCAGCGAACTTACGGAACATCTACGGTGGTAGTTGTAGCCAAGGATGGCCGCCCTGGACGATCAATCGGCATAGATCAGCGTTACTGACAGCCAGCGAACACAGATGACGCCGGTTCGCACTTTCCTCCTTCCACCCTTTCGTGGCCAGTCCACGTCCGTGCGGGCTTTAAGCTTCCAGTTCATGAGATAGCAGGCTGTTCTGAGCCTAACCATGTTCTTGCTCGCCTCTCTTTCGGTGCTGGGCGTCGTAGCTCTGGGACCGCAGGTCGTCCTAGGGTCATTCAAGTTTAGCCTTTCTTATGTGGTTCAGTGCGCGCCGGTCAACATTACCTTCTCTGGGGGCGACTCCAACAATCATTCAGTACCAACTACCCTTACAATCCTTCCTTTGCTCGACAACGTTCCGCCGATCCAGATCCCCATCCCAAACGCCGCGGCCAACTCTACCGGTGTGCAGGTTACCTTCATCCCCCTTCCTGCCGGCACGCGCTTCATTGCGTCTCTCGACGATATCCAGGGACCAGCGGCCAAGGTCTCTGATGTCACCAAAGTCCTGAACGCCACGACAGGGGACGAGGATTCCAGCTGTTTTGGGTCGAGCACGCCGCAGGTTAACTTCTACGAGTTTAACGATGAGCTCAGTCAATGCGAAAACTTCACCGTCACTTATAACACTACCCGTCCGCCAACGATCCGCGCATTTAACCCGCGAGGTGGCTCATTCCTGGTTCCCCAAAACAATGTGACGACTGCTAATAACACGGCGTCGTATATGATGAACGGTGTTCGTGAAGCCGAAGTTGTTTTGCTCCTCGACGATGGGGATTCGCATAGCCAGACCACGAAGCTCATCACCAGTGCGTGCTCCGAGTTCCATTGTCCAATCCCTTACTTATGCACCCTGACAGTCAGTGGTGATAACACCAGCCCTAACTCCTGCCTCAACACGTCATCTGCTAGTGACCATAATAATAATGGCAAGTCGAAGACGATGAGCGTTGGTCTGCCTCAGTAAAGTCCTTCGTTTCAGAGGTACTACCAAAACTGAGACCTTGCTTCTAGGTCCACTGTTATAGGGATCGCAGTTGGCGCAGTCGTTATCGTCCTGCTGGCCATCGCGCTTCTGATTTACGTTCTACGCACGAGAAGACGCAATCGACGCGCGAAGGACATGGACTTCGATCCTGCTCTCCTTAACAGGAGATGGCCGCCCGAGGAGAAGAAAATCGAATTTTTCCAAGCTCCGGTCGTCCCGACTCCCCCGTCGCCCTTCTCTGCCGGTGAAGGTTTCGTCCGAGACCCTATATACACCAACGAGAAATACGCTGCCTCCATCGTTTCAACCGACCCGCGGACGAGCGTTGCGTCTTGGAACCAGTTCATCCCCGATGCTCAGCCGCAGGGCGAAGCATTTGGTCGTCGTAGACAGAGCATTAGCTCTAGCAGGCTGTCCATGAACACCATCGACGTTGAGGATATCCTCCAAATGGCCACGGTGCATCAGGATCGTGGCAGCCCAACGTTCCAGGGCGACCGGGCGCCGCAGCCTTCGACTGCGGGGACGACCAAGACGGCATTCGACATCGCCAAACCTGCGATGGCTCGGCTTGTCTCGACGCGCCGCAGCCGCCGAATCAGCGACCCACCGGAATTACCGGGGGCGCTGTCGCGGAATAGCTCTGCCAACGCGGCTGCCATTAACGCGATTCCGTCCGGCTACCATAACAGCCGTCCGTCGTACTTTGACTCGGACGACGAGGAGGACGTACCACGCCTTCCTCGCCAACCCGACAGCGGCATTGGCGGCTACCCGGTACCTACCTTCCGGCAAACCACAAACCGGGATAGCTCGGAGAGTTGGGGCAACTCTGTCGGCAACTCTGTCTATGCGGCAGAGGTCTCGCGGGGACGAATTCCATAGTAAATTATCCTTAGACCACCTTTGGGTTTTATTGGGTGATTGTGTTTCCCCGCTCTACATTTTTTGCACCGCAGATATCGAATATCCGGTGCGCGGCTCGACGCCTTGTATTTGATACACATTCGTTGGAATCGCATGTACATAGCACATTTTCCGGTGTATCATAGTGGACGAGGATTTGCACTGAATACTGAACGAGTGCCCCAGCCGTCATTGATCTCGCGGAAGCTTGGCCGCCTCTGCTCGAGCTTTCTTCCTGCTGCCCATCATCAGGCTCAAGTAGTCCGCGCCTCCCAAAACATGGCCATCACTCCCCGCGCTCTTGCTCGCAGCCTTCTGCTTCAACCCGGCCTTCTTCTTCGCGCTCTGGGCTTGCGCCTGCGCCCCTCCCCCGACAATAGACGCGGCGGCGTTGGATGAACCGCCCGCCGTCGTTTTTTTCACGCCTTTGGGCTGACGAGTCCGAGTCAATGGGTGTCTCGGATGGAGACTGTGAACTCCGTACCGTGCGTTTGTGCAGCTTGGCGCTCTTCCCCATGGCCGCGTTGGCCTCAGCGAGTCAAATGGACGCCGTTTCAATTTAGGTCTGCAATAAAGCTGTCCACGTGCCCCGGCCCGAAACGGCAATTTGGAGTTGGTTGTCCTTTTTTGGACTGTACCTCCTGGGACCTGTGCCCTCCTGACTCCACTATAATGCCCGGGTGGCGCTAAAATTCTCGACGTCTCCACTCGAATTCCCTCTGAAATCGACTAAAAGGATGAATGATTTCTCGTCACTTGAATTCCAGTTGTGCTGAGAGGGCCGAGGCGCGTCGTTGAAAGGATAGATCCAGGGCCTATCATATTTCTCCTGTCTCCGACAGCGGAACTAAACGTTACTTGTACGTTAAACCCCTGCGTTCATTTATTGAGACAGCGATCGCACGGCACCCACTTATTTAACGGCACCGTCGAGGGGTTACCCCGAGTTCTTGCCACTACCCAACACCATGCCCAACTCACTCGCATACTACGGTGCTAGTGGCAGCTCTGCCGGCCGAAACATCACAATGGCCGACTACGACTCCTTGCCGGATTCAACATACCGGGACCGAATCGAGGACGTCGTAGAGCGAGCAACAAGTTCTGAGCAGTGAGTGCGCACTGGCCGTGGTCCATGTACAGCGAAGCAAACCGCGATTTCCAGCGTGCAATCCCTCCTTGCTCCGCGAGGCCCGCTATGGCCAATGGACATTTTCTCTGCAGCGCGCACGGCGCTCGACCGCGAACCCGACGCCTCCCCAAGCGAACTGTACTTCTCCGCCGTGTCCGCAGTACTCTGCGGCGCGCTCGGCACCCTCGTGAGCGTCCTCCTCTCATCTCTCCTGTCTCAATACTTACATTTACCAGCGCAGTGCCCCCTCAGCCCCTGCTCCACCTGCAACAGACCCAGAACCCACTCTTGAGGACCGCCGCGAGATGCAGAAGCGCATAGTTGCGAACATGCACCGGTACCCACACCACCCGCTGCGCGTGCAGGTCCTGCGGCATATGCACCTCAAGTGGACCATAGCTATGAATGCGGCACGGATGCAGTCGGGATACGCGAGCGACGAGACGGAGGGTTCCAGCGATGAGGATGACCTGGAGATGGTGCTGACAGCGCGAGACGCGTGAACGGTGTCGGGAATTGACACACACATGGCAGGACGAACGATCCACCGAATTAATCCACTCACATAATATGTAGTTAGTACGGAGATGCACAGACGGATTTGATACCCATTTCTTTGCATTATCCAGAACCCTCGTCCTCAAATGCCGGGGAGCGCCACAACCCATAGAAAAAAATATCGAAGCCACCGCGGATATTAGCGGCGAAAGCTGGCCCGCCAGACGCGACTACGTATACACATGGTCGTAAGTATAGCGACGCACCGGGATACTAGAGACGACGTACTACTCTCCTTGCCATCGGGCATCTCTCCCCAGACAAAGGCGGACTGGCCGCAATGGATCCAGAGGGTCTTGAGCGTGGGACGTTGCGCTACAATGTCGTCCTTCAGTTTATTCATATCAGGAAGGTCCACCGGCTCGCCGAATTCCCAGTCGATTGCAAGTTTGGTGATGTGTTGAGGCAACGAAAAGGGAAGACTTTCGAAGAACCTGACGGCCTGTGCATGCAAGATGAGAAGAAATCCCTATAGAGTATGAGCACGAACTTGCCATCTGTGGATCATCGGGAGGGCCAGCCGACATCCATGAACGGGGTTCCACTGCTACTTGAAGAATTTTTACTTCAGATTCAGAAAAGAGGTCGGTTATGTCACGGAGGGACGACAGATAGCCCATGAATGATAGTTTGATATACCACAACTGGGTGCACTTCGACCCGATGGAGCGCATGTTGGCTAGGAACTCGTCTGGCTCGCAGGCTTCGAGGGTAAGGTTTGTCATGGCGGAGAAGGAAAGGAAAGGCAGTACTACGCAGGGGCCGTAGTACCTCTCGAGCAGCGGACAGAATTTGGTGTCGCCCAGTTCCCCGAGGTTGGTGTGCCAGCCAGGCATCACACGCCACTTGCGCAAAGCCACCTCCTTGACCCCGGGAAACTTGGACAGGAATGCGACGTGGCGAGGCGCTACGGGGCGGCCAGTGGTGAGCTCGAGAGAAACTACATTTGGGAAACAAGGAACGCTGGGATCCTGGAAAAACTCCTGATTGTGCGATCCAGACACGTCCAAGCCCAGCGCGGTAAGGGTTTCTGGACACCCGACACGGAAGCACCACTCTTCCAAATCGTCGCAGTTGGCAAATGTGAAGGTTTTCAACTTCAACTTGGAAGAAGGATTGAGATCAAGAGTTTCTCCTTCGACCAAAACGCACATATCGATGCTAAGCGTGGTGAGTTTAGGTAACAGAAACAGATTGGCGATTGCGAGGTTTGTGAAGTGGAGGGTGAAAGCCTCGAGAGCCTCGAGATTGACGAATCGGGGGAGGAGCTCGTAAAACCTCTTCAACAACGCGTAGGGGTCTTCATCCGGAGGAACAACACGTTCCACGTCCTCGAATTCCATCGGCTGCACCGTGCATCTACGCACATACGGTGCGATATCCTCCGAAGCCCAGAATTCCAATCGCTGGCGAAGCCGCTCAGGATTTGGATCCGTTGGGAGGATCAGATGCCCCGCAGACATGCCATATCTGTTTGCTGCTACGGAATACGGGTGGAATGCGAAGTCGGTAAAGAGCCGTGGGCGGGAGAGCAGATGAAAGCGTCGGTTGGTGAGGTTGAGATGCTGGAGGGTTTGGTGATCCTCCTCGGGCGAATAAAAGCTCACTATCCCGTCCCATACCTCAGTAGCAATTTGGTCGCCAGAAACCATGTTGGTGGGAAGCAAGGGCTGCTCAGCGAGGAGAGAGGCAACATCTTTATGAACAGAAGCAAGATCCTGATTGATGCCCGCGTGGGAATGACGCGACCACAACAACTATACACAGACGCGTCGCGTCTCGTTCGCTTCTAAGATGGCTGTCAGATTCGGAGATTCTCCGAGACATTTGGACGTATTCTGCGGAGATCAGAGGAAGCTACATAAAGACCGAACCGAAATAATGTAACTACCTAGGCTAAACTAGCAAACCAGCAACTAAGTAACCGAGCACCGTCCCAAGTGAAAGAGCTACCCCCCGGCCTCTCCATCTGAACCAGACTCACCCTCATCCGCCGTATTGTCACCCTGGTCCTCGCTCGACTCGTCTCCGTCAGCAACATCCTCGTCCTCATCTTCGTCCACCCACTCCACCCTCCCCTGTCGCACAAGCTGCTCCAGCACCGCATCTCGTCCACGCCGCCGCCGAGCCCGCGCACTCCAGCGGACAACAAAGCGCGGCATCACTGCGCGCCCCGGCCCAGCAACATCAACCCCACAGCTTGCACTATCAGCATTGGAATTAATGGGTGCTGGGGTGCTAGGCGCCGACAAGGATTCCGAAGAGCACGACGACGCAGACGAGGGCGGGCATTCCGACTCCTCATCCGTGCACCTGCACCCCTCCGCAAACCGCGCCCGGAATGCCATGAGTGCGCGCACCCGCTCGCCCGTGAGCCCAAAGAGCCGTGCCTCTTCGAGCCGCGGAAGGACAGGCACGCGCCGGCTCTCCTCACACTCACAGGCCGTGTCCGTCTCCGTTTCCGCCTCAGCGCCCCTCTCCTGTGGGAGCGGAACACTCTCCAGCAACACGTCGCAAATCGCGTTGGGGTTGCGCACGCGGCCAAAGTCGAGCTCGAGCACACAGAGCGCCGCAAGCGCGCGAAGGAGTGTCGCAAGCGCGGCAGGTGCGCACTCAAGGGCCGTGATGCGCAGGGTATGAAGCGCGGCGATGGGAAGCGGCGGCGCCGGGGACGACATGAGGCGATGCGCGGTCGACGCCGGCGCTGCCACGACACCCGCGATCATCTCCACGACGCCGGTAAAATCCTGCTCGGGCAGGTCGAGCGCGAGTGTCGAGAGGCGCGGGAGCTCGAGGGTGGGGAGCAGTCGCGCGAGGTGGTCCGGGTCGAGGTCCGTGAGGGAGAGCTCCTCAAGCGCGGGGACACAGATGCGTGTACTGGGTTCGTCCGCCGCGCGGGGCCCGGAGTAGTGCAGCCGCAGCCGCCGCAGACGCGGGGAGCGGCGCAGCATCGCGTCCCAGGCGTCGTACGGGGGCCGGATGTTGTCCGGGTGCAGCGCAAGCTCGAGCGCGTGTAGGTGCTGCAGGTACGGCGCGTGCGCCCACGGGAGGTTGACGCCGATGAGCGACACGTTCTTGAGCGCGGGCAGGACGTTGTCGAAGATGACGACCGGCGCGCGGTAGGTCGCGAGGTAGAGGTTCTGCGCCGTGCGGTAGTCCTCGAAGTGGTAGAGTTGCAGCGTCTCCAACCGAGGTGCAGGCCCGCAGGTAGACAGCGCCTGCATACGAGTCAGATATGTAGCAGCGTCTATTTACAAGAGACTAGCCTGCCGGGCGATGAGCTTGCATTCGTTCGCACGAACCTAAAAAGTCCATATAAGTCCTAGCGCCAAAAAAAAGCATATTTCCACGTTCGGCGGACATGCATCTAGCAGCACTTCGCTTACCTTGAGATGAAAAGCTCGCCACCGGGAAACATGGGGGACGATGAGGGCAAATATCGCACGCATCTCGTCCCGGGAAAGCGTAACGCTGCGAAAAAAACCATTAACACAATAAAACTCTCATTTCTTTCAATACTTACCCAGGGATATGGTCGTCGACCGACACCGTGTCGACAAGGATGTCGAGCGACTGACTGCAGTCGACAATAAACATCGCGGAACAACTCTTGATTCACTAACCCTGGGCTTACTTTGCCGCCGCACGAGCCAAGAACGCTTCCGCGCGCGCAATGTGGGCCGGCTCCCGGAAGTGAAGCGAGGTCCAGAGACAGGACGTGCGCAGTGCGACCGCGCGCCAATGCACACACACATGGGAAACGAGCAGCTGGAATTCGGTGACCGAGGCAGTGGGACAATGGTCCTCGTCGGGGCGCAGCAGAAACGGCGAGTCCAACGCCTGGTCGGCGGCGCCGAGGACGAAAATCCTAGAGAGCAGCTCGACGGGGAGGGAGTATACACCAGTGGGAAGGACCATGGGGCGTGTTCGGGGGGATGGCTGCCAGGGCTGGATTCTGTTACTTAAACTTGTCCTTTGCCCGATCGCATTCCCAATCCGGCACCACCCAATGCTCTTGTCCCCGAGGGCCCCTCCTCGTCGGACTCCCCGCCGCCGTACCCCCGCCCCGCATTCCGCACAGAATACTGCCCCAATGTCGTGATCCGTGGCCCGTTTCCACAACATCAGCCCTCCCAGCCTAACCTTGTTTTAGCTCCTTCATTCCAGCAACCACCGCCCACGCCGGCTGCACCCTGCTGCGCGCAAACAAGGTCGATGAGCGTGTGGGGGAGCACACCTGTCAACCACGCCTTCTCGCGCTCAACCCCCACCCCAGCGCGTCCGACTCCGTCTCCGTCGCCCGTGGTATCGACTCCCCTCGCGGGTTGGACCACGCTCCTTCAATTTTCGTCTGCCGTACAACAACCCAGATCGCCACACAGCTGACCTGGATCGCGATGAGCCATTAAAACGCATGGAACATTCTCCGCCACTTGACATACGCACCTTGCAAGCGAGTTTCCTTTCCTTGCCTGTTATATTTACCTCCACCGTCCTTGCGCTTTCCCCAGCACAAAAGCGGCAGTCGTCCTCCTCCACCCAGCCAGGCACCTGCTTCTCAGTGCGATTGCGATTGACCAGACCGCAAAACCCCGACCGGAGACGCCGGACGTCCCCTGCACGCTATTTAGGTAATAAGCTAATAACCAGCACGTACCTCAACCAAAGCTTCTCCGAGCCCGCGGCGCGATCCCAATGAGATGCTGCGAAAAAATCGTCCAGTCCAAATGCACGACAACGGTAAGGCCTTCGTCGGATGGGAATGGACGGTGATCATTAATTACGAGGGAACCTGCTGAACCTCCCGCGGCGCGCGCACATGCAGGCGATCTTCATGAAATGAGCTGCGAACTCAAAGAAACGCAGTGCAAACTTGGCGTCAACCAAGGTTCGCGACTGGGCGGTAAATCGGGCATTGTCCTTATTCCACGGAGTGCGCGCGATAATTGTCGAGGAAACGCGTTGGGGTGGTAAAACGGCAGTTCTCGTTGTTCCACGGAGTTGGGGTACAAGAGTTGAGGTCTGGAACGGAGTGTGGAGCGCTTGCTGATATCTCCAGGTGCGCAACAACTGTATATCTGGCAGCTGGTGCTGCGGGCCTCATGGACGTTAATATTGGATCTAGTATCGCTACACCAATTACATTCGGGGATCGTTATAGTGTACCTACGCCAACTATGAGTACCCATACGCGGGAGAGGAGTGAAAGAGGCTCGCACGTAAGGGCGGGGTCACCGCAAATATACCCAACCTTTGTTCGAACAATGCATGGAACGCTACCTCAACCGGTTCATAGCTTGCTCGTACGCGCGCAGCACGTCCTTTGTCTCATCGGGCTCCATCTCGAGCACGCGCATCGCGTCCCCGAGCGAGTCGCGCGTCACGATTAGTGTCGTATCGGCCGAGGCGTTGCTCGCCTCCGGGACGGGCAGCTTAGCATTGGCGTACACGGCGTCCAGCCTCTCGTCCGCCGTGGGCTCGATCTTGTCGTGTTGCAGCAGCGCATCGAGGTGCCGGGCTCCGCGCAATGCTAGAAACAATAAGAACAAGAATAATTAGCCACGCGCAATTCGCGCACCCTGCCAATGCGACCACGCTCGCCAGGCGCAAAAGAAGAATGGGAGATTCGGGACCACCGCTTCAAATAGGGGTTAGATTTTAACTACGAAATTCGAGGCGGTGGTACGCACGGACTATCATGAAGGGCGCGGTGAAGGGTGCGACGATCAGGTACGTCCAGAAACCCTTCTTGTGCAGCGGAATCCGCTGCTGGAGGAGCGCTCTTAGGTCGGCGAGCGCAGCTGGGCCAGAATACACGCTAGGAGGGTACAAAAGAGGAACCTGTTCGGGCTTGAGGATGCTGCGAGTCTTAGATGAGATAAAACAAGACCTTGACTTGCGCCAGTTCCGCCAATGCTGCCTCCTTCTCTGCACCCGTCAATTCCGCCGGCACAGTCGCGGGTGGGGCGTGCTTGACGTCGAAACCTTTCAGGGCACCCTCCTCAAAGTCGAGTCTGTCCAAGAAACGCTCCCCGAACTCGAAAACCCGGAGCTATGATTGTGGAAACCTTAAATGAGCGGTTGGAGCTCAAAAAAAGATACGGCGCACCCACCCGCCACGAGCCCGTCTCCGCCTTGCCCCATCCAGACCACGTCCTGTCTACCTTGTTTGTAGCATATTTGAGCACACCCTCCTGCGGAAGCCAGCGAGACGGCGGCGGGGAATCTTTTGGCGGTGGTGGTGCGGGCGGAGGGACAACTCTGAAGTTATAGTAGGTTATTACTCGCTGCGGGGGCGGCGCGCGTGTAAGAGGAAGCGCAACTATGCGCATCGTTCCCCAGGTCTTTCTAAGGGAAGCCATGGGACTCGGAGGAGATGAGAGGAAAAGACAAGAGACAAACGCGTACCCAGCGCGTCCGGGAACGGTGCGTCATTGATTGCCTCGCGACGGTGGGAAAAATTTAAAGGGACCAGGTCGTGCGCGCTCATGGAGTCGTGGTCAGGATATTTTGCAGAGATACAACCCGATTTCTCTTGGGAGGCTCTCATTTTTCTCGAAAATAAGGATCCCTGGAGCCAGAATATGAAGCCGCTGACATCACACTGGACAGAGGAGAGAGATACACGACAAGAGAATACAATTGAACTCATAATGTACGATTAACATGGAGTATGGTATGCAGCGCATACTAGTAGTCGGGCCTAACTCGCAAACCCAAGCACGCCCTGCCCTCGCTCAGGGTCAGTCATCCGGTGCACACGCACGGTCGGTCCAATTTGGACATTGTTCATGTCCTGCGGCGTGATGAGCACGTATTGCTTCTTGTCCGACTGGTTGGCCGTGTCGATCTGAAGACGAGCAAGTAAGCCGCAAGTCAGCGGGGGCGACACCAATGCAAAACCCGACAGGTACGCACCATCATCTTCATACTGATGCGGCGATTGACCGCGTCCATGAAGACATCGAACTCATCTAAGCAACAGGTCGAGCTTAGCGCTGATTCAGATACTGAGGTTCTAGACGCACCAAGACACCGGAGGGGGCAACCGATAGACTCCCAGAGCGATAGGAGCAGGCAGATGGTCGAGAATGACTTCTCGCCTCCGCTCAGGGAGAGAGGATCCTTGTCTCGCCCTCCCTGCGTCGCAGCTTGATCATCCGTTTGAACCTGCAGGCGTTGGTCAACCATCTGAAGCATGCTACTATTACCCGGCGTACCTTGAGCTGCAAAGTCCCCTTCTCGTGATCAAAGAGGACCTTGCCATAGTATCCCCGCTGTGAAAGATGGTATCCAAACACGAGCTTGCACCGAAGCGCAATGTGCCGGCGGAACTCTTGCCACCGCGAGAGCCGCACGATCAAAGACGCCTTGAGAGCCTAAACAGAAACCAGTCAAATCTGAGGGCAGAGAACGTCTTCTAGTGAACGAACCCTGTTCAGGCTAGACATTTGTCGCAGATCCTTCTCGGCTTTGTCGAGTTTCTCCTTTGCCTTGTTCACTTCAATGGTCATGTCCTCCACCGAGGCACCATGTCTGAGACAACTCGTTAATCAGATCCCAGATACGCAGTGCAGGTGACCCGGAATACCTTCTTTCGCGTTCCTTCAGAGCCTCTTGCGTCGAGTCCAGGGCTCGTTTCACGACGTCTGGGTGCCGACTAGCGGGCACTCGCTCGCAGTACTTCTCGGCCTTCGCGGTCCACTCCTAGACACACGTTATTTACGGGATGGACGGCGAATCGAAAAGGGACCAACCGCGAATTCTTGTTGGACTACGTCTGCAGCCTCTTCTGCAAGTCTGAGCTTCTCCTGCTCGTCTGCAAGTTTCTTTTCGAAGTGCTGAATATGCGCCTGGTGCTCCGTCCGATCCCCGGCCGCCTGCTCGATTTTTGTCTAGAGCCAGATCAACGGATGCCCCAAAGCGAAACAAGAATGCCACCCACCCTAGCGGCCTGCTGGAGATCCGCAAACTCGGCGAGCTCGGCCGAAAGTTCTTCCCTTTTCTTGACAAGTGCCACCGCCTTTGCATCCAGCAATGCTTTTTGCGCCGATAGCTCCGTGAACTGGTCCACATAGACATCTTTCTCGGCTATCGTCTCCTACAGATAGGGATGAGAAGGCGTAAAATACCGGAGAAAAAATCCTCGCATTTAAGGCAGCTTGAATTGCGCCGAGCTCGGCGGGCATCTCCTCGTTGATTCCATTCTGTAGGTCGTTGACGATCGTCTTCGCGAGACGCCAGTTGCTGTCGGCAGTCCTCTCTTTTGCCTGTCATCGTCGTCAGTTTTAGGCAACATATCTACCACGGGTAACGTACTTCCAGACTCCTCTCCAGGGTTTTAACTTCAACCCACTCTGCGTGCGCAGCGTCGTAGACTGCGGTAGCTGCCCGAAGCTCGCCTTCAAGCCCAATCTTCTCGTTGCGCTGTCGCCTGCGGTATCTCAGTAGGTGTCCAAAGATGATGGTAGAGAACGTACTGCAGCTCATCGGTCGCGCTCCCGACTAGAAGCATGGGATGGGTTTGCCTCGAAATGGTGATGGGGATCGAGGACTCTCCTCCCTCACTAAAATGCGTGCTGTTCAGCGCAGCCCAGAGGAAGTCAGGGGAACGTACGGGTAGCGCGTCACATTGAACCTGTCGAGCGTCCAACCGGTCCCGGCTCTCATGCTGGAAAGGATACGTGATCCCTCAGCACGCGAGGTAGCAAGGATACGCGACTCGATGCTGGCTTTGTTGATCATAATGCGCAGAACGTGCGGGTCCGATATCTACCACTGTGTTAGCAGGGGACATCCAAAAATGGAGGTTGCCATCTACCTCGAGGGCGCGGAGAACGGTGAGCACATTGCCCGCCGGTTCCCCGTTGCTGTAGTCGAAGAGATCTTGTTGGTAGATATGGATCACATTGAAACTGAGTTTCAAAATTTAGGGTAAAGGACGCAAGAAAACAGGAGAGGTCACTCACTTGCGATATTCCGCAAGAATCTTCTTCAGCATCGGAAGATCTCTCGAATCGGTAACAGCAAAGGAACACAAAAGTGATTGCAGCTGGTATCGCAGGAGCTCCGCCCATTTCTGGTCGCGGACCTTGACGTGGATCCCCAGCGGTCCAAGGGGTTTTTCGCCGAACCAGCGACTGTTGTTGACTCGATCAATGACCTGCTGGATTTGGTTGCCATATGCAGCGTATCGGTCCTTGTCGGCATTCAAGCAGTTCTGCACCGCGCGCTCGCATTGATTGACTTGGTCGCGCAGTTCTTTTTGCTTCTGTTCCGCGACTTTGCCCAGAGCCTCACGGCGTTGCAGTTCGTTTTTGGCCTCTTGTCGTTCATCCTGAATGGCCCTGAAGGCTTGTTCTGCCGCGGTGGCCTTGGCACGTGCACCAGCTAGCTTGCGCTGGCTCTCCTCGCGTACGGCCTCGGTGTCTTTCTCGACTCGCTTTCTTTCCTTCTCGATAGCCGCTTCGTAATCCTCAATGGTCTTTTTCGCTGTCTTGATGTTATTGGTCACGGTCTTGACTTCGTTCTAGTAGACGAAATAGACGGAATCAGGCGCTGGGAGAGGATTATCGCATGGACGCACATTCAGGTCGCTGAGCTTGGCCTTGTGCTCCTTGATTTCCGCGGACGCCTGAGCCTTTTTATCTTGGAGATCTTTTCTGTCCCCGAGACCTTCGAGCTCGCCTTCCAACGCCACGACTGTTGCGTCAACAGCAGCCAAGTCAGCCTGCAAACGATAAGTACACCACTCAGTCTCGTCGATACCCACTTGCCTTGGCTTTGTCAAGGCTGGTCTGGATTTTAGGCAATCGCCGGGCCTGCTTCGCAGCTTCCTCGATCTTGCCCTCCATTTCCTCCTTCTTGGCGTTGACATGCGCCCACGCCAATTCTTTCTTCAGCTCGTCGACCTTCTTCTTCTGCTCCCTAGCCTTGGACGCCTCTTCGAATCGAGTGCTCGCTTCACGGAAGGCGGTCTTGAGATCGGGGATGGCTTCTTTCTTCTGTGCAAGGACTTTGGTGGTCGCGGTGATATTGGCAAAGCAAGTGTCGTATTCCTCGGAGAGTTGCGAAAGTTGGGTACCGCGAAGGAAGAACTAGAGCGACGACTTAGTTTATTGGTGGAGATGAAAACCTTCGACATACTTTGTATTTCTCAGTCGGGACTGACGCGCTGAGGAACTGACGGGCGGCGTCTGTCGAAAAAATGTCAGGAAGTCGTGCAGGTGGGGAACAAGCACATACCTTGCGTGAGAACGTTCATAGGATTGTCGACCTGGATGTTCATGTGGTCGCAGATGGCGGCAAGTTCGTCCTTCTTGGTACTGACGACTCTGCCGTCTTTGCTCTTGATTTTCCAGGAGCTGCTCCCCTCCTTGGTGAACCTGCGAGTGATTACGATGGAACTTCCATAGTCCTTGGGTTTGTACGCCTCCTCTCCTTGGTTCTTCAAGGAGATGGTCACTTCAGACGCTCTGTAGGACGGCTCAGCAGGGTAAATCAGAAACCGGACGTAAAAACGTACGCTTGTCCTTCACGGATGAAAGATTTGAGGCCGTTGCCGCGACCGGTAGAGTTAGCTTTACCACCAAGAGCCACTGTGATAGCCGATAAGACGGCGCTCTTTCCACCTAATAAAAAGTCGCGAGAGTCAGTGAAAAGGTCGCAGAATTCAACGGAGCGCCATACTTCCGTTGTGACCTGGATTCATGTGAGCATACTCGGATGTCACTGGACGCGAATGGGAGCGTACCGATGATAAAGTTGATCTGGGGCCCAAAAGAGAACGTAAGGTACTTGTGGCACATGAATTGGTGCATCTCGATGGCCTCGATGATACCATGGTCAGCGATACCCTGTAATCTCAGATGAGGACGCGTCAAACGGACAGCTTAGGAAACACTCACGCCACGGACTTTCCGTCTGTTTTCGAGTTGGGCGCGAATGCTTTCCTCGTGTTCTTCCTCAAATTTACGGTCAGCCTCTTCACCCTCGTCAACTCCATTCTCGCTCTCGGATTCGTCGTCGTCATCGTCGTCGTCCCTGCGACGCGCCTTGGCCTTGCCTTTGCCAGAAGCGCGTCTGTTGGAAGGGGGTGGCGCGCGTTCGTCGTCGCTGTCTGCGGTACGAGCACGCTTGGATGCGGGGGAGCCGTCTACTGAGACGTTCTCGTCGTCACTATCGGCGTTTGCGCGACGTTTGCCCATGGTGGTTTGTGAAAAGAGGAGGCGCGTTGCTTATTGATGTTTGTCGACATCCACGTGTTTGATCCCCGGAACTTTCCGGCCATTCTGAACCTAAACCTCAACATCAAGTTCAACCAGGACCGGTGTTTATCCCTTGGGAACTCGTCCCACAATTTGTCCGAACTCGTAGACTTTCCCACGCTTTTTGAAGCTGGCAAAACGCTAAATTCAGACAGCCGGTCATTTTTCACTTTTTGGGACGGGGATTTCTGTCCGAATTTCTGGGACGAGTTCCCAAGGGATAAACACCGGTCCTGTTCAACCCCTGCTCAACGATCGCTCAACCCTTGCGGTTCCCCCGCTCAACCCTGTGGGAGTCGATACGGGCAGCGCGCCGTGGAGCAGCACAACCCCTCTCTCAGACTACAAATAACTGTCTAGATACCGGGACTCCCGTGATCGCCTCGTCAACAACTTGAAAGCCGCCCGCGTTCCTCGCAATCGATTGCACCCTTGTTTTAATGCACCTACCTTTTCAATGCCCCCACATTCGTTTGTTCCTCAGGCTGGAGCCGCCGGACGTCGCTGCTACGGTCGAAAAAGGGCGAATCTGTTAGCGGTTGTCCACCTGCGCTATTCAGGAATTCCACATTTGACTGGCCCTCGTATTCGTCAGCTACAGAGGTCTTTTGCTTGCTAACCCCGTCATCTCGGCAATTACAATGCTGATTAAATTCGCTTGGACCCAAGTAATATAAGTAATCCATTCTAAGATTCGGTCGTGAATTCCATCATGGCGCTTCATACACTTTTTCCCGTTGCCCTCCTTTGGTTCCTCTCCGTCCGCGCTGTGGAATCTTCCCTCCCGGCTCCCGTTGTTGATCTGGGCTACGCCCAATATCAAGGAGTGGTCGACACCGAGCTCAACATCACCGCCTTCCGAGGGATTCGGTACGCTGCGCCTCCGACCGGTGAGCACAGCCGAGCCTTAAGGCAGGCCAAAATTCATGCCTTGGTATGTAGGAACATTACGGTGGCAGGCGCCTCACCCGCCGTCCACGGTCGGTGGAGTCCAGCAGGCGTCCAACGACCCGCCCCAGTGCTACCAGGGGGCGCCTGGTGGGGCCGCTGCAACCAACCCACTTGTTGTTCGAGATGTGGAGGAGACCGAGGACTGCTTGTTCCTGAGGTGATACTTGCGCTGTTCTTTACCTCACAAAAAATTATGCTCACTGCGAAGCGCTCAGCGTCTATTCGCCCGCTGTGAATTCGACAGCTTCTTTACCGACAATTGTCTGGATCCACGGCGGAGGTAAGTGAGATACTAATGCTGCGAGCTGCAAGTGACGCACCTGTAGATATGTCCTTGGCTCAGCCAGTCAGTACAACGGCGCCGACCTTGTCTAGGAATCGAACAATGAGGTCGTGGTTGCCGTCGTTCAATACAGACTTGGGCTCTTCGGTAACACATCTTCCTCAACTTGAGCATATAATTTCATTTTGTCCAGGATTCCTTGCGGGCCAGGAGGTGAAAGATGATGGTGCTCTCAATGCTGGTTTACGTCTGTGTTCCATCATTTATCTCTCAACTCCTTCTCATCTGCAGGATAGTCGATCAAGATTTTGCACTGCGTTGGGTCGCTCAAAACGTTGGTCTCTTCCACGGATTCCGTGAATAAACATGCTCATATTCTCACAGATCCATAATTTCGGATGAGTTGAGTGCAACCCAGTCCATAACATCAGCCGACGGCACCTCCAGCGGCGATCCCAAAAAGGTGACCATCTGGGGAGAGAGTGAGCTGCTTATTCTTGAAACGAAATCGGACCTAATCACATCTCAGGCGCTGGCGCTGGCTCTGTCCTCCAACATGTAGTTGCCCGCAACGGCAAACGAATCCTCCGCTCTTCAGAGCGGCAATTACTAGCTCCACCTTCCTGCCGTCGCAATATCCGTACAACAACAGAGTCCCTCAGGTATCTGCCTGCGGTTTTTGTTGCTTCTGGATTGACGAACTATCGCCAGGCCGTATTCAACGATGTTGCAGCTCAAGCAGGGTATAGTGTCTCTTCACCGTCGTATCTTCAATACTTATAATCTAATGGGTTATATCACAGGTGCAACGGCACGGAAGTTTTGGATTGCCTACGCGCAGTTGACACTGTGACGTTGGTGGACATCAATGTAAACACGATCCTGGCCGGCTTCCAGGGCACATACACCTTCGTTCCCGTCATAGACGGGTCGTTCATAACGCAAAGCCCAACGGATGCCCTTCTCCATGGGAAAGTGAACGGGGTAAATTTTCGCTTTTTGTCATCAATCTCTTCTCTCAGCTCGCCATCCAGGACGTTTTACTGTCGGTGACTAATACTAACGAGGGGTTCATCTTCGTCAACCAAACTGCGGAATACGATGTCGCAGAGTATGCGAGCAACCTCTTCCCGCTATTCGGAGCCAAGGAGAGCAATGCCACGGCGTCCATCTACAAATCACTGGGGTCTTCACTTGATCAAGTCAACGCCATTATGACAGAATGTGGATTCCTTCTGTCGGTAGTATGCGGAAAGCTAACTTGCTCGCAGCAATATTCCTTTGCCCCATATACCTTCTTCTCGACGCCTTTTCCGGCAAGTCATACAAGGTTTTTTCTGCTTTTTTCCCTCATCAGCCGTCAACTCACACTCTACAGGGGTAATACGCGATTCCTCCTGCTTGGCATGCACAGGACTTGATCAATTATTTCCCATCCTTTACCGACTTTGGCTTAACCCTAATTTTCAATAACACCGACTTCATCAACGCGTTCACCCAGGGCTTCGTCTCCTTCGCAGCGAACCTCGACCCGGATGATAAACTGCGGCCTAGTATTGTGCCTGTGTGGCGGAAGTGGTCGCGCGCCGGAGAGACAGAGATGTTGTTCAACGAGACAGAACTGGGCGCACCAGATATTGCGCCGTTCAACACATCGAGTGCGTTGCTGGAGAGATGCGAGTGAGTTAACACTGTTTGGTTCGATGCCACATTTACTGGACACTCATAAATCACCGTGCAGGTTTTGGAGGAGTGTACGTCATCTTGCGGCGCAGTAATGGATCTCTACCTGTACTGGATGGTAGAAACATCTGTATGAAAAATTCGAGTCCGATTCCATATAGAAATCATAGAAATTATATCGCTTTCCATCCCCTTTCGGAGGAAAATGAGGTGTCTCGTATGCTTTTCCAACCAGATATACGTTCTCTTGAAATTCTCCTTCAAGTTACTTCAAATGTTTCTTGATGAACGCCAGGGAAGTATCAAAGGCACCTTGCTTGGCAGCAACTTGTACCGGGTCGGACTTGATGATGCCATCAATTCAGAGCACCGCGAAGTGCTCAATTGCTTACCGCATTTGCGCGAACCTCAAGTTTCATTTCAACCCAGGACAAATGAACGAAAAAATCTGAAGACCTACCGCGAACCCGTGCCCGACACCGTCAAACTGGCGTCTGAAATACCCGGGCAGGTATTGGCCATCCCCCAGCACCCCGTCTGTTTCCACTGCGAGGGCCGGGGTAAATCCCGTATCCAGCTCCGCGTTGTTGATTTCAACTGGAACGTGGGACTGCGCCTTCACGAGCTCAAAATCAGTCGGAACATTGAGCGAAGACGGGTGGGCCATCGTTCCGACTGCGATGGTGTTGTTCTGGACGAGGCGAGTCGCGTATAGACCTGGCGACCTTCGGAATTTAATTCGGACACGGTAGGCGGAGCTTACCACCAAAACAATAGCCGGTCGCGGCTATTTGCTTTACTCCGCCCGACTTGAGAGCGCGGACGACGGCGAGGAGTGGAGGTGTAGTCTGCGCTTCGCCGTGGTTGACCTCCCATGCGGTGATATTGCCGTTTGTTGGAAGAGCGTCACCGTTGAGATAATCGGGGGCATATGTCTGGCTCAATATGTCATCTCCCTTCCAGCTTCCAACATGCAGATGTGATTGAGACTTGCCGCAAATCCTGCCGCAGCCCATTGGTCGGCCTATGTCGGTTTCCATTATCAGCGTTGAATTTAATCATGAAACAGTTTGAACGCACCAACACCTGGAAGTTATACTTGTTGGGGACTTGGATAAGTATTGGTGAACATGACTCACCAGATTGTCGGGAGAGGGAAGGCCAAAGACATCTACATACCGCGACCATAAAAACCACAAGGGGGAAGTTGAAAGACGGTTCACTTACCGGTGAGCATCAGTACAACCTTGGTTGGATTGAAATTTCCTTTGGGCAAGGAGACATAGGTTAACACGCCATTGATCGTGATATTCTTGCCCTGAGGTGCAATGTCAGAGGGGACTTGCGAGTGGAAGTGCCCGGAGGAGTCGACCGGGGGCACGACCATGGCGTGGACGGCGGCGAACAAGGAGAGGAACACGTAGAGTTGCATGCGTTCAAGTTTGAAGCGACAATCGGGAATAGCAAAGGCACTCTCTTTATATATTGCAGGCGGAGGTGGTTCTCAGAGCGCGGGTGTCCGTCGGAAGCTTCAGGCGTCCACCTTGCGAAGAGCCGCACGCGTTGGTCTCTGACCGGAGAAGGAAGACGTGGGGAACAAGGAACAAGCGATACTTCTTTTGTATATCACCGGTCAAGTGCCGGACATTCCTCTCATTGCTAAACACTCCAGATTTCCGTCCGAAACCCTCAATGTGCAACTCAACGGTTACCCAGCCTCCACGACAGAGGTCTGCACTAAATTTGACAGCGCTGACGTGAAAATACCTCAGCGTACAGGTAGGTCAAGAATTGGAGAAAGGGACGCATGGCGGTCGAGAGGCATGGGAAAGATTGAACGAAAGTACATGCGCACATGCGACAATTCGTCCAAAGCAGGTTAACAGCATAACTCTGTGATTCTGCTGAAATCGGTGACCGAAGTTGGGAATACGAGCAGGAGTTCGAAGGAAGAATCCTTTCGAAATGGCCTCGGATTGGAGTTGAAGATAGATTTTAAATTTGAGGCCCGGGACCATGTTGGATATCGACGGATAGCGCCGAACCTCAGCGGAAATCAAATCAAGGTCCCAGGATTTCCTGTCCCTATCAGTGGCACTCGGTTCAAGGTTGCGGCCAGGTTCGTCGCCAACCATAAGGAGTAGGCGGATCGAAGGAACCAGAAATCGGGGACAAAAGGCCCTGGAGTCCGAGTCATAGAGTCCCAGACTGTCCATGTTGGTCAACAAGAAATGCTGAAGGAGAGAGAAAAAACAGTAAGTTCCTTTGGTGGTCGTCGTCTGGTGGTCCGACTCCGAGCGTTGAGAGCGATGATTGATGATCAATCAACAGCTGGTGGCGGTGCGCAGGCATCATTCTTCCCTCGTTCCGACGGCTAGTTGAGTATTTTCTGCTATTTTTCGAAGCTTGTGTGCGTTCGAGTTGGACTGATAGTAATCCTCGCCGCAGCTTGGCTTGGACGTCTTTCGCCATGTACTTCTGGACGCCGGCTCAGAGCCCGCTCGCGGTTGACCATGCATCCGTAGACGCTCTCGTACTATCCTCATTTACCGGCGCCGCAGCATGGGAGGACACTTTTATTGTGCCAGTCGTCGTAGCATCTGCCTCCGCGATTGTTTTGCTCCTTCATCTATTCTTCGTGTCGGTCTGGGGCCGCAAAATACGCGCGTTTTTGCTCAAGACCTCCGAACACCAGGTCGTGGACGCGGCACCTGCTATCCATTCCGTCGGCTTGGTCGAGTACGTCGCACAACACGGAGGTGCCACCATCTTCGCATTCAAGCTCGTGCGCCTAGTCGCCTGCCTTGCCTTGCTTGGCCTTTCCATTGCCTCCCTGGCGATCACAGAAGCGTGAGTGCGTTGTTTCATCTTTTTTTTGCGGACTAAAACTTGTTGTTATTGGTAGCAAAAGGAAAGCCCCAGGGAGTGAAAACATTACCGGATGGCTCCAAGTGGCGATGTGCCTGTCCTTCTTCTATAGCTCCGTCTTGGCCCTCGCAAGCGTGACTGCCTCACGGAGATGGAGTCGGGTCGCGGCCAAGCACCTCAACACGGTCCTGGCTGTAACCCTTTTCGTTTATATCTACCGGGATCTCTTTCCCTTGATCCTTTATCACCGTATTCCCCTGGACCTTTCGGAGGGTTGGATCTTATGGGCCAAGGTTGTTGCCTTATCCGTCGCTGCAGCGATCGTCCCGCTGTTTATTCCTCGTCAATACATTCCCGTCGACCCGAAGGTATTGACTACCGCTGCTCCAAATATGCGCTGTCTGAACGATGATAGAACCCCATGGCTGTTCCGAATCCGGAACAAACTGCTCCCATCATATCGTTGCTGCTATTCTCCTTCCTAGACCCTGTAGTGTTCTTGGGGTACCGCGTGGCTCACATTTCCCATGGTTTGTGCTCCAGTCCACGCCACTGCGGTATATTGAGTTTCTTCTAGAACAACTGCCACCGTTGAGCGATTACGACGCTTCTGCCAATCTCAAAGCGAGAAATTTCAAGGTCCGTAAATTGTCTCTTCGTCCCAATCAAATTCTCATCTCGACGACCAGCATCTCGTCTCCAAAAGGTGGCACCTCTTCTTCGGCCTTGTTTGGGTGTTTCGTTTCGAATACTTGACCATGGTGAGTTTCCGTTGCCATTGATGCTCACAGACAATGATTCGAGTCCCTGCAGGCGCTCATGGTGTTAGGCGTAGCGTCCGCAAACTTCGCATCCCCGATTGGGATTAATCGACTTCTCGAGTATGTCGAGATTTTTTCCCGGGCGAGCCCACATTTATTTAGACGCAAAGCTATCTCGAAAACCCCAATGAGGAGCCTACGGCCAAGCCATGGTTTTGGATAATATGGTTATTCGTGGGCCCGATGCTGGGCTCAATCTCGTTCCAGTGGTATATCTTCTTGGCCGTAAGCATATTCGCACACGAGTTTTTGTCGTACTGACAGCTACAAGACCCGTACGCTCGTGAGATGCGAAGGGCTGATAACTCAGCTAGTCTTCGAACATTCGTTGAAGGCGAGTGAACCAATCGGTCAAGAAACAAAGGAAACGAAATAAACTCCCTATAGATCCGAGTCAAAGCGGAAACCGCCGAAAAGACACCAAGCAGTGGTACATCGACACCCGCAGATAGCGGACCCCCGTCTCCCATTGACCAGGAACAGTCTAACGGGAGCGGGGATGAGACCTTGCACTCCGCTGACGCCCACACAGTCTCGCGGGATGAGACTCTACAGGCCAGCTCTTCTAGCATCAAGTCCACCACATCGAGCAAAAACAAGGGCAAGGAGGTTAATGAAGTGCCAGCAGAGTCGTCTGACGCGAGCAACCTGGTCGGAAAAATCACCAATTTGGTTAGCACCCATTATTCTGCTATCGCTTTCGCTCTTTTGATCGCAATGTATAGGTCACTACTGATTTGGGTCCGTTACACTTTTTTTGGTTTCAGTTTTTCGGCTAAACCGGTGCAGCAAATCTCACCGAAGGGCGTGACTTCTTGCTCCTTGTTCTGCTCATACCGTTGCAAGTTATCTTCTGCGGCGTCTTTCTGTACATGGTCCTTGGCTGGAGGTGAGTTTCTCCGTATATTAGTTTGCCTCTGGTCTGATTTCCTCCAGTGCGTTCGTTGGCATGGGTGTGATGGTTCTTTTGTTCCCTTTACCCGGCTATGTTGCCAAGAACATCCAAAGTGCATTAGAATTCTTTCGCTCTGATCATGGTGTTGATCGTAAATTTCAGAGGTTCAACAACAGCGCATGAAAATGACAGACGCCCGGGTCCAAACGGTCACCGAAAGTGAGTCGTGGCCTTTTCGACTTTTTTTATGAAATTCTTATGGATGGTTATCAGCGATGAATGTCCTCCGAATGATAAAGTACGAATCATGTTCTGCTTAGTGCTGCCGTTGTCTAACAATTTTCAGAATGTTCGGATGGGAGCGCCAGATGAACGAGAGAGTCGCGGATAAGCGGGACGAGGAACTAAAGTGGCTATGGAAAAAGCAGATGCTGGATCTTTTGAATGGCACCCTCAAGTACGTTCTATGATCTCTGCCTTTACTGCTCTGAGCTGTCATTGCCAGCTTCTTCCTCCCAGTATGCACGATGCTGGCAACATTCGGTCGGTTTCTTGTCAAACGTTCTAACAAGCCGTTGACTGTATATATCTTCACTCCTATTCTGCCTTCTAGCCACCTAGTCAGTTTGTTCATGTCTCCTCGCGGACTTTTTGCTAACGAATCTGCAGCGTCAGTACCGCTTCGTAGATCGCCGGAATCACTCACCCACCTCCTCTATAGACGGTCATAATGAAGCAGGATTTAAGCGCTTCGAAGGTTTTCTCCTCCATGTCTGTCTTTGACGTGCTTCGCAACCAGCTGCACTTCGTGTTCTGGGAATTGAGTCAGGTCATGACAGCTCAAGTTTCGGTATGTTCTAATCTTCTTTGCTTTTCGCCGTACTCAAACAACCGCCCAGCTGAGTCGTGTGAACGAGTTCCTCCGCAAGACTGAGCTCCTCGATTCCTTCACCGAAAAGGATCCCAGCACTTCGGAGCTCTTCGTTCCCGCTGATGCCGAGTCCGAAGGAAAGATAGGATTTCGCGATGCAACTTTTGCGTGGTCCAGCGAAAAAACGGACGGCACCCTTACTCCATCCAGGCGTAAATTCATGCTCAAGATCGAAGGCGAAATGCTGTTCAAGCCTGGGTGCATCAATCTTGTTGTTGGACCCACCGGATCCGTGCGGGCGCCTCTATTTTCCTTGCGACTGAATTCGCTCATGGGCTTATAGGGCAAGACATCTCTCCTGATGGCTCTTCTCGGTATGTCCCCTCGGGTGTTTATGAATCTGATCCACCTTACCCGTTTCCAGGCGAGATGCACTTCATTCCGTCAGGCCCGTCATCGTGGTACAATCTTCCGCGCGCGAAAGGTGTCTCTTATGCCACTCAAGAAAGTTGGGTACAAAATGTAGGTTGTTTGCCATGCGCCCCATCTATATACAACTGACCTTATTTGCGTTCGTTATTTCTAGGAGACGATCAAGGTCTGTCTGGCATGCTCGTGAAATATCAACAACGGTCTATATTGTTCTAGGAAAATATACTTTTTGGTGCCGAGTTCAACGAGGAACGGTACAAGAAGGTTTTACAAGAGTCCTGGAAATCTTCCAAACGAATCTGACGCTTGTTAGGTTCTTCATCAATGTGCTTTGGAACGGGATCTAGAGCTCTTCGAGGCTGGCGATGCAACGTGAGGACACCGTTAAATACTGCGCAGTTTTTATCTCTAACCTCGGAAACAGTGAAGTCGGCGAAAAGGTATGCCTCAAAGTTCGAATCAGGATTGATTAGTTATAGCTCCTCGTAGGGATTGACGCTGAGTGGTGGCCAAAAGGTGTCTTTCGTGCAGATGTCGAGACAATTTCACATTACTAACACAGCGAAGGCCCGCATTACTCTCGCGAGGGCTATCTACGCTGACACTGAGATCGTTCTGTGCGTCCATCCAGTTGTCATGTTCGAATGGTTTTGAACTTTAAATCTCAGGCTGGACGATGTACTGGCGGCTTTGGAGTAACGTCCCTCCATTCTTCTTTGTCCACCGATTTCTGACGCATTAAAATCAGCGTCCACACATCGAAGTGGATTGTTAAGTACATACATCGATCGCGACACTGCCAGTGGACTAATTTGATGCGGTTTAGCAATTGTCTTCGTGGAGACTTGATTCGGGGCAGGACTGTCGTCCTGGTCACTCACAACGTAGCTATGGCCAAACCGCTTGCAAAATACGTTATTTCGATGGGTATCGACGGGCACATCCACAGCCATAGCTCAATCTCGGAAGCCCTAGCCACGGATGATGTCCTGGCCCAAGAGCTCAGCAAAGACCAGGAAATCCTCGAAAAGAAAGTAGATGAAGTCGATGCTCCTCTCCCCCCTGCGGAGAAGAAAACGGACGGGAAGTTGATTGTGGCCGAGGAAATCGAAGAAGGCCATGTGAGCTGGCACGCCCTCAAACTGTACTTCAAAGCGCTCGGCGGCAACCATGCACTGCTCTTCTTCGGCCTTTTCCTCACCGGAATCGCACTCACGGAGATATCCCAAACTGTTCAGACCTGGTACCTCGGATATTGGGCTAGGTGAAACCCCTTCCTGAACCTTCGTTGGTCGCAACTGAATTCCTGCCCTCTTCCAGCCAGTACACAAATCCTGACGTCTCGCAAGTGGATGTTTTCTAGTGAGTCATCTGCATCCACTCTTGCTGTACAGACACTTATGGTTCGCACCTAGTTACCTCGGCATCTTTTGTACGCCGCTCCTATTCACCCTTTGTCACCATTTCTAACCCTTACAGGCATCTTACTGCTGATTGCGATGGTCCTTTACGCGTTGGCGTTCATCCTCTACACCACAGGAGTGTTCCGTGCTTCGAAATCCATTCACAAGCAACTCATTGAATCAGTGCTTGGAACCACTTTAAGGTCAGTTTTCGGCTATTGTTTCTTAGCTCGTTTCTCATCCATACATTACAGATGGCTCGACATCACCCCCACTTCCCGAGTGATAACGAGATGCACGGTAGATGTACGTCTATGCCTCTCAGTCCAACCCTTTTCTTTGACGCCTCATAGATCCGAACTGTCGACGGATCCATACAATTGGCGAGTCATGACAGGACGCACAGCCCATATTCGAAGTTGACGGCCAGCAGAATTTGTGGGACCTCCTGGAACTTTCAATGTCAATGCTCGCCAAGTTTGCAGCTGTTATACTGTTCACTCCCTTGTTCTTCTTCCCCGGTGCATTAGTGGGCGTGTTGGGCGGCTGGTGTGGTGTCAGTTTACCGTTTCTGTTTTCTGCATACGCTCACAGAAATTCAGCAAATGTATATATCCGCGCAGCTCAGCGTCAAACGCGAGATGAGCAATGCCAAGGTAGTCTCTCTCGTCCTGCTGTTAACAGCTTCTGACTCTCGCTTCCAACAAGGCGCCGGTTCTCGGCCAGTATGTCCAGCCTCATATTGTCATCCGGAACGAAATTAACATGTATCCGTCGATAGCTTCGCGGCAGCGATGAATGGCCTCGGTGAGCTCGATCTCCCGCGAACTTTGTCTCTCCCTCATGGTCTTGTAGTGTCCATTCGTGCTTATGGAGCCCAAGAATCTATCATCAATACTTCGCTCGAACGCATCGACAAGTACACGCGTACAGCAAGGACGTTCTACAACCTCAACCGATGGGTGTGTATACGGATCGGTAAGTTAATCTCACTCATCCAAGACCTTACTTACATTCATTTCCATGCGTAGACGTTCTCGGTGGCCTCTTTGTGGGTACTTTCATTGGACGCTAAACTGAATTTTCACGGCTTTCGTGTCAGGCTGCCTCCTTGGCGTACTACTTGATCTACTTCCAGGTACAGTACCTGCTTGTTCCTTATTGGGATCCCGACAGTAATGCATCCTCCTCAGTCCCATACCCCAGCAAACATCGGCTTCAGCTTGAACATGGTAAACCCGCCGTTTCCTGTGTTGCTCGGAGCTCACGAACTCCCAGGCCATCGGATTCTCAGGCATGATCCTGTGGTGGGTGAGTAACCCCAAGCTCTTGTTTCCGGTCAACTACTAACCTTCAAAAGGTCCGGGTGCTGAACGACTTCGAGATCCAAGGCAACTCGCTTGAACGAATCCGAGGATACCTTGATATCGAGCAGGAGCCCAAACCAACGGCCGATGGGGTGCCACCGGCTTACTGGCCTTCGAGCGGAAAGTTGGCCGTAGAAAAGCTCAGCGCGAAGTATTCGGCGGATGGGCCGAAGGTACTCCATGACATTTCTTTTACCGTCCAGTCGGGTGAACGTGTCGGAGTTGGTGAGTTCCAGCTGTGCTTTCACCATCAGGCAACTCACCTGTCTGCAAGTGGGACGAACAGGATCCGGAAAAGTTAGCTTGTCGTTTCGCCTCACTGGTCTTTTTTAACCTTAGAGCCCAGAGTTCCTTGACGCTGGCTCTCCTGAGATGCATATTTACAGACGGAACGGTCCTATACGATGGTACGTCATCCGGTCGTATGCTTGGGAACGGCTAACGGACCCGCGGGTAGGCATTCCAACTTCTTCGATCAATCTTGACGCACTACGCTCGAATATCACTATTATTCCGCAAATCCCCGAGCTGCTCACGGGCTCGCTGAGGAATAACCTTGATCTATTCGAGCAATACGATGACGCGACCCTCAATAATGCGCTGCAAGCTGCGGGACTGTTCGCCCTTCAGAATGAGATGGACGAAGGGAAAATTACCTTGGACAGCGAGATTTCCAGCGGCGGCAACAATCTGAGCGGTACGTTTTCTCCTTGCGTCGCATCCATTTTTATTCATCATGTTTTCAAGTGGGGCAGAGGCAAATTCTTGCGTTGGGTTTGTGATCTCTTTCGAGCCAACGGATGCGCACTCATTCCGCTTCTATAGCCCGTGCTATCGTTCGTGGCAGTAAACTATTGATCCTCGACGAGGCAACGTCAGCCATAGGTAAAATCCTCCATGGTATGCGCGTACGACCGGACTGACTTGACCGCAAAAAGACTACAAGACAGACTCCATCATACAGTCCTCCCTCCGGAATGAGCTGCCCAAAGACACGACGCTCCTGACTGTGGCCCATCGGTTGCAGGTAAGTGCAGTCGCAGCTCGGGGGTTAGGTTATTTCTCAATTTGCACAGACGATCATGGATGCGGATAAAATCGTGAGCGACAGTCGAGTACTTGTTCTTTTCAGTACTCATGTTCGTTGCAGATGGTCCTCGATGCCGGCCGTATTGTATGATTAGTCGCTCCACCCCCTTCCGGTGTACTGATAATTGCGCAGGTCGAGTTCGACACTCCGAAAGCGCTGCTTGCAAACAAGCACGGTCAACTTCGGGCGCTCGTGGACGAGTCTGGCGACAAGCACGCCTTATACAAGATGGCTGGAGCGTAGTAACTTGCCAACTCGATTATTAGAGAGAGAATACCGTATTTATTTCTCCAGCGAGATCCCTTTCGAAGTGCTGTGAGTGAATGGTAAAAAACATAAGGCTCTGAGTCGGCAGGTGAGTGCGAGCCTGTCGTACATTGTACATACTTCTTCCACATCTAAGAATGTGTTGAGATTTCGTCAACATCAAGTCAAGAACGATTGCAAACCGAATCAAAGCTCGTCGCCTCCACGTTTTGCGCGCTGCTTTGGCTCCTGGATATCTACCCTCCCTACTGCCTTGAATGCCGCCAATATCTCCGCGCGCTTGGCCTCGGACACCTCCCACTCGTCCTTCGGGATGCTAACGAGCTGTACATCGGCCATCGTGCCGACCTGGCCAACGTGCGCCACCGCCGGGTGGATAAGCCCAAGGGACGCCGGGGCTTGCAGGTATGAAGACGCGGAGGGGAGGGTAACGGCGAGGTATGTATTTGCAGCGTAGTTGAGATTCAGAGCCATCGTGGTTTCGTGTAAGCTTGTTGGGTCTTGGCGTTCGAGAATCTGGCAAGTTTACATTATACCACCACTTATAATGTCTCAAGTACCCAGTCCGAGCCCAAGCCCAGGTCCCGCGCTCTCATCCCAGGTCGGCGGGCATCCGAACGGCGTGCTCACCACCGAGGACGAAAGCCTTCTCATCAAGCAGGCTCTCCCGTTGGAACTCAAGTTTTATCAGACGGTCGCGGCAGCAACGGAGCCCGAGTTCGATGCCCTGCGCCCGTTTATCCCCAAACTCATCGGTACACTGTCGTTAGAGGGCGAGCTTGACGCGGACAAGCCTCCGAGCGAAGGCAGCATCAACATCAAGCGCATCGAGGGATCGCAGAAAGATGAGTGGTTGCGGGGCTCTGCAGGCCCGGCAGCGATGCTTATAGTCGCGCACAGTCCCTCGTGTTGGAGAACCTTGCATATCCGTTCGTGAAGCCCAACATCCTCGACATCAAGCTCGGCACAGTCCTATACGATGAATCTGCATCGCCAGAAAAAGTGGCGCGCATGATCAAGACTGCAGAGACTACGACGTCGCTCACGACGGGGATCCGGCTGACAGGGTTTCAGGTCGCTGCTGCTAGTGCGTTCGAGTGGGAATAACAAGTCTGACGCGATGCGTTGCAGGTACACGATAACACAACAGGCGAGGCCGTGACCACAGCGAAAGCGTACGGGAAGTCCATATCTGCCGCGCAGTTGCCCGAAGGCATCGCACGCTTCTTTCCCATCGCGAGCGCGGACGCTCCCGCACAAGGCCTCCCCGCGGCGCTCTTGCTGCAAATCCTCGAGCTGCTGCGCGAGGACGTGCAGGACATCCGTGACGCGTTCGCGGACCTCGAAATGCGCATGGTCGGCGGGAGCCTGCTCATCCTGTACGAGAGCGACGCCACGCGTGCGGAGGAGGGCCTGCAGTGGATGCTCAAGGATGATGATGAGGAGGATGACGACGAGGAGGATGACGAAGATGAAAGCAAGCCCCCAAAGCCCGGTCCTCCGTGCGACGTCCGCCTCATCGATTTCGCGCACACGCGCTTCGTTCCTGGGCAAGGCCCAGACACGGGGGTCTTGTTGGGATTTGATACGGTTCTTTCTCTCTTAGACGAGAGAATCGCGGCTGTAGGTAAAAGTGTATAGGCCGCCGTTTAATCGATAGATATTTCAGCACACGATACCGGCGCAAGTCCCGTATGGGTTTGGCATGGGTCAACAACGGCCTTGCAGCGGCCTCACAGCGGCTTCGCGAGATTGCCCGAGATGATTCGCGAATAAAGCGTGTTGAGACGGGGCCCCACGGGACATACCCCAGAGAAGTCCGTACTTCGGAAGCTACTTCCACCGGGGGCCCGCCTTCAAGTGAGGCGCAGCGTGTTCGGGCGTGCGGGATATCAATCCAATCGGTTGTTATTTTGTTCAACCGGTATCGTACAAGTACAGCAGACATAGGCTATAGCAGCGTGTATGTACATACAATTAAATTACACTTTGTCTTCTGCGCCGGGGCCAGCGGGTACATTTCTGCGCATCGCATGTGCAGCTCGTTGGTGGTGCGCACGGGCAGCGGCATTTCTAAGATCAGTCAAAATGAGTACGCGGCATTCGGAACCACGACACGAGACTCACGGTTTATTGAAGGGGCTCTCTTCGCCAGTGTAGAGGAACGCATCGTAAAACACGCACCCGGCCTGCGCGCCGAGGATGGGGGAGATAATCGGACACCAGAGCCTGTGCGAAGAGGTAAGCTGGGACACGTTGATACACATGGAGGGATTAACCAGTAGTGGCTAGATAAGTAACGAATCAGTTTAAGAAGCGCGGTCGATGAGGAAGCGTACGGACTTGCGGTATGTGTAGACCTGCGCGCCGTATCCTACCATCGAAGTCAAAAGACTACGCAGCTTGTCAAGATCGTTACGGGGATGCCAGTGGAAGGGACCGTACCGTGGTCCGAGGTCACGGGCAGGATTAATCGCGTACGCTGTCTCCATTCCAAGACAGGCACCAATCCCCAAGATAAGGATGAAGAGGACCAGTGGAGCGAGGCCGGCTGGGGGCGGGCAGTTTTTCTTGTCGTTGATGGCGAGCACGACAACGAGCTGCGGCAATATTTAAGATCGGCTCCGAAAAACGCTCGAGAGAAATGAGATTACCAGAACGGCGGTAGCGAGGAACTCGGAGAAGAAGCAAGATACAGTGGTCATGTAGTCCAGCTTGGAAGCGAGTAAGTTTTAGCTCGAGGAACTGCGGGGGGACAATACAAACAGCGTAGGTAGAGAACCTGGACTGAGCGTCAGCAAGGAAGAAGAACAAGACATTTGAAAAGGTACTCACAGACTGGCAGTAGCGAGAGTCCGGATATGAGGCCCACCCTCGAATATATTCTACAGGAAATGAGAGAGATACACACAAAAACGAGGAGCGGACACAAACAATAGCATGGAAATAATTGGCATACACTAAAGCAGCCCCGACTAGACCGCCAAGTGTCTGCGCAGCAATATAGCCCTGCAGCGGCGTGAGCGAAGAAGTGGAGAACGAAAAAATTCCTCTCGTACAGGCACTTTCTTCCAAGGGAAACCTCGGTAAGTGGCCATGGCGATAGTCACAGCAGGGTTGATATGGCCGCCAGAAATACCGCCAGAAACCCAGACACCCATGGCGGTTCCGATAGCCCACCCAAAGCTGATAGAAAGGTAGCTCTAGAGAGCAGTGTGAGACGGTGTTCGAACAGCGAACGCCCGAAGCACTTACACCCTTTTGCGAGGACGCGACGCCAGTGACAGAGGAAAGCACCACTTGACAGTCGACGCCAGTCCCGAATATAATAAGTATACAGACGCCTGTATCTTGGTCAGCGTTCCGACGGACGGAGATTTTTCGTGAAACACTTGCCCAAGAATTCCGCAACGTATTCCCTCATCATTAAGCTACGCACAAAAATGAGCGGCAGGTTTGCACGCAAACGACACACATACCGATACTTTGACCACGCATTAGGATGAATTGTGATACTGTCATGACCGGCGTACTCCTCGATGAATTCAGTGTCCGTCTCGTCCTTGGAGCTCCTTGTGTAGGCGCTGGACATGCCGTCGGGAGCTTTGGACATGGACATGACGAAATGAACGGGGGAGTAAAGGTAAAACGAGTACGGATCCTGAGGGCTCCATTTATACCCGTGGATAGAGAAGTAATCTGTGTGGTCGCGTGATGTTCGTCAGCCCAATAACGTTGAATATTCGCTAAACGGCGTAAGATGATCACAAAACGGGCGGCCAGAATAAAATACGCCGACCCCATGATCGTCTCCACATCATGGAAGAAGATCAGGCAATAGAAGCGGAAGGACGCAACGGGAAGAATGAGGCGGCTTGGGAAGTTGGGATTTCTCTTGGACTTGCCAGTGATAGCGAACATCGTCGGCGTTGTGCGCGAGACACAACATGCGAAACCGCGATCGCAAAGACAGTTGCACCTGTCCTGTTGCGAGTGTCGGGCAAGCCCAAAGCGGCGACTCCAAACGGGGGCACAACGATGGACCGACCAAAATGTCGGACCGACTTTCCGAACGCTATTGATCGGCTTACCTACACGCCAAAAGCTGTGCTGCAGTCAAAATGAAATTTCAGGAACTGTCTTGCTGTTCGGAAATTAATTGAAACACGAGGCGATTTTCTGCGGGTCCAAGTCTGTCCAAGTCGGGTCGGAGACGAATTTCTCAATGGTACAGTCCTTTGGATTGTTGCATAAAACACGAGTTTCAACCCGGCTATCGGCTCTGTTTAACCGGATGAACGGACGCAGCGATAATCCGTGCCTGTAGGCGGGATTCGGATCAGCTGCAAGTCCAGAGATGAAGATGAAGCCCAGCAGAAGCGACGAACCTGTTCAATAAACATCTGACCGCCATCCCATCCACCATGCGCAATATCGGAGATGCTATCCACCAGCCTGCTGATGCTCTCTTGAATTCCAAATCGTTCCCCAGTGTATTTCCTCCATTTGACAACATTCCGGAGAAGTTTCGTTCTGCGATTGAGGAACCGTGTTCGGGCTGGAATGGAGGCTGGGTCAAAGGGGGCGGCCCCGCCCGCCGACGAGGCCGATCGGTATTTGTCGACCAGCCGTTCGCTGTCCGATATCGCGGCTTGGAAAACAGTCAGTACTGTCTTCAAAAGCACCTGAGAGACTTGTGAGGTCATTGCGGACGCTGAACTGTGAAGACCAACCAGGAATTTCGCATTTCCAGGCTCAACACTGGCTTCTACTTCCTCTGACAGATCCACTATGCGCCGCACACTCGCGTCAGAGTACGCGTCGAACACCCCTCCCTCTACCAGTTTACAGATTCTCGGAATCATCGCGGTGGATACCATGGATGCTACGAGATCTCCGTCCGTACCAAGCTCGTCTCCGAGCGGTCGGGAATACTCGTACAGGCCCTGGTACCATTTGAAACTATCCAAGCTCCGGGGCTCCTGTAGATGTTCGGCTGCATGAGTATTATTCTAGCGGGGCGGCCCAGATTGAAACAAACCTTGATAAAGTCCCATCCGACTATCTCCAAGCGGACCCAAAATTCCCAGACGCTGACAACGCCCAGGCCGCCCCATGCTCCGACGTAACTGTCAGCATATTGTTGGCGCCAAGCGGTCCATCGCCCTTTTGCGGGGTCGCGGAACTCCTCTGCGCGTACGTCGGAGAGAACCTGGTCCGCACGTTCCGCCAGCGATGACATTGCGCTGCGGTACGATATTAGATCGGATGGAGGCAAGGACGAGTCCGTAGAGTAGCCTTCGTTGTCGTCCGACTCCTTCTGATGTCGCCGTTGCCGTCGAGCAAGACGTGCTGCTCGGCGGAGAGCCGGGGTGGGTTTTGGAACGACACGGCCGAGCTCGTCGGTCTCTTCCTCCTCTGGTTCTCGCCTGACACCCATGAATACGCACAGGTCATCCTCGTCTTCGGCATTGCGGCGCTCCTTTATCATATCGAACCTCTCCTGGAGAAGAGAAGCATGCTCCTCTTCCAGTTTTTCGAGAAGAGGATACTAGACAGGGTACATCAGACAACTGAGAGATGTAGATTATAGTCAAAAACACCACCTTTTCATCCAGGAAGCCGGCGACGCCTTCAACCCACTCTTTGAACTGGCCGAACCAGGCACGCTTAGCTTCGGCTCTTTCGACCATTTGCCGCATTTCTTGCTCCCGATCCTCCACTTCGTTGCGCTCCTGCCCGATAGTCGCCAGAGCAGTGGTATTCGAAGCATGGGAGGTGGTCAGTTGCGTCAACTGCTGAGTCAACCGAGCGAGCGCCGGCCCAAGAGCGGGTAGAGAAGTCGCGAGAGGTACTGGATGTTTTAAGCAATAGATATAAGAACGAAGACAAAAGCACCTACTTGGTGCAGGCGTATAGGTTTCCTTTACTTTCGGACCAGGAGATGCATCTATAGGCGCTTGGGCACCCCGCCGAATCTGTTCCTGCTCCCACTCATCCGCCTCTTCATCCGATTCCGCCCTGTGGAGAGTTAGACGATACAGAATTTGGAACAAGGATTATGCTTACGCTTCAGCAATCATCTCCTTCATAGCGTCTCTGCGCTTGCTCGCCTCTAGTTTCCGCGACTTTTTGCCCAGTGCAATTCGTTCTTGTGCACTGGTGTACTCGGCATATTCTGCCCACAAAACAATCGGGATGCATCCACAGTGAAAGATGAACAGGCGTACCGTCGTCGCCCTCTCCAAGTTCGTCTTCTTCTCTCACCAACCGACTGTCCGGATGGGGTCCCAGAGACTCGTCTGGCCGTTTCGCGACGGACAAAGATATAAAATCGTCTTCAGCGGAGACACCGGTTTTCCGGAGCCGTTCCCGCCGTTCTCTGGCCACCTTTATTGACGACTCTGAGGGAATAAACGTCTCCGAGTCTGTGAAACGCGACTTTTAAGCACGCGTTACGGCTGGAGCAGTAACTGTTGGGACGCACCAAACACGTCTATGCTCTCATCAACATCTTGCATAGAGATGTCTGCGGACATATCTCCCATGTCCATAGACATGTCTGCATCGTAGGGGTCGGGGGCCCGAGAGGACGGCGTGCTAGCCTTCAGCTGGTTTATATACGCCTTGTCATATGTCGGGCCGCGGTGGGGCAATATCGATGCTTGGTCCAGACTCGAAGGTACGCTATTGCTGCAAAGCGACGCGTTTTATGAGCGTTCCACAAAAAGAAAAAGAAATAGTGGCGTACGATGGATGCGTGCCCAGCGATAGCCTCTGGCTGAGGTTAGACTTCTTTACCTTGAAGACCTCCCCACCCCCCTCCTTGCCCACAATTAGCATGCAGTTCTTTCGGGCAATTAGAACGCAAACCTCGTCCTCGTCGGCCCCAAAGCTGAGTCGCGACTTTGGCTTTGCGCGTTTGGCTTTGTTCTTCAACCGCGTTGCCAGTGTGCTGGGAGATTCATTACCGGTATCGTTGCTTTCTGGTTCCGGAGACGAGGCCCTTGCTCTGACGGTGGGCTTGGATTTCCGCTTGATGAACAACGGTGTTGACTCCGACATGCCGCTGTGACTGTCACATGGCGACGTCGTCCCATCAACCATCAATCCCTTTTTGGGTGCGAGACGTTTTCTTCCCGATGAGGAAGTGAAGCATGGGCTGCACTCGGAAGGCGATCGAGCAATCCAACTGCCCGCTGAAATTCATTTCACAATGTAACCGACATTCATGCTGAAACTATGTCAGACTTGGGTCCGGAGGAGCAAAGAGGCCCATAGGCATTCCGAAGAAAATAAGGCGTAGGGGAACGATGTTCTGAGAAGATCATCACAAATTGTGGTCCGAAGGCAAAAATATCAAGGGTCGATATACTGTGCCGGAGTCCACTGTTTCGAGGCAGTGTTGGACCCAACGAACAAACTGCAATTGCGAAAACTTATACACGTTGACGTCAGTACTACAGCGGAACCAGTTTCTTCGCCTGGCATGTATCATCGGCCAAGAACTCGATGATTATCAGCATAGAATCCCAAGAAAGACCCGGAAATTAGCGCATTCAACTGAAGCTTGCCGTCTGAGAAATGTTGTTGTTTCCAGGTCTTCCGGGGCGCGAACAAATGTCGCAAAGACCTGTAATGCAAAGTTTTCGATTGCCAGGCGGAGCATTGCACCAAAGAGCTAACATGAAAATAACGCGTCTCCTTGGGTCTCCATTTGTGTTTCGGCGGGACACAGATAGAACACTGCTGCCACCCCGGATTGAAGGCAGGGATAGACGAACCGCTGATAAAGAAGGGACGGTCTATTATTGTACAGATCTTATGCTCTTCATATACATGACCTTCCACGACGCACAGCGGATTTGCGCGCGTTCTGCAGCATGCGATACAAAGCGCTGCAAAAGAACTTGTCTGCTATCAAAGACAACTGCGTTGAAAGGAGCGAAAATGGTCATCGAGCCGGAGAGACAGAAGTCGGCGGCCATTCGAGACGGAAGACCCCTGAGAAGCTCTGATCGGAATATATCTTGGTGGGAGGAACAATCCAACAGGACTTGGTGTTCAGACCCGCGATTCCAACCCCGTACCAAGAGAAAGCTCTGAATAGACACAATAGACGTTGACGCCACATCATGTGTGAAGGAGCTCAAAATACCTCGGTCCTCGGTGCCGTTGTCTCGCCAAGTCTCGCCTGAACGCCCACCAAGTACCATCCATCCGCATCTCAATCCAACGAGCAGCACCTTGCCAGTGAGCAGTCCATCGAGGCGAGATTCAAGCCGAGCACTGATGCTTTTGTTACAGAGGTTCAAGTCAGACATGAGCGACGCAGAGTCGAAGAACGCCGTCGCTGAGAAGGAGGGCAAGACCAAGACCAAGTGCGCCTTCAGAGTCTTTGGAATGCAACAGGAGGCCGAGAGATCCTATAGACAGCCGCAGACGCAGGATGAAGACGATGAGCCCGAGTGGACGCCGCCGGACCTCGAAGACGCCAAAGGCGACCGGGCGCCGCAGACGTATCATAGTAGCTCGAAACCTGCGAACTCGGGGGGAACAAAGGGCACCAAGGGACATTAAGAAGAAGACTGTACGGGGAGAACAGAGGAAACTCTGAATGGAATTACCGTGATCAAATCGCCGTTACCCATGTAGAAAAGAACCAAGTCCGGAATATATTGTACATACGTCCGCCGCAAGTAAGGAAGTAAGGATGTAAGAGTACTTAAGTGTGCGTGGATAGTAGTGTTCATAAGAAAAGAGCGGCGCGTGTACAGTCTGAAATACATTTTGAGAGTTATAACATGTCCACGGCACCAGCGAGATAGCTCGCGTCGAGGATCAACCTCTTCCGTCCGTCCCGGACCCGCAATTAATTGTACAGATATGCAGATACGCAGAATAAGATCGGCGGCACTCTACCACTTGCCCGCAAGTCGGCCGACGCCCCACACAAAGCCGCCGCCGCCGACCGGCAGCAGCAGGACCCACACGCCAATGTCCCAGACCACGCGCTTGCGGAACTGATGCCGCTGCAGGGCACGCTCCTTGCGCTGCAGCAGCTCGTCGGCCACAGAGGGCGGGGGCTCTGTGGACGGGGACGGGTCGGCCATGGGCATCTGCGGCACGACGATCGACAGCGGGCGCTTGAAGAAGTGGGTCGTGATGTGGATGAGCGCGGGCAGGAAAAACGTGCTCGCGCAGGCGGATGCGAGGAGGACGTCGCTCAGGACGCGTGCGATGCGCGTGGGCACGAGGGAGAGGACGACCACGAGGGCGAAGGTGAGGTACTTTGACAGCGGGATGGTCGTGGCGCGGCGGATGCGCTCGGAGATGGGGAGCGACGGGGTGGTGACGAGCACAGACGGGATAGCGAGTAGGAGGGTTAGGGAGTTGAGGACCGCGATGGCTGGCTGGAGGCGCAGCGGCGGAGGGTCCTGCAACTGTGTGAATCAAAATAAAATAAAAACGGGCAAGGGGAATTGGGCATACAATGACAACATTCATTTGTGCGGTGAAGAAGATGAGGGGCAGGGTGAAGCCGATGGCGACAGCCACGGACACGGTGGAGAGAGTTGTGAAGGAGCGGGAGGCTGAGCTCTTCGAGAGCACACTGGAATGCAAGCCGGCTTTCAAGGAAGCATAGAGAGGGAGTGTGGAAGACGACGTGAAAGCAAACGCCGTCGTAGCTGTAAAAATAAGAAAATCATTCGAAGAATACAAGAACGACGCACTTATTCCTTGCCAGAAAGTCCCCATTCTGAGCCAGCCGGGGTTGATTTGAAGAGTCCCTTGCGCGTGGGCAATGGCGACACAGATGAACCAAATTATGTAGGTGGCAACGGAGGTCCAAGTCGCATAGACGATGCGTTTTGAGGCCAGGGACTCGGCCGAGACCAGCGGAAGCAGAGCGAGTGCGAACGCCGCGGTCAGAATTGGACGTGGGGGGAGGGCGAGGTCTTCCGGGAGGAGGGGCAGAATTATATGGACCGATTCTTTGGCAGCATTAACAACCATATGGACAAGAACGAAAATGACTTACCACGGAGGTAGATGAAAGCCAACAGGACCCGCAGCGTGCCAGTGCCGCCACGCACTATAGCGCGAAGCCAGGCACGCTGGCGCTCCTTTCCTCTGCCCCGGGCGAAGGCGTCCAAGACGATGTCCTCAAGGTCAGCCTTGCGCATGTAGCGGGCAAGCATGTACCATATCTGCCGTGAAAAGGCAGACAAGACCGCAAAGATGAGCAGCGGTGGGATTCCAAACTTGAGCGGTAATTGGGTGTTTGGCAAGAACAATGCGCCGAGTTTGAGATATGGCGAGAGGAGGTAAAGGAAGACGAGCGACGGGGCCATAGGAGGACTGAAGGACCTGCGTATTTCGAATTCTGGGCTTTCGGGGACGTCCTCGTCGTCGTCGGGAAAGTCAAAGGGGGATGAAGGTTCTTCATCGTCGTGCACGAGGATGAGAGCCGTCGACGAGTTGAAGTTTGAGAGGATTGGTGAAGACTCGCCGGACGAGCTCGCCGTGGAGAGACGGCGAGAGTCCATGGCAAGGAGGAGAGTATTAAGGGAGGAGGAGGAGGAGGACAAGCTTGTTCGGAGGTATCCGATCCGCAGCGCACGCCGATCACTTTTGCTTATAACGGTCATCTGTCCCTGCTCTATGCCAACCGAGAACTGTCTGGGCTCACCAATAATGTATCGAGCAACTACTGCTCACGCGACGGGATTCGGGCACTGACACTCGTCTTCAACTCGTCTTCGACCCAGCTTGACAAATTTCGGCTGCTATACTTAGTCCCAGGCGATCCAAGGACCAAATTTATCGACGTTGATTCTCGAGTGTCACTTTCCATGGTCTTAGACTCGGTTGTCCTCTCCGACTCCTTTGCGATTCTCACACTAAACAGTTACCTGGCCAATACACCGACTGTAGCTCGGGTCGCAATTATTCTTAGGCCAACATTATTGACCTTCTGGTGGAGAATGCTATGTGTTGCAATATCTGAGACGCAAGACAAAGGCTCGTCCTTCGAACCGGTGGACTCGAGTCTGGACTCGCAGAAAATATCATCAATAATGGGTCACTGATCTGCTCTGGTGTTAAAATTTGAGACTACCTAAGTTATCTGTTCAGGTGGAGGCATATGCGACTGGAACCATTTCACCACAGACCCTGGTGCCTCGTCCCCAAGGAAGAGCTCCAGATTCTGCTGCGACTCGGCCGCAAACTCGGCGGCTCTTTCACACATCTTTTGTTCAAACATCGTAACCGCCTCCTGCCATTTTCCACTGTCCTTCGTACCTGCCAACGCCAACGCCAGCTCTAGTCCGTCGAGCAGCGCAAGGTTAGCCCCTTCGCCCGCGAATGGGCTCATCAAGTGCGCCGCATCTCCAATCAGCGTCACGCCTGGCGTCGAGGTCCATTTATGCCCCACAGACAGCGTATGCAAGGGCCGTAGGTAGATTGCGTCGCCATCGCATTCGCTGATGAGTTGCCTGAACCATGGCGCCCAGCCTTCGTACCGCGAGAGGAGAATCGCGCGCGCAGCCGCGGCGTCGGTTGGGAGAGTGAACGACTCCCCGGCGTGGAACCACGCGTACGTCCGTATGCGCCCTTCGCTCCCGCGCTGGGTGATGAGCGCGGTGCCTTTGTGCAATCCGAACGCCGTGCCGTTGCCGATTTTCTTGTCGATGTCCTTCAGCTCGTCTGACGCGGCAAGGGCGGCGGGGGTTATAGAGATCTCAGCGCCGGTGATTCCAGAAAACGAGGGCTTCTCACTCGAGACGAGGGAGCGCACTTTGGACCAGGCGCCGTCTGCGCCTACGAGGAGGTCGCATGTTGTGGTGGTGCCGTCGGCGAAGGTGAGCTCGTATGTCCCGTCGGGAAGGCGACGAGCCGATTTGAAGCTGTGGGACCATTTGATGGAGCCGGACCCTGCGACGCAGTCGTAGAAGAGTTTCCGAAGGACAGTGCGAGGGATTTCCGGTCTCGAGTGCTCTTCTGGCTGAGGAGGGGAGCCTACGAGGAGTGTTTGTCAGCCATGGTGTTCGAATCGTGCCTTGAAGTACATACCGGCTTGCCTATCCTCGTACAGCAGTGTGCCACTGGAATCGTAACACTTCATCTCTTCGCCTTCCGGTAACGTGATAGATTTCCACTCGATATTAGCCTCGTTGAGCGCGCGCTGGCCGCTCTCGTAGTGCATGTCAAGAATGCTTCCGACATGAGCGCGGGCCTCGGATGAAGGATCCTTTTCATACACTGTCGCAGCGATACCGTGTCGCTGCAGATGGGTGAGGAGTGAAAGCCCGCCTAGACCTGCACCGATAATGGCGATCCGGGGAGAGTTGGAGGTCATGGTCGTGTTCCGAGTCAAGTGAGGAGTGAGAATGAATGAATAGGAGGTCAGGGTTGGGTCTTAAATAGTTTCAACTTGAGCGCTTGAGCCCGCCGGACGAAGACGAATCCTCTCGGCCGCAGCTGTCTTCTCTGTGAATTATTGACCGATATCTGCTGCGAGAATGATTAATACTTGACGGGGCCGCGACGCGCTCGCTCGGCAGTTCGGCAGGGAGCATGCACGTGACCGTCACCCAATGGCTTCAGTAGCGCGTCCACGCCCACGACCTCGCGCACGCCCAAAACCGACCGCGGAGGCCTCGCCGTCGTCAGCCAATGATCCCTCTCCAGCCGTATCCGTTGTCCCTGTCGTCGTGGATGACGATGCTATGTTCATGCGCAATCAAGGGCGAAACGTATCGACATGGAGGAAGCTCGAGAAAATGAACAAAGGTGAGGCCTGCTCGGGGCCAGGAGTGGTTTATTCAACGTGTCTTTAGCACCAGTCAAGCAGAAAGCTGCGCGGTCCGACAGTGAGGATGATAGCGACTCGCCGCGTCCAAAGAAACAAAAGAAAAAGACGGGCGATACCGCACAAGCCAAGATCAACCGGTATGTGCCACTGCTAATCTCACGCGTCCAGAGCTCTTACGCGCGCAGTCTGATGTCGGAGACCTTGTCGGACGACTCTGATTCGGATATATTGGTGGTCGGAGATGGGTCGACTCCCCAGAATAAACGCAAGAAACGGCGCAGTCGGTCGCGATCCATAACGCCACCGCCCCCTGTATCGAAGCATCTCAAGGATATGGCAAAGAATATTGTTCGGTGCGTAGCAAGTCTAACCCACAAAAATCTGGACTCATTTTCGCCAGAACCACACTCGCTGCCCAAACCGCCCCCCGAACTCCATCCCCGCCACCGGACGCCGATGAATCCACGGACACCATAATCCTAGACTCTGAGCTGCAGGCGATCATGGCCGCTGCCCGCGCGCGCGGTTCCCATTCAGAAGCTCCCGACTCTGAATCGGCCGAGACGCTGGAGATCACGATAAAGTGGAAGCCCCATCCACTGAACGAGGCGGGAAGACCGACAGAGGTCGTGTTCAAGCTCAACCGTGTAATGCAGTCCGCCACTCTCTCCGCCTCTTATTGACGGAGCTGCACAGACGGACAACTTCCGCGAACTATTCGAAGCCGTCGCAGAAGACCAGTCCATCCTCGTTGACAGCTTGGTGATGAGCTACAACGGGGCGCGGCTGGTCCCTTCCGTCACGCCGGCGTCGCTCAACCTCTGGGGAGATGCAGAAATAGGTTCGTGCTCTTTTGTTTACAATCCAGTATATATCTGACGAGTCCTAGTCGCCTGCGACAAAACGACATGGGACTATATGCGCGCCAACCCTACCACCTCGACAGACCCAGACCCGCCGATCGAGCTTTCAGACGACGACGACGCGCCCTCTGACGTGAACTCCAACGTCCAAGACTCGGATGCGGAGTCGGACGCTGGTGGAGAGACCTTCAAGCTCGTCCTGCAGTCCGCGACCACGAAGAACATCACGGTGACCGTGCGGCCGACGACGACGTGTGGAGCCATCGTGCAGGCGTTTTTGAAGAAGGCGGGGCTCGCGGACAAGTACGCGAAGAGTCCGAGGAAGAGCGTCGGCGGTGGAAGTAAGAAGGGCAAGAAGGCGACCGGGGCTCTTGCGCCGACGAAGGATCCACAGCTAGTCATCGACGGGGACAAGGTGGCGCATCACGTTCCCATCGGTGACATGGACCTCGACGACGGCGACGCAGTAGACGTTGTGGGGCTGTAGTCTGCTTGTGCTTGTGCATGGTTCCTGCATGCTACTTATGTATTCCTCTATTGTATTTCGGGTTTTGAGCATTATCGAGTCACTGTATCTTCCAGGTCTCCAGCAGCCGCATGATCCTCTTGCGGGTTTTTCTCAAACACTGCCAACACTTTCCTTCTTCTCCGGCCGTCGCCTTTGAATGCTCGATCCACGTCTCTTCGTTTTCTTCTCCTGGAGGGGCCTATCCGCGTTCGCTCGAGCAAGATTAAAAACGGAGTGGAATGCCGAGCGAATGCTCTGCCTCAAAGTGTACCCAAACGGCGCCTGATCAGCATCCTGCATGTCCCATGCATCCCAGATGCACCAGCAGACGAGTACAACCATGACGCAAGCAGCGACACCGATGATGGACCGCGCGACGGTATCATGCGCTCGCAGACAGGCCGCCATGAGGGCTCCGAAGAAGAAGAGCATCGACCACATGAGGAGCGCGTATGGCAGCGCGAAAATGAGCGCCAGCAACTCCAAGCCGAAGAGCTTGCTCGTGCGGCGGTGCACGGATGCAGACTGGGCCGAGGGTCAGGGGTGTTTACTGAGGATATATGCGGGACGCGTACGATATCCGCTGCTGATTCATGGAATTTCGTGCGGTTTTGGCGGACGAGGAGGAGGCCGAGGGTCATCGCGCCGATGCTGGCCACGACCGAGAGGTAGCTCAGAATTTGCACGATGGAACGGCGGTCGCTGGTCGAGGTGGTGTCGATGCTGTTGATCGACAAGAACGAGACGTTTGCGTTTAGGACGACAGTGGCCTGGTTACAGCTCGGTGAGAGGGTCATCAGATGCACCAGTGAATACGCACCAGGAGGACAAAATCCTGCCACTCCGTGTTGAGTTTCTCTATGAGTGGTTTCCAAATTCTGGTAAGCACTGTTCTGTCGGTATATGCTTTATCCAATGACCGGAGGTAAACTTCCGGCGCAAAGAAGAGGAATATGGACACTGCGCGGAACAGGCGGGATGGCAAGGGCGCATTGTCATACACAGATTGGTCCAGACTCAGGCGAGCATGGGGAAGACCATGGAAATTATAGAATCGGTCCATAGCTGTGTCGTACATCAGAGTGAACGCGATTCCATAAGCCGGAAGACGCACCGGACTGACTCATTATTCTCGCTATGGACAGTCCTCATTTAGTTCTGCAAAAGCGGGGCGAGGCGTCTCACCGAAAGTGTACGCAGATCCTAAGCTACCACCTTGAGGGATTTTCGGGGTGCGTCTCAAATCACGGCAAGCGAATCTCACCTTTCATGTGTCTGACCAGTGAAAGCCAATCTTTCAAGTCTGTGATGGCGGTGGACACGGTCGATGTTAACGAAGTTGACACGTCTGATGCAAAATTGTAAAAGGATGCATATAGTCGGGAAGATCTCAATTACCTCCGATAGCATACACGAGGTAGTCTTCAAGTTCACTGGTATGCCGCTCGGTCAGTTGCAGGGCATCGGGAAACAGGGCGCAGTGTTGCCTAGCAATTTACCATTAGTCGGAATCCGAGACTGGACGATGGGTGGCAAGTACCAATACAGGGATTCCATTGCATGTCCTGAATCGCGCTTCAGCCGCGCTGGTATTGTTGGTGGCAAACGAGACTTACTGAGTTGCTCCTGTTCGATCGTACCTTCGATAGAATTCCACACCCCGAGGTAATCAGCATCAGTAGGGTGCAACCAGAAAGGGCATCGTTCGGCGTGGTTGACAAAGTAGTATCCCCACGACAGTCCCGACTCGCTGGGCATGGCGTCGATTACGAGATCAACGAGCAAATCGGGAGTCGCGGCGTAGGGGGCTTCTCCGAGAAGGGCTGCATAGTGGAGATTCGCTTCGTCGCCAGCGGTGCGGATAATTGCAATAATCCGTTCTACGACTTGATTGAAATTCTTGAGATTTTCATTGTCGTGAAGGTTTATATCGGTGAATATTCGCTGAAAATAGTGTCAGTTGGACGAAAAACCATTCCGGTAACTTACACGTTCAGCATGAGAAAAATAACGAGCGCCTTCGGGATGAAGGTGCGCAATCCAGCCCGGAGGAAGTGCGTTATCGCTGTGAATATGAGCTTAGGGTGACGTATATCGACTTGTGAAATGCCCTCACGATGCAAAGGTGAAGGTTTGAGGTTTGATACTGTGCTCCTTTTGCTCTCGCGGTCTGATGAGAATCAATATAACTAATCCGTGAGATGCAAGGCCGCTGACATGGTCTTCCGGTGATATCGCCCGAAGTCTTCCGGGAAGATGGGGCGTACATCAGGGATCGCAAAGGCACTAGGGGCATTTTCAGGTTGTGGGGATGTCCTGAAGGTCGAGCCCGATTGGCACCCGGATTGTGGGCAAGCCGGACGGTCCGCAGGCGAATCGGTGGACAATTTAGCATTCGGTGATGCACTGGATCTCGCTCCATCCGAGGTCTCGTCTGCAAAGACGGCAGCATCGGCCACAACGATTGCATCTGAATTTCGATTAAGTTGGGCAGGATGCCGCGAGGGCAGAATTCGACTGCCTGTATCCGGGAGTTGGTCACGATATGGCATGAATCCAGGTTGGCTAGTATTCGCGTGATGATTGCGCGGATATGAGATGAAAGCCGGGCATAATCTCCGGGCGGCAATCTGGAGGTGTAGCAGAACATTGAGAACAAAACGCAGTGCGGAAGGAAGTCGCTCGATTCTTTGCCTGAGCAGTGTGCATAACCACCGGAGATCCAGTGCACAAGAGCGCGCACTCTGCACGAACGGAGATGTGGGCATCGGAGTACAAGGGAGACCAAGTTCAAAGGGAGACGGCGTCGAATCCGACGAGATAGCTGTATTGTTCATCACATGCTTGGCGCCATTGAACTGGAATTCCCAGGTCTACTGCGAGTCGCTCACAGCCCTCCGCAGCCTGTGTCTGGGGGCTCAAGTAACTGGAATGGAATGCACAAGCGCGAAGACGAGAATTAGGTTTATTTGGTATTTGCCCTTCTTTGCATCCGTCGGGCCGGAATCCATGATTGACACATAGGGGCTCATTTGGTGGTAAGCACAAGCTGAGTACAACTTGAAGGGAAGTGCAAGTAAACATGTTCACCTCAAGATACATACATACAGGGAATAGGTCTTGGGATATAAAGCTGATCGTCACTGTTCGTGTTTTTTTGGTTGGTGAACGAGGAACCGGCTGATTTGCAACTGCTGGGGATTCGAGGCTTTCGAGCAGCATGAGGCGACTCGGTCGAGGCATCTGACGCTGTAGCATTTTGAACCAATTTATCGTGAGTTATAGAGTTGGGCAACTCCGAAGGAACAGAGAAGCGCTCCTCTCACAATATATGTATCTTTGAAATGTACACGCGTAGTGTTGGTGTGAAAGACCTCGAATAATCCGGTGCCGCTGTCTACTTTGAGCGCCCAAGAAGGCCCAAGACTCCCTGAGACCACCACATCTCGATCCAACAGAAACAGTTCCGCGAGCTCTGAAGCCAAGGGGCGCAGAAGGGCGCAGACATGACGGACTCGGGATCAAAGAACACCGCCGCCGAGAGGAAGCTGGAGAGGACAAAGACCCAATGCGTCGTCGAAAATTTAGAGTGCAAGGGGAGCTGAGAGATCGTTGCAGACAGTCCAAGCTAAGTGAACGCTCGCAGGCTGACGACAATGAGGCTGAGTGTCACCACCGGACTACACAAACACCGAAAAGCCCCTTGCACAGATAACATCGGCCGGTAGCTCCGATCTCTGAGATGCAGGATCTGGGCAGAACACCGCCAACTTCCAGGGAAAATGTGTGCTGAAGGATAAGTTCAAATCAAACCAGAAGTTGCCGAGCTGCCGAAACAAACTTCGCACGCCTTGATTGAAGCACAGCCACATTTGCGCTCAACTGTGACCAACATCCAGCGGCTGATTTCTGGTGGTCCGTCTTGGGAGCATTGCGTCGCGGTCGCAAACGCGCTGCAATTGCCCAGAACCTGATGGGCCTTGACTGATACGACTCATGAATCATGACGCGAACCGATTATACGCTGGACGGAAATCCCGGGAGCCAATGTCATCGGAATTTCAACCAATATGTGGTACACGGAAATCCCGGGGGCCAGAGAGCTGCGGCCGAGAAGCTTCGTTGTCTTTCGGCGGCGACATGAACCCCGAGGCGCTCTATCTAACCTACAAGCCTGCCACTCCAACATCCGTGTTGTATTCACTACTTCAACATGATCACGACCTCAGCCTCTCCCCGCATCGCCATTATCGGCGCGGGCCTTGCTGGCCTTTCCCTTCTTACCCATCTGCAGCGACGCGCCATTGCAGCCACAATATATGAGAAGGATCCTTTATTCGAGGCCCGCGCTAATGTCGGTAGCATCCTCGACATGCACTACGAGAGCGGCCAGCGTGCGCTAAACGAGGCCAATATCGACTGGAAATCTGTGACGATACCGCAAGGCGAAGAGACGAGATGCTACGATTCCAAGGGCACACTGCTGTACAAGGATGAGCCAGCGAGTAAGTGCTTTATTCTCCAAAGACCGATCCGAACGAAATGACTGACCCATATTGCTTTGTAGGCTCCCCTGCTCAGCCAGAAGAGCATTTGCGACCCGAAATCGCTCGCACCGTCCTCCGGAAACTCTTCTACGACTGCGTCGCGGCGTCCGGCTCTAATAAATGGTCCCACAGTTTCCAATCTGCTCTTCGCCTTCCCGCCGGGACATACGACACTGACATTCGCCGACGGCACGACCGCCACATGCGACCTCCTCGTAGGCGCAGACGGTGCCTGGTCCAAAGTGCGCCCCCTCGTCTCGAGTGAGAAGCCCTCGTTTTCTGGAATCACCGGCGCCGAGATCTCTACAACCTCCTCTGCCCTCGCCGCGTCAGACGAGCTGAAGACCATCGACAAGAAAATCGGCAACGGCACGGCGTTCGGATTGCACAAAGGCACCGCGCTCATCACCCAGCGCGGGAGCGAAGGGCGCATACGGACGTACGCGTGGTTCCACGCCGAGGAGTCGTTCGCGATCCTCCTCTCGCGGTACGAAGGCTGGGCCCCTTGGTTCAGGACCCTCATCAGCGAATGCGATGGAGCCGCAATCTACCTGCGGCCCTTGCACACGCTGTCTGTGGGGCACAAATGGGCCTCGGTCCCGGGCGTGACGCTGATTGGAGATGCGGCACACCTGATGAGCCCGTTCGCGGGCGAGGGGGCCAACCTCGCGCTGCTCGACGGGCTGGAGTTGGCCTTGGCGTTGGCGGGTGCGAAGGAAAGTGGAAAATGGCAGGAGGCGGTTACGGTGTTCGAACGAAAGATGTGTGACAGAGCGGCAGGCTTTGCGGCCGAGTCGCAGCAGAATCTGGAGCTCTTTCTTGGGGAAGAGGCGCCAGAGTCTGTCGTGAAAGTGTTCCAATCTATGACCCCTCCTGGTTCCGACTCTTCGGTCACTCGCTACAATTTATTTCATCAACCCGGACGGTTCTTTCTTTCTCTCTTTTCTTCTCGCGCTGCTGCGTGTATCCAAGACAGTCCTCCTACCATACCCGACACTGGATACTAGAGCGTACAACAGTCATATACCATGTACAGAGCCTTTAAATTTGCACCCGATTGTCGCATTTTGAGAACCTCTCTGATATGTAAACCAGACTTTGAACTTTGAGAGTAGGTAATACGCGCCAGCGACTTCAGCGACAGGGGCTAAGTTTCCCAATGTAGTACTAGTAATCCCGCTTGAGACATACGATCACGTGTATTCGGTTGCCGAACAGCGACGCGTCGCGGCTCCACTTTCCGGAATCACCCGACGCAGTATGCGGCGTCGTCGACGTCAACTGCGGCCGAGCAGATTCATCACCCACCGGCAAGCCCCAGCTTTTATTTAAGTCGCCCGTCCCCTGTCCCCGACTCCCATCGCCATTCTCCGACTCGGTCACATTCCACTAAACTAAACCAAACTCACATCTATCCTTTCGCCGTCTACATCCACAATGTCGCGAACACTCTGGTTCTTCATCGGTGCCGGGTTTGGCACCTGGTGGGCGACGAAAAAACAGTGGAACGTGGATTGTAAAATCCAACAACGCAGCATTGCTGCTCCTGCCGTTCCGTCGGACCAGAAGCCCCCGATGTATAACAACACCTCCGAGGCTGGTCTTGTGGAGACGACGACATATTACCAGACGCCGTCATACCGCGACTGGGAACAAGAGCGCAGACAATTCACACAGCATGCTGAAGATACTGTGAGTTTTGTACATGCATGTTGACTGCGATGCACATACTTACCACGGCGCGGCACAGGTTGTTGAATTGTCGGAAGCGACGCTGTCCACCATTTTGCAGGCGACTGAAGCCCTGAAAGCGGTACGAATTCTACGGCTGCTCGTCTTCCATCTCTGATTGTTCGTTCGTCTTACAGAAAATGGCAGAGCACCGAGCATTGCGCGCAGAGGAAAGGCGTATGGAGGAAGAAAGAAGAAGAAAACAACCCCGCCTCGTTTGATGATCTGGAATTTATTGTAACATAGCTGACCAACCTCCCTCCGTTCTTTCGAATCTTCCACAAATTTATCCGTAAATAATTCCTGTATAAAGACGCGGTCAGTTTTTGGTGAATTAAAAGAGTGCCCGTATCCACACACCATGGTCAACTACACAACAAGTGCTCGCAGTCAAAAGAAAGCGCGCGAAAAATGTGATTATTCCCCATCGCTAACATCTTCTTCGCCTTCAAGCGGCTCGCTCGCCCATGCCTCCTCCTCCGAAAAGTCCCACACCTCCATCACTGTCTGCGGCGCGTCGTCGATCGTTTGGCTGGTCGCAGCAATACACCAGCGCCCTTGAAACGCGACCTGCCAAACGCCCGAGGCCCCAGTTTTCAGGTCGCGCATCACGCTCCCGTCTTTCAGATTCCATATCCTCAGCGTCGCGTCGCAGCCGCTGACCACCTTGCCCTCGTCATGCTGGAAGCACGTAATCGCGCCAGAGAGGCCCGCGAGCGTGTGCCGCAGAGCGCCCGTATCGGGGTCCCACACACGCAGCGTCGCGTCCGCGGCGCCGCTTACCAGCGTTCGGGGCGTGAGCGCGAGCAGGCCGATGAGCGAGGTGTGGCCGGTCAGCGTGTGCACGCATTGACCCGTCTTGAGGTCCCAGGTGCGCACCGTGCCGTCCATGGAGCCCGAGAAGGCTTTCTGCCGGGGCAGATCGAGGACGGCGCTGTACACTACATTTGACGCGTCAGAACGGCGACGAGAAACGAGCAGGTCGCGTACCCTTCCCGGTGTGCCCGACCAGGACCCATCGACATACGCCTGTTTCCAGATCCCAGACGCGCAGAGTGTGGTCATACGAGCCGGACACGGCAGTGCGGCCGCGCGCAGCCAAGGCGCGGATAGCGTTCTCATGTCCCTCGAGGATGTGTCGATGGTATGGATTGTCTTTAGGATCCTATCATCGTATAAGTATCAACGCCCGCATTGAAGGACCACACACGCACATCTGGATTCGAATATTTCACGTCCGGATTTGAATACTCCGGGTCGCCATACCGGGGAAGCGTCCACACGCGCAGGGTGCGGTCTCGCGAACCCGTGATGACCAGCGCGCGTTTCGGCCACTTCTCGCGCGCCCCGCCCTCCGTCTCGATCCACTCGGGCTTCACGATCGCCACGCAGCGCACCGTGCCCGTGTGTCCACAGAAGACGTGCGTGCAGCGGCCGCCGCTGAGATCCCAGATGCGCAAGGTGGCGTCGGTGGACCCCGAAACGAGGATGTCGTCCTTCACGGCGAGTGCCCATACCCCGCCCTCGTGTTCGAAGGTGTGGCGCAGCTCGCGAGTAGCCAGATCGTGGACGCAGATGGTGTGGTCGTCTGATGCAGAGATAACACGGTTTTTGGAAAGAACAAGATTGGTGACCACGCCGTCTCCGTGCACAGGGAAACTGTGATGCATTTCAAGCTATTTCAAGGCTTTTCAAGGTGGTGGTGGTGGTGGGGAACAGCGATTAAAAAAGAGGGTATCAGCTAGCTCCATTTGTAGAGAGAGGTGAGGCGGCAAAGGTCCCCGGATGTCGTGGTGTGAAACGAAAGTGACTATGGAGGACCGTGGGAAACATCATTCAACCAACCTTTCTTGACCGCCGCTGGCCATAGACTCTGCATGCTTGACCCCTTCAACTCCCTACCGCGTAACCCCAATATTCCAGTCAGACCCGGAGGACGCTGTCCGATACTCCTCCCTCGCTTCATTTACTCTGCTGCACGTCTGACTTGGAGTTTCATAGTTTTCACGGGCACGGACACGGACACCGTCAGTCTTCCTCCAACACGGATCCAAATTCGGTGGTTGTGCCTCATTTATGTGCGCCTTTAACGGGGCGTTAACGGAAGCTCACTCTTGATGCTCACCGCCGCCAGTCGTTGACAGTTTATGGAATCTGGTACGTATGTACTTACAGTCGTTGCCTGACCCTTTTTGAAATCGCTTGGCTGTGCTTTGCCACTGAGACCCCTTTCCACTCCATGGGGCCCGGGAACACATATGCCGCCATTTTTCTAATCAACTTATAGAAAAATTTCGGCGTACGGAACTCGGAGGCAGGTTGAATGAATAAACAGCGCAGTCTGCGCTGTCAGTATCCTGCTTTTGCGTGTCAAACTTTACTAGAGCGTACCTACAAGAGGCAGGTTTAATTCATAGAAACACCTCGGTGTTCCATTATTGTCTCGGCGCATTCTTTGCGCAAGAGCAGCCTCAATGAACTGAATTTACATTGCCGGTGCGTCCTTCATTCCAGCGTCTAATGATGAACGGTGTGCAGGCTCCAGTCTAAGCGGATCGCGGTACATTGACAGCGCCCCACTTTCCTTGGTTGCGATATGGTCTACAGAATTGTTGCTAAATTGTTTTTCTTTAGGTCTCTAGTTAGGTCTCTCAGTTCCAGGAGTATCGATTGCGCTGTTAGGTTCGTCTGGAACTCGTAACTGCACCTCGAGGGCCCGAAGATTTCAGATGTAAATAAACATGCCAGACCGGTGGTATCGTGCATCCGTCTTCAAGTTCGTCCCACTCCACGGACCCAGGTTTGCATCGTGAGTGTCATATTATTTCTCCATGAGCTCGCCCGATGTCATATAAAGCCTGTTGGCTTGATTTATCATGAGTATCTTCAATCGCACCGAGAAATTCTAGGTGTATCCTTCCTCGTCCCCTAATCCTAGGGAATAGTTCAGGATTGTCAACAGTCCTACCGATCTCATCCCACTCACAAACCTACTCCCATGGCCACTCCAACGTGCGACACACCCTCTCTCAATCTCATCCGAGACTATAATCCCGACATCTGCATTGGTTCACAGGCTCTACTCGACTGGGTCACCCATTGCAACACTCGATTCGCATGGTGGGACGATAACCTTCCCGACACGGCCGACAAGCTCACGCCGGCTCAAAAGATCGACCTCATGGGTGTCCACATGGAGAACCCCCAAATGGCGGAGTGGTGGCTCAAAGGAAAGGAAGAGTTTCTGAAATTGAACTTCAACGACTGGGTCGCAGCCGTTAAAAACAGATGGGGCGTTCCACGACAATGCTGCATCCTAGGTCCATGCCGCGATCGGAAATGGTGCCTCAGGCGCATCATTACTTGCGGGTGGCGGATCGTGGGAGTGCTCGTCACTCTATGGATCCTCTCCCAGGTTTTGACGTGTCTGGTTGGAGGATTGGGGGGAACTGCAAATACCGGTGGATCTGGAGCCCACGTGAGCGGGTACGGAGGTGCCAGCGGTTATGCCGGTGCGGGAGGCTATGGCGGATACGGTGGCGCAGGGGGCGCCGGAGGCGGAGGTCCTGGGGGCTCGGGAGGTTCGGGAGGTGCTGGTGGTGGAACTGGCCAGGGAGGTTCGAGTGGCTCGGCAGGGGGAGGTGGTGCAGGAGGTATGGGCGGTATGGGAGGTCCGGGCTTCGACATCTCTCACCTTATTTCCACGCTCACTTTCGCTCTGGTCTTGTTGACACTGCTCGACTGTTGGTGGCGGTTCAGAGCCTGCACTTATTAGGCGTGTTGTTTCCTATATACTTTGCAGACAAGACCATAATTCGCTCACGTCTCCTCAAATGTGAGAGTCGTCACCTTCAATGATACCGCGCTTCTTCATTCTCTCTGTCTTCCCTCGTAGTATATGGCGTATCAAAATACTTTATGCAAAATATCAAAATTCCTGTCATGGTGCTCCCCCGGATAGTGGACTGGGACTATCCCTTGACTCTCGAAATCAACATATTTCCAGCATCTGGTTGCCAAATGGTTGTGCAGTATTTACTGTATGTGCATATCAGGCCTAAGGCCAATGAGACAATTCTTACGTGACTTTCACAACAAAGTCCACTCAGACAGAGACTCTTCGGCATCGGCTACGAGTCCTTTGTCCTTGTGGTGCTCCGTAACCATATTCTGAGTATCTTCCACCGAGATCCCCTTGCGCTTTACCGATAAATCCTGAATGTCCTTGTCCAACATCTCATTGATCTTCTTCCAAAGTTTTTTGAGCTTCGTCTTATCGTCTTGAATGCCTTTTGCATAGCTTGCCATCCCGTACCCGATACAAGTAGGACACGGCATGGACCATCTGACGAAATAGTAAGAGGGAATTCAGGCCCCGGTGAGCAATTAAAGGGACGAGTACCCGCAACTGGTGAACAAATCGGGGAATCTGAAGTGTAAGGTCAGTGCCCGAGAGCCTTTATCCAAGAGCAGACATGCCTCATGCTGAACCCTCCACATCCCGGACACACGCTCCTGGTATCGCTGCACTCTGGGCAAACAAATCGGGACCTCAACATGGTAGCGGAGGCGTCAACGAGCTTTCCGCGCAGGAGGTTGTAGTCAACACCTTTGACCAGGCGTTTCGCTTTCGACTTCAACTTCCTCTCGGAGTCGAGCTCAAGCTGACCCATGTGGATGGATATGTCCCAGGTGACGTTGTCGTCCTTTTCTTCTGGCAGAGGAGGGAGAGATATGCCCAAAAGCATAGCCGCGTGGCGCTCAGCCGCGTCAGCGGCTTTGTGTCGCTCGTCGACTTCACGCGGCATGAATTTCGGATGGTAGATGTCGAGTAAGATACGTTCAGCGGTCTTTCGGACCTCTGTGATGATGAACGGTTCGAATCCGAGTTCCCCGCTCTCCGTATTTTCAGCGAGTAAAATGGTCTTTCTATTCTTCGCGATTCGAAGGTACTCCAAATCGAGGAGGGGATTATTAGACATTTACGACACAAGCCTGAGAAGGCACTTTTCGGAGAAGAAGAGGCTGGAGACAACGGAGAAAGGCGTCAGAGGTTGAGGAGGCGGGCTGGAAAATCGATTAGTGGAGGGCCTCGTCACTTCTTCCTGAGTCATTACCCTCAGGGTCGTCGGAGATGCCCGAGGGGAGTTTCAAGGCTCGTATTGCGGAAATTGGATGGTGGCATGACGTGCGGAGAATGAGAAGAAAATGAACCGTGGGAAAGCTCAAAATCGATCGCAACCTGGACCATGCGACTAAAGTGTTTGAACCTTTTGCGTAGGGACACCATATTCCTTTTAGTTTATGCGCGCATGCAAAGCATTGAATTTCCTTCACACAATAGGTCAGACTCATTCAGTATTTCGTCACCGAACTCCAATTTTCCAACCAGAAAAGTACCAAGTACCCGAGCATCGGCACTTCCTCCACGTCGTCTCCACTATATTTCTAGAAATTTCGCGAATCATTTGCGCGACGCTACACTGTTTTTGTTGGACTTCTATCTACCCGCCTTGTTTTTGACAACTTTCTGGAGCGCTCGTTTCGTCTCATCGTCGGGAAACGAAGACAAATCAAAGTAAGCGGGCGCATAGTCGATCAACCTTGAAGAAAGTCAGAGGCTACATAGGAACAAATAGAATGGAGACGAACCATTCCGGTCGAACTTCAGTCACTGTCCGAAGATATGGTCGCGTGGTCAACACAAACTCGTCGAATATCACCCATTCAGGCTGCTTATCCATACCGCACGATGGGTGAAGTGCGACTATCTGGTTGTCTTTCACCGTCAGATAGTTCCCCTGCTCCCCCTCCTTGTGCGCAACCTGCATGAAGAATCCACAGACAAGGGCCTGCCGGACATTCATGTACAGTTTATTTTTGTCGCTGAGACTGATCAGTTTCACGTCGAAACGCTCCATCGTCCGCTTCAGATGCTCGCGAACATTGTCCACCTGCGCTAAAGCCTCCGCAGAGAGATAGTGCTGCCGTGTCCAGTCTTTATCGTGCCGGTCTGGAGGTAATCTCAATCTGCGTATCTGGCGTTGAGAATAATGAGCTTACTCTTAACATACTTGTTATATATGTGCAGCATAGTTAAATGGTCGCCATCGGAAACAGTCAGCAGAGCTTTAGCAGCATCTGCTTCTTTCCGTTGGTCGTTGGGTCGTAACTCCATGTCAGGAACTAGATCGACACATAAGCGGTATGGAGTGAGATGTCAACTCTGAGACGCACAGGATAGCATCGCAGCGATGGTGAGTATTTCATTGCTGCATTTGAACTTCGGACTCAGGATGAGCGTCTTGGACAACTAGAAAACTTGGGTCAGTAACAGCGAGATATGACAGAGACCGTATCGGTACCTGGGGATCGAGGGGAAACTCCGCCATGATGACACCAAGTGGGGTGAGATTGCCGTCGTCGTCGAGAGCATCCAGATAATTAAGCAACTCGAGTGCTCTCATCAAAGTTTCAGGAGCGGGAGCATCCACCCAGTCGAAGCGAACGAGATCCTGAGAAATCTGTGAGTAGAAAGCAATCAAGCGTAATAATCGAAGACCTCGATTCCTAGCTTGACCAATGTCAGCACAGTGCTACTCAAATTGCTCCGCAGGATTTCGGGATGAGTCTGTTCCTCCAGCTCGCTCATGAAGTCCCTTTCGGTATATAACCGGAAGCATTTCCCAGGTCTCGTCAGTCCGGCACGCCCAGCCCTCTGCTGAGCGGATGCCTTCGATATGGGGCTGACCAACAGACTGTCCACCCTGATGCGCGGGTCGTACACCTTTTGCACTGAGAATCCGGGGTCAACCACATAAACGATTCCGTCTATCGACAAAGACGTCTCGGCAATGTTGGTCGACACAACGATTTTACGACCTGGCGGGCCACCTGAGGTCCGTGCGGTAGGTGCGGCATCAAAGACGCGTTGCTGCTGTTGAGGGGAAAGCGAAGAGTAGAAAGGTATGCAGGTTAGAGGGCCAACGGAGTCCGGGTCCTGTTTTATCAGGTCGTCGGCCTCGAGTTTGAGTTTCCGGCAAGCGTCTTCGATTTCTTCCGCTCCAGTGAGGAAAAGTAGGACATTGCCCGGGTCCTCTGCGCGGTGTATCATCAGTACGGTACGGATAGCAGCCTCAAGATAGTCGGGCTCGGGCTCCTGCGTGTAGAACACCTGCGCCACGATGAGAATTTATGTGTCAAGGAAGATTGAAACTGACCTCCACCGGAAAGTTTCTACCCGGTACTCGGAAAAGCGACATCGAATTATGACCGAAGAATCTGTGAAACTTCCCGGCATCTGCATCCGTTGCGGACATGACTATGATTTTGAGATCTTTCCGTTTCTTAGCCAGGGCTCTGAGTAGAGCCATAAGAACATCAGTAGCCAGGCCGCGTTCGTGCGCTTCGTCCAAAATGATCACAGAATAGTGACCCAGGTTGGGGTCATTCATAGCTTCTCGGAGAAGCATATCGTCGGTCATGTATTTGAGGAATGTGGTCCCAGGTTCAACCATTTCCTCGAAAGGTACGCTGTAACCGACCTCGTGGCCGAGCCGGACTGTTAGGCCAGTCAATACCACAAGTAGCATGACACTCAATCCAGCGAATTCACGCACCGTCCATCTGGTCCGCAACACGCTTAGCGGCCGAAATCGTCGTAATCCGCCGAGGTTGAGTGCAGGCCACAAATTTTCCCTTCGTATGAGGTAAATCGGAGTAGGCGACGAATTGCGGAATCCTAGCACATGGGGGTATTCAGTATTTACGCAGAGCCCAGGATATTGGAAACGCACTGCGTTGTCTTTCCTGAGCCAGTCTCGCCCACTAGAATCATAATTTGGTTGTTTGAGAACTAGTCCGAAACTGAGTTCATGCGAGATGGAAATCCACAGTAGCTCACGGTTTCATAGAACCTATCCATTTCCGCGTAAACCGGCAGTTTCTTGCGGGTCTCCAGGATCTCCTTATACCGGGCTGAGTGGGGCAGTTTGGTGAAGGGGTTGATATCTTGTTCCTGTGCATGTTTTCAGTGATATAGACTCCACCAGACTCGATGGACATACTAACGCTCCCCGAACCTGGTCTGCAGTGACTTTGCGCGACAAAAATCCATCCAGAGGGTCTTTTGATTAGAATCAGAATCGATTTGGCAGAGAGTCGAATTCTGGCCGCACCACGCTCCTCCGGGTCAGGACTCAGGCGTAGATTCACGAGATGCGCAAGATATGGATTCATTTTTGGCGAGACTGGACTCGAGTGTGGAAGATGTGGGACCTCTCGCAGAATCGAGCCACGAGACAACGACACTGACGGCGGGCCGAATGCGGCGAACAGCGATGTTATTTACAGCTGTTTGCACAATTGATGACAGTATGGAAAAATAAAAAGAGAAAGAAGAGGTTGGACCCACCACCTTCAACGGCTCATTTCTCACTCAATTCTGCTCCGATTTACAAGTTTTCAGGTGTGTTAGAAAGGCACAGGGCAGGGCTATCGATCGACACCATACGCAACTGATAGGTCGACAAAAAAATTGCTTCTCCTTTTGCCTTTGGCCGGTTTCAACCAAATATTGCAGTGCCTCCAGCTCTGTCGATACTTGACGTATTCTGGCGCGACTGGTATTTTTAGTAAGCTAATATCAAGGCATACAACTCTGACACTCAAAAATTTGGTTTTATGACGACATCATCTCTCTGCAATGGACGAACTGCACGGTGAAGTAATTTCATTATTTCGCCCGTATATCAGTGGTGTCTTACATTCTGCCTGCACATATGAAATTGCCTCGACAATACCTTGAGGAATCACCCAGGATCATCGGAATCGGCCAAGAATTGACTGAGAACTGACTGTTCTACCGTATTGATTCAACCACGGCCCGTGAGTTTTGAGATCCTGATTATGAGTTTTATACCACGCAAATTGGATATGAGCTGAAGGCGCGGAGAAATGCGCGTCGAATGCGCCTAACATCAAGTCAAACGAATAAGAAATGAGCGAGAACTGGGGCCGAGAATCGGCCGGATCAGAAGTTTGTCTTTATCTACTTTCTTGCCGACTGTCATCAATTTCTCAAACAGCTGTAAATAGAACCGTGGGCGCTAAGACTGTGAGCGCTTCGTCCACTTCGTCCATCGTGCGGCGGCCCAGTGTATCGTTCTTTGAGTAAGTCGAGAACTTGGATCGGCGTGGTCAGAGTCAAGATCATCGCGATCTTTCGCGATCATGTCCGATTTGATGGCACTCTGAAAATTTTGAACGCCGCCGGTTTTTTGTTGCTGGTCACCGCACTTTCTGATTTTGGCATGACTCAGTACTCAGGCATTGAGCGGGGAATATCACCAATCTCCGGAGCGAGCCATCCTGAATTGAAGTTGAGTATCGCAACTGGCACAGTGCAGATCTTGGTGAACACATCACCTCCTTATTAGTTCCTTCGCACATAACTTAGTTGCCAGGAATATTGGCCGCGTGCGCTTTGGGCATGATGCAAACAGTCGTGTTCGAAGCGGTGTTCCTGCAATCGCGGAACGCTGTTGGAATAACCGTAGCACAGGGACACGTTTTGGGCTTTATCCGACACACACAGTAAGTTAAAGGGATGGGATACCATTTTTATTGTCACCGACACGTACACATGAGGTCTTGAAACCGACCCGTCAAGACAAAGCTGTCCCACGGTTGGATTTCAGTTGAATTTATTCTGAGTCTGTTGATTATTCAACTTGGGTTATGGTTCCCAACTCTGTGGAGGAAAAATTGCAGATCCCTACGAGTTAGATGTTAATACTGGCGTTAGAAGGGACTTGGCCGCTTCAGATATTCGTTATTCACTTTCAAATGTACTTTTCAAACTCAATGTCCTGAATGTTTAGCAGCCCAGTATCTTCGATTGCTATTTTTACAAGACCATATACCATACATTCCAAATTGGAACTCGCTCAAGTATCCACGCAATCAAGGTCCTGTCGTGAAACGTGCTGGAGGAACGAACGATCTGACCTAGTCTAACTTTCCCACGGTTGAATTTAGGTTGAATTTACGTCGACGACGTCGCTGGCTGCTTCGGCCCATCTGCACAGCGACTCCGCCAAACAATAAGCTTCTCTTCCCAATGTTGGCTCGTGGCTAAGCTAGCGCTCATAATTCACGCATAGCGCATTACGAACCTTGCTAGTCTACTGCTTAGCGTTCATCCGGTTCGGTTGTCCGTAGCCATTCAAAAGCGAGCAAGTCTAAGTATGCCCTAATATATATATATCGACACCTTTATGCTCCCTCAGAAGGTTGAACCGTTCCCCGGATCTAACGTCTAAGCGGCTAAGGTACTTACTGCATACAATCCATAAATAAAACAATCTGGGTGGCGGGGCAGTCGCTCCCATTCATACTCCACCCGGGGTCCGGCGGCTGGAGTTGAAACGTTGATATCCCGCCGGCGCCGTTGACGAAACTTAACCCTGCAATAGACGAATCCGACGAAAATGCTCACATACGTATGCGTTGTACGCTGCGTGCCACGTCATGGTGATATCGGGAAGCTTCCACCTTTGATCAAGAGCGACGGGGATTAAAGGAACTCGAAAGCCGCCGGCCACTTAGCTCGCCCCGGGCGGAGCTGCGAAACCCCGCTTTCCCCGCTTTCCCCGCTTCCAGTGATTATGGGCCGGGAGACACTTATGGGGAGCCGCGAGCCCGACTGCGGATTGTTGAACAGCGGCTTTATGACGGGCATCACTTGGATGCCTCCGTCCTCTCGTCGGACGCGCCCACCATTAGGATCCCGATGTTCAACGGCGTTATAGAGATCATTGTTGATAACGGTCATCATTTATATCCGTCTGGGGCCGCGGGGACTTCATTTCGGTATTCCTGGTCGGCACTCTACTTATCATCCACGAAGGCACCAAGGCACGAACCCAGTGGCCTCGTAAATCAAGAGTCTGTCGTGAACCTTGTATCATCTGTGGGTCCGGCTTTCCCACGGTTCGATTTGGGTTCGATTTGGGTTGAGGAGATTGAGATTGAAGCGCTTTCTCGGCGCATGTTTCCATGGAGGCAAAGAAATATGCGGCAAACCCTAAACCCTAAACTGGTTGAGGAAATGCCGTAGCAGCGCTAGCGTAGAGTTGAGTTAGGGTCCTACTAGACGAATATGGTATAACGCTAGTACTAATGTTCCATTGGGTTAGTGCACGAAGTCGCCGAGATCCAAAAGCGAGTAGCAATTCTGCCTCCACATATATATCTTCGAAAGGTTACTAGTTCGGAGGAGGGAGGCCCCGGGTCTAAGTACCAGTATCTCGGTATCGTCATCCGTTCATACACTGTGCGATCCACAAATAGCTGGACTCCATGCGAGGCTTTGAGGTTTAAGCTCCAATCTGAGTACTTAACCCCCACTTCACTTGGGTGGGTTAAAAAAAGGCAAAGCGCGCCGATTCGCGGAGACACCGCTAGTAAGTACATGTTGATTTCGTCGTCCCGCCACTTGAGAATGGGTTAGCGTCAAAGCTATGGTTGAAAACAACGGGTCTCCCTGGGTGGCCTGGTGAAGACAGAAAAGGATGGGGGTTGAAAGCTGAAGCTGCAGAAATAAAGGCAAAGAATTGACCTGTAGTACATACTTATGCAGACGCGGACTTGGAGACGACGGTGGGTCGCCGATGGCGTGATGCATGAACGAAGAACTGGGATCGTCCGGGGGCCAGTGTTGTTAGTCCGGTTGTTAATAATGCAGCGGTAGTAACATTGTATTGGCACTCGACCGGTTGATTTGTGAGAGAATGACCATAGCGAAAGCATACATGGCCGTATTTCAGCGCTAGTGCCAATGAAGGGAGGAAGGAAGGACCGTGTCTTAGAGGCTTAGTTGGTTGTTCAATTTATCTTGGGTACATCGGCCGACTCAAGTCAAGACACCAGGGTCCCTTTGATTCCGCGAATTTTTGAATCAGCGCTCGCTTATGGTAACTCGTGATACTGCCAGTGATAGGGGCCCCAACAACGAAGGACTGAGACAAGGCGATCTTGGGCGATCATTGGCGAGTCACCGGCTATTTAACGCTTTGACCGGGACGGGGTGAATTGTTTGAAGGTGCGGACAGCGACGGGGAGGAAGCAGAGCGGCCACGGCATGTAAAGGACACAGAGCGGAATTGTTGCTATATAAGTGAACCCGGTAAAGTTGAGAGGATGAATGTTCGGGGCGGATGTGGCGTATGCGGCGTGGAAGAGCCGTGGAAGTAAGCAGAAGAAGAATCAGGAACGTTGAACGGTTGAAACGCCGGTCGGCTATATATCGCTTTGACCGCCGCGTCATCGCCAACGTCAGCCAACGTCGTCGTCGTCAAGTGTTTCGGCGTCGTCATGCGGCTGACATTTGTCATTTTTTTTTGCAATTTAAAACAAGGGTGGGAACGGGTCCCGGGAGGCCGTGTGCAAGACAAGGGTCCTTTTATATTGGTGGGTGCATTTCGTGGCTTCAAGACGGTTCGAGTACAATCTAGCAATGTCCATCGACGTCGAAGGAGCGTTGAAAGGAGTACCCGTCGGCCAAGAGGCTTGTGAAGTTGGAAGTTGTTTTAGGGCCTGGACACGCCGGGGGCAAGGCGGGGTAAGGGGAAAGTTAACAAATTAAACGGGTACGGCATTGCGCAGCTGATTTTGAGTGAGGGACGGACCGGGCGGCGGGGGTGGTGTACGTTACCGCCGGGAATTGTCGTCTGCGAGTTGTGACGTCCGAATATTACTTCAAGCTTGGTCGTGTCGCGTTGCCTTTGCCACGTTCCGAATCGGTTACGAGTTGCAGCGATGACATAGTCTTTGGTTGAAAGGAAAACGGGGCTTGGCGAAAAAAAGAAGCAGGAAACTGGGAGAATTGCGTTTTTCTCTGCAACCGACAGAACGACCGAGTGCTTGAACGAACCTCTTGGACTGGAAAGCGGAGTTTGTGAAGGCATACCACGTTTCCGATCCCGGTTGGATGAATATGAATTAAGTTACAGAAATAGGATGGTTACGAAAGCACGCGTTTGTATTTTCCCAGGTATAGGTGCCGTGAGCTACACAAATCTGAAATGGCGACAACAACGCATCCCCGCTCACAGCGACTACCACACTCAAGGCAGCCCCGCCACCACATGAAGAAGCGCCGTCTCTCGTTCCAGGCAATCTTCGCCCGCGACGTCGAGCCCCCAAAGGACGGCAAGTACAAGTCCCTCCCCCGCTCATTTGCCGCCCGCACCTCCGCATACTACGATCCGCCCCCGCTGCCCATTCCCCCAGCGCAGGACGCAGAGTCCTTTCTCCTCGACGACGACCCCTTTGCGGATCTCACTGGGGGGCCGCGGGGGACGCCACATGAGCTGGTGCAAGAGGCGCCCGCACCCACGTCCCCGCTCGCAGAGACGCCCCCGCACGCACCCCCATGGCAGCAGGCGTCCCCGCCCGCGCAGACGCACCCCCCGCCCTCTGGACCTGGACCGGCACCGACCCCGACGCGCACGGTCTCGCACACGCACACGACCCCCGCGCACCAAAAGCCCGCGTTCAAGGCCCGCCCGTCCCTGCCCTCGCTGCACACCCTCGCGCAGATGAGCGTCGTCGTGCAGCACAAGGTGCGTGTAGTGCGAGTTCTCTGAGGATACACAGAGTTTCTAATGTATTCAATTTTTGACATTGTAGGTCCGCCGCGGGCGCGTGGGCGCGGGTCTGCCGTTCGAGCCGTGGGACCTCGACACGGACGCATTCACCGCCAGCCCCGCGAGCATCACCAACGCGGATGCCGCGATACCCCTACCCCAACCCCAACCCCCGCCTCCATCGATATCCACGCCCACGCCCCCGATAGCACCGATCGCGATACCCCCGGGCGGCGCGCAAAAACCGAAACAAGAGCTCGCGCTCTCGACGACGCCCACGCCCACGAACATCCACGCCCTCCCGCTCCCGCACCACCTCTCCTCGCCCCCGTCCCCTTCGTCCAACTTCCTCGACATCGATCCTGAGGTGGATCAGGACTTTGACTCGGATGCATACTCGGACGAGGACCAGGACGCGGACAATAGCGATGCGTATGATGGGATGCAGGAGGAGGAGGAGGTGCGTTTCCCCCCTTCTTTCTCTTATTTTTTCCTTGGTGCTAACGTAGTTTATCGAAAAGCCGCAACCGCAACCGCAACTCCAGCTCCACCGCAAACCCTCCCCGCCCTCCCTCGCACTTTTGCCGGGCTCCCCCCCACGCAAAGCCCTCCCCTCCCTCGCGCTCGACCCGGTCAAGGTCAGCGTCGAGTTCTCCTCGTCTTCATCCTCTTCCTCCCATTCTCCTTCTCCATCCACCTCCACGAACAACACCTCCACCCCTTCGATCTCCACCAACAACGCATCCTCCGCATCCGCCGAGTTCTCTACTGCCTCACCCCACTCCGCGCGCGACTCCCTCACGGCACTCAACTCCCCGCCCTCTGCGTCTCTCCCGCTCTCTTTGTCCAACTCTAACTCTCATTCGCATTCGCACTCCCCGTCGAGCTCGTTGTCCCTCCCCCATGCGCACGCGTCGTCGCCGCCGCTCACACCGACGACGCCCATGCCGATACCGATGCCTACCGTGACTTCCCCGCCTCCGCCTCCGCCTCCGACTGCGGCGTTACCCCCCACGCCAATGCCAACTTTGATGACTTCGCCTCGTGTGGTGGCAACAACGCCAATTTCACCAGCGACGGTTTCGCCCATAACGAAGCTGCTGGGCATGGACACGCTCTCGCCGCTGTCCCCGAGGAACAAGCCGTTGCCGGCGCCGAGGACGCCGTCGCCTGCGCCGGTGCCGCCGCCGAAGAACGAAGCGGTGGTTGAGAGCGAGGGTGAGGCGATGCGGGTGGTTGAGGGAAGGGAGGAAGGGGCGGGGGTGAATATGGAAGCAGACGAGAACGTGCGTGCGGTCGAGGAGGTAAAGGAGCAAGAGCAAGAGCAGGAAGTTGGGGAAGAAGTGACCCAAGAAGAGCAGGAAGAGCTCGAAAACCTCGACCTCGGGCTCGGGCTTGACTTTACCTCGCACCTCCCCGGGTCCTCCCCCTCTTATCCCCACTCCACCACCTCTGACTCCAACTTCAATTCGCATCCCGATTCGTTCAATGCGGAGCCCGCGCTGGGGCGCAACATGTCGCGCCGCCTGTCGGGAAACGCACTCCCGAGCGCGAGTACGAGAGGGAGGGGACGCGGTGGGAATGTGATGGGGAATGGTGGGGGAGGGAATGGGAGTGCGAGGGAGAGTCGGAGAGGGAGCCGGAGCGCGTCGTTGGCGAGCGTGTCGGAGTCGTCCGAGGGCGAGGAGGAGTCTGAGCTCAATGGCGATGTTCGAGACGTACGGGTGCCCGAAGTCGAGGAAGGGAGAGAGGAAGCAAGGGAGGAAGTGGAGGTGCAGGTGATATCAATGCCGATGTCGATATCCTTCCCCTCCTCTTCTCAATCCCAATCCCAATCTACCGACGCCTCCGACGCAGAACAAGAGCCAGAGCCGGAGCAGGACCTCGAAGCCCGCGCGCGCCGCCGTCGATTCCGGAAATCCTCCCTCGTGCAGAACGTCCTCCGGTTCGCGCCTGCCTCGCCCGGCGCCTCTTCTTCTTCTATGTCTGCGTCGGCGTCGGCGTCTGCGTCGGGTGTAGCGTCCCCCGAGCGCGAAAGGGAGCGCGACGTGTTGGAGCTGAGCGCAAGGGATGTGGAGTTGATGGATGGGTTGGATATAAGGTTGGGGGATGTGGGTGATATGGGGATTGGTGTTGAGTTGGAGGTGGATATGCAGATGGAGATGGGGGAGGGGGAGACGAGGGTGGGTGATTTTGAAGGCCGAGAGGAGGCGGGAGGGGGATTGAGAGAAGGAGGGGTGGGGATCGAAGTTGTGGTGGACGGGATGGAGATGGAGATGGTTCGCGAGAAAGAGGAGGAGGCGGAGGACGATCAGACGGAGTATCCCCCTCGGGATTCAACGTATCTCGGCGCTGGGGACGACGACGACTACGCCTACCAGCACCGAACCAGCACCGCCAGCGCCTCGTCCATGGACAACGAGCTCGGACACGGCTCGCCCGATTGGATCCCCGCCGGCGTCGCCTTCCCCTCCTCTGCCTTCCCCTCTGCCTTCCCCTCGACGTCCCACCCCTCTTCATCCGACTCCGCGTCGGCCTCAGGCTACTCGTCGCCGAACTACTACTACGCCTCGCGCTCGCCGGAGCAGTCGTCCCTGCGGTACGCGCACTCCCCGCCGTACTCGACGCCGTGCGCGACCTCCGCGCCGAGCTCGTCGGCGAGCTCGGTGTCGCTTGCGTTGCGCGAGTTTTCGGCGGAGGGGGAGGGGGAGGGCCACGGTGTGGAGCTGGTGGGGGTGGGGGCGGGGGAGGAGTATGTCCACGCGGGGCATGCGAATGGGTACGCGGCGGAGGAGTACGACTTTGGGTGGTTGCCGGGCGAGCGCGGGCGGGGGTCGAGTTCCGCAAGCGCGTCCGCCTCCGCATCGGCGTCGGCCTCGGCGTCGGATTACGAGTACGAGTACGACCCCGGGTCGGACGAGTTTGAGGACGCGTACGATGCGTACGAGGGGATCTACACGCATCCGAACCGCGCGACGCCACCACCGTCTGTGCCTACCGCCACGCCCGTCTCCTCTTCGACGACGGCGTATTCAGACGAGGAGCTGCTTGGGGCGAATCGGGCGGGGCGGAACGGGCGCGGGCTGGGGTTCGCGAGTGCGGGGGAGCCGGCGTTTGTGTTCCCGCCGCGCCATGCGCACGCTGACGATGGGGTGGAGCCCGGCACGAGCGCAGGGACGATTCGGGCGAGTGCGTTAAAGGGACGGACGGCGGTGCGGAGTGGGGCGTATTGGGAGGACGCGGAGGGTGGGGAGGTGGTGGAGGGAGGGGAGATGGATGCGAGTGGGTGGGAGGGGGCTGGTGCGAGTGGGAGTGGGAGGGGGTACACTAGTGGTGGCGGGGGAGGAGGTGGTGGAGGCGGGAACGGCGGACGCGCGCGCTCGACGGGTCGGGGAGGTGGGGATGAGGGGTATTATGGGAGCTATGGCGGCGGTGGGGGATGGGCAGGCGGGGACGGGGATGGCGGGGACGACCGCCGCGGCGAGCGCCAGTCGTCCTTCTCCACCCCGTCGTCTTCCGAGTCCGAGTCCGAGTCGTCGGAGGAAGACAGCGACGAGGATGATGAGGACGACTATGGCGAGCCGTCGGCGGCGCCTGTCCGTCGTGTCTCGGCAGCACCAGCAGCCCCAGCACCCGCAAACGGCGCGGACTCGAACTCGGATGACGATATCCCGCTCGCGCAGCGCATCCCCTCTGCGCTCGTCGCACAGCGCACCATCCGGCGCAAGGTGCGGGAGGAGCGGGACCAGCGGCGGCGTGAGCGCGCGGCGAAGCGCGATAGGCAGACGACACTGCGCCCCGCCGGCGCCGGTGGCCCTGCACCAATGGAAGTCGCATCGTCGAGCTCGCGCGAGGCGGCGCGGCAGGCCGAGGCAGCGGTGCGCGCCGAACGCCAGCGTACGCGGACACAGACGCTACCTGGTGCTGGGCCCGGGAGCCAGCTCGCGGCGGCGGCGGTGGAGGACCTGACGAAGAAGCTGCAGAGCATGCAGAGTGTGCAGGCGGAACGGCAGCGCGCGCTGACGATTAATACCGCGGCTGCTGGGGCCGGCGCTGCTGCGAGCGCGAACGCGATGATGTCGCCGTCACCGGCGCGCGGGTTGATGTCGCCATCGCCGATGGGGATGTCACCACCGTGGAGGCAGCAGGTGTTGCCTGAAGGGACCCGCGCATTGAGGCCGCAGAGGTCGTTCCATCGGCCGGCGACGGCGGGTGGGGTGGCTCGGGAGGAGGCGCCGATGCCTGCGGATGCGGAGGGGAGGGTGAAGAGGAACACGACGACGAGGCGCGCGCCGGACGAGTCGCGGGTTTATCAGAGCGAGGATCCTGACGCGGGGCCGAGGGTGCGGCGAAATACCACCACTACCAAACGCCGCCCGGACGAATCGCGGGTCAATCAAAGCGAGGACCCGGAGACGGAGGGGCGGGTGGTGCGCAGGGCGACGACTAAGACGAGGCGTGCCCCGGACTTTCCGAGTGAGGACATGCCGCTCCCCGCGGACGCGGAGGGTCGGCTGAGACGCGCCCCCACGACAAGACGCGCCCCGGAAGTCCCGAGTGAGGACGTGCCGATCCCCGTCGACGCGGAGGGACGGGTGATGCGCAGGGTCACCACGCGCCGCCCAGCGGATGGCAAGGAGCGGGCGCTCAACATGCCGGCGTTCCTCTCCGATCCCCCGCCGCCGCCCGCTCCCGCGCCCCCGCCAGCCAAACTCACGAAGGCCCGGCCATCGGGCGAGTCGCTGCCCGTCCAGATATCGCCGCAGGCGCCCCGGCATGCGGCGTCGCGTTCACAGGGTACGCTCACCCGCGTGTTCGTCGGTGACATGCAGCGGTTCAACATGATCGACATCGGGCCGACAACCAGCGCGAAGCATGTGCTGGCGATGGTCGAGGAGCAGGGATCGCTTAAGGGCTGGGTGGGCACCGGCGGGTGGATGGTGTTCGAGGTTGCGCAGGACTTTGGGATGGGTGAGTTTTCTGCTGCTTGAATTTTGGTTTCGGTGCTGACGCAAGGTGTAGAGCGACCGATAAGGAGCTTCGAGCTGCTGGCGGACGTGCAGGCGTCTTGGAACAAGGACAAGATGATCAACACGTTTATAGTCAAGCTCACCCCGCTGGCCCCGATCCTGAGCCGCTCTGTACGTCTGTTCGCCTGCGTTTGGCGTTGAACGGCCATCTGACCGTTTGATTCTAGAATTTGCCCTCCAGCGCGCCCGTGTACTCTGGGTTTGTCGACTGGGAGATGAAGCGCGGCAAGTGGACGAAGCGATACCTGAGGTTGCGGGAACACAGCCTGTACCTATCAAAGCGGGAGAGTGTGAGTTGATCGCTTTTGACTGTCTTGGGTTATGCGCTGACGCTGTGTTGCAGAACAAGGACGAGGTCTTCCTGTGCTCGCTATCCAACTTTGACGCGTATCATGTCACCCGCCTGCACAAGGCACCCAAACCGTTCTGCTTTGCTGTGAAGTCGACCGACAACCTGTCCTTCTTTGAAAATACCGCAGACTATCTGCACATGTTTGCGTGCAACCCCAAGGACGGCGAGAAGTGGATGGAGAAGATCCTCCTTGCTCGCGTACGTTTCAATGTCTCTCTCCATGCGGAGATACTAACGAGAATTGTGCAGTCCTATGTTCTGTACCAGGAACGCAATGTTCTCTTCAACCCGAAAGCCGCGGGAGGGAACGCCTCCGCCGGCAATTCTGGTGGCCTCTCGCGTTCCGGCACACGCAAGACCTCTGCGCCTCCGCGCGCCCCGCAGGCACCACCGCTCCTCGCCGTTGCCCCGCTCCTCGCCGCGCCCGACCGCAACGACGTCTTCGCCCCCGGCTCACTGCTACACCAATAGACAAACGTTCACACTACACCCGACAAACGTCCTCTTGTACGCCAAAGACCTTACGATCTTTTTGAATGTTTCCTTGCCTTTCCTTTCTGTTTTCGTCTGACCTTGACATAATTTGCTATTCTCTCGTTGTAACCCTGACGTGCCCTCCTTTTGGTGTATCCCTATATATAATTTCGAACGCGCGGTACAAGTACATATACATTAGACAGTGTATGCAAGATGAATGAACTGTATACCACACTCTGATCCAGTTCTGAACTCTGAGTTCAGCATTGATGCATGCACTCTTGATTCGCAACCACTGTCCTCAACCTTTACACTGCACTCTGCTTGAAACAGGCTGAAAGGAACCTGACCTACTCACTCAAGTCTCGACGTACTTATCTTGAATACTGCAATGCCCCCGCGAGAGCTGCCTGGGTTCTACTTCGATACCGAGCGCAACCGCTACTTCCCTCTCTCGTCCCGCCCACCACCAACTTCCAGTGCTTCCACAAGCACCAGCCAGTCGGCATCCGAGACACAGGAGCGTGCTCAGCCAACACGGCGCCGGCGTCAGTTGTGGAGCTGCGCTGGCGGGACGACGGCGGCGGGGCGCGCACGGGAGGCTCAGTGCGTCCTGGCATTCCCCTGCTCGTGAAACCGAACCAACGCAGTATCCCTAGGAGGCTCCTGCACACTCGTTTCGCTGGCACGCAGCGCTGTTGTGCCGAACAAGTGCGATGGCCCTTCTACGGGACAACCTCGAACACCTTGTTGTGTGCGTTTCGGGTGAGCCTCCTCACTTCCTCCTGCTTTCGACTCTGTTCGCCCGCGTCTATCAATTGTCCGAAAGAAATGCTCATGATTCCCAGACGACCCCGACGCGACAATTCCTCGGTGACGAGCTTGGATGGTTATATAGTCGCGGGCGGGCGGACGCTTCTCCGTTGCACTCCCAGGATGCAGACGACGACAATCTACGCGAGGAATGGGGGGAATGGTCCCCAGAACTCTGCCTGGCGCCAGACTCGCAGATCTCCGCCATCTGCACAACGAGTACGCGCTGCGTTGCGGTGTGCTTCGGACCGTCGACCAAGCTCTGTGTGCAGGACGCAGGGATGCCGGAGTGCGTGCCTACTCATCTCCTCCGACTGGACCGCTAATGATTTTAATTCTTTAGGCGCACCGCCCTCCTGCACCTATCCGACGTGTTCGACGTGCGCGCCGCGAGCCTCCAAGGAAGTACACTCGTGCTAGGTATGTACAAAGCCTCGTATGCGTCAGTGATTTGTCTCAATTCAACTCACATAGGCGCCCTTCGCCAAGCTGTTCTCTTGCCCGACATCGACGTATCTGCTGGCGTGCGCAAGCTTCCCACCCGGACGGACGTTTTCTCCGTTGCACAGCAGGAAGTCGGTGCCGATTAGATCATTTTTCTCTGCGAAATATACTGACACTACTACGCAGAACCTGGTCTACACGGGTACACGCGCGGGAGCCGTGCTGCGCTTCGACACACGCACCAATAAAAGCAACGGCCAGGTGTTGTTTGAGAGCGGCCTGAATAACAACACCGGTCCTGGATTATCAGGGCCAATCCAACGAAGCTCGGTTGTGTTCCTCCAACCGACCCATGGGAGGCAGGCTTTGGTAGCGGGGTGTATGGATGGACGGGTACGTGCGGGGTTTTCTTCCTGTTCGTCTTTTTTAACATACATCTTCTGATGATGCTACTTTCTGCAGCTTGCGACATTCGATCTACGCTTCGTGCGCCCCGCAGCGCCGCCCGTAGTCACGTACGCCGGAAATCCCTCGTCGGTATCGCACAGCGGCGGACTTGTGAGCATCTTCTCCTCGCCCCTCACATATCCTACTGATATCTCTTCCTGCCAGGGTTTCGCGATCGACCCCGCAGAGCGCTTCCTCTTTGCGGCCGGTGCTGACGCCCGCCTACGCGGGTGGGCACTCGACAGCGGCGTGCTCGTCTTGCCCGACGCGGCTGCGTCCACGATTTCTTACACTCGCCCTGTAGATCCGAAGGCGCCGTGTAACCCGTTCGCCACGCGCTTTGCTGCGCCGCTGTCGGCGCTGCAGGTCGTCGATGACGGGCGGGGAGATGTGCTCTGGGCGAGCGGCGGAGGTGTGGTATTACACTGGCGATTGGGCGTGTAGGGTATCGGGTATAGCGCCGGCGGATCAAACTGATCGGTTCACACGGTTTTGCAACACGGATGGTCAAAGCGAGAAACAGGAGAAACAGGTGCCTTTGAGCGTGTTCACTGAGGTCCGAGACCAATTTTTTTTTTTTTTTTTTTTTTTGGCTTCTGAGGCTATTCCTGGCGGTGCATGCATATCGCCGCTTGGCTGGCAAGGTTGAAAGTCAAAAGTTGATCACGATCTAAATCGAACCGTGAGAAAATTAATTTGAGGGGACTGATCCTGCGTTTCTCTGCCCACGAATACAAGCTTAGACTCTGGATACGAGTCAACTAAGGCACGATAGAGTTTCTGCAGGCATTGCAATATTTCACCCAAGTACATGCGGACATCCCGTAGATCAAGAACAACGGCTGGAATCCGAACTTACGCGCACCACGAGTCGGTGCTGTGTAATCGGACTCGCATCGCTTGCTTATATGACTGAAAACAGCCGGTGCCTGAGTAACGGCGGAAACATACATTGGATCGTCTGCAGTAGCTGACAGCGACATTCTAAATACAACCGTGGGAAAGCTGAACTAGGATCGCGCGATGCGCGTTCATCGATAATTGAATCATAATTCGATATCGTTCATCGAACAGGATCTTGATAAGTCTTGATGTGAAACACTAGATGCGATAGTTGCAATCGGTGGGTTTCCGTTGCCGTAGATGAGGATGGAATGACTTTGCGAGGACCAAAGATATCTTTGACGATCAATGAAAAATGAGCAGGTTCGGGAGCACGATAGCCCAGGTATCTGCAGGGACGGTGGAAGTCATAGTGTCGGCCAGCGAGAATCTGAGATGATCTCAATTGGCCAACTGCTTGAAGCTATATAAGTTCTTGTTGAGGGAAATGAAGGTGTGTAGTGAAACATGTACAGGATCCTAGTCTGTGTAGTGATGTATGACTTCACCAGGATCTTTCCCATGACACTGTGATTGATTGTGATACTCGACTTCGATTCAGGACGTCGAGAATATTCTTGGATGTCCATCAATAGTGAAATCCCCCTGCAATAGTCTGGCCTCACCATACACACTGACCAGAGCGGCGCGCACAACATGAAAAGGAGCGAGCATCAACGATATTCCCACGGTTTGATTCCTTCACGATGTCTGCAGGAGTAAAAGAGGACTCAAAGCCCTGGAAGCTTATTAATAGAAATCGGGATCCCGATTAACTCAGGCGGAACATTCCCGATGGAGGTCATGGCACGGTTAGGGCCTTTGATCGATTGTGGAGAATTTCTGCCAAGCTTGATGTGATTATGCTGGCTTCGTGGATGAATACTTGCTGTCTGCGCTGCATATAGAGCCCGCCCTGAATGCAACTATGGTTCCCTGAGTTCGCCCGAAATCAACCAATCTCGGCATGGACTCGCAGCAATAAAAAAAAACAGGTTCCATTCTGATGAACACCTTCAATACTTCTTCGAAGACTCGGATGTATACTCCATCGCCTTTGAATTGCAGTCTGCCGTTAGCCAGCCTCGACAACAGATAACAGTCTGAGGATCCAATACCAAGAACTGGCTTGGATCCGAGCCTTCCAAGTTCCAACGCCGCCGAACCACTCGATCGGTTGATCAACTTCAATTTGAACCGTGGGAATGTGCTATATTCTTTGAACAGATGTTCTCTGACACTGCCAACTCGTAAAACTGCCTTCAGTGGTGCGTGGGGCCAATGCGGCTGCAATAATGCTACTCGGAGGGGCAGAGGTATCTTTCGGAAGCCCATATGCATGGTTGGGTGTCCTCTTGATATGCTTTTTGCGGAGGCCAAGTTTGGGCCAAGGTCATAAATTGTCCGCTATCTCTACAGCTGCATCTGAACAGTGTTTTCGTATAATCTGTAACGGGAGCTCAAGTTATGTAGGTGTTGCGCTGATGTACGCCATGATTCGTTATCAATCCGCAGCCCGGTTCACCATACAAGTCACCATTCTCTGCAACACGTCTCGTCTGGAGGCAATTCACGAGGTGGCCAAGTCCAAGGTCACTGCCAAAGTTATCTGGGAGTAAATATCAAAAATCCCGAGTTGAACGAACCGCAAAGCATAATATGATTCAACCGTGGGAATTTGTGCAAATAAACCGCCTTCAAAGATAGTTGCAATGATGCCAGACGTTCCCAGCAATGCCAGGCAAAACTTACACAGAGCGTGCTCCCCGTCGGGCGAAGGGTGGGGATTGGGCAAGAAGACAACTTCCGATCTTCAAGAAGCATTATTGAACAAGATATCGTTCCGCATTACCATAACAACGATGGAACAATAAATACCACCTGGATGGCTCGTAAGAGGCGTACATGTTAAACCGAAGACACCGCCTTCAATCCCAAACTTTCAGGATCCGTATCGACGCAGCGTGCGAGGCTAGCCCGCACTATAATGAGGGCAGGTATAATATCCTGCGGAAAAGTAAATCAACCGTTTGATGCAGAGCAACAAATATGAGGAGGACACACCATGAGCTGCAAGGACGCACCACGAAGGACCGATATGGCGGGGGAATCAAACACAGTAAAGCCTCCGATAATTAGGGACAAGATGACGGTGAGCACAATGATCAAGTAAAGTGCGCTGGATTCGAGACTAGAGGCTACCGTCAGTTCTAGTGCCCTCACTATTGATACTAATGCATGTTACGAACAGCATCGCAATGGCAGTATTGGACCTGTGGACGAGTCTCGCTTCACCGATGACCCGCAGATGATGTCTTGTCCACCAGATCCGCCCGGCACTTAGACCGGTCAAGAGCGTATTCGTTGCGACCATACCGACGAGATTACCCACGAAGGCATTACGTCGAAAAAATACGGCCACCGGATCCAGGGCACCCACAGTCAGAGCGAACGCCAACGTTGCCGTTCCGAATGCTGCTCCCAGTCAAAACCTGCAGACATTGAGGAGAGTGCTTACCAGTAGCAAGAAGCAGCAAAAATATTAGAGCACCTGTTACCCATCTTCGGTATACAGACCCTCTCCAGATCCCGTAGCAGCGATAAATCTGGTAGAAAGTTCAGTTCATAATCATGGGAGAACTTGGTACAAACCAAAAGACCATCCGCAGTGGCACTACCCTAAGGATCAGGTTCTGGTCGACGGACCTGGTTCGGAAAGGACACACTTAGTGATGATGAGAAGAACGGTGTCCCAGATATCTTTCACTCCCTCTAGGTGTCGGATAGAGCTCAGAATTTCCTCCTGTGCGGTGATCCTTTCGCCGACTTCCGCAGATTGGAGTAATCGCAGGAATGTCGCCGTGAAGACGATTTGATAGATCATTTGCACAATGGCCAACGCGCACGCAGTGATTGAGGTGCAGATGAGTATGTTCCGTCCAGGGAATACGCGACCGATGAGGAAGTAGCATGCCTGAACAGCAAGCATAATACAGATTCCTGGCGAGCAAGTGAGAACAAGAAAAGATAATTTGCCTTCGCACGTACCATTGAAAAATAGGACGCTCTAGGCAGTTCCGGGTAAAAATGAGGATTTCAGCTCCTTCGGTTGCGTGATCATGTCTGTACATACCGCTGACATGTGTAGGTTGTGAAGCACGATAGCCCAGCTATCCGCAAGGGAGGTGGAAGTCATAGTGCGCGACAATGTCGGCCGGTCAGAATCTGGGACGATGTTAAAGCTGCTTGAAGCTATATAAGTTCTCGGTGACAGCAAGCTTCGAGGTCTACACGGTCAAGACAGGATCACAACGCGCAGTGATTTACGAGTTCACCAAGATCTTCTCCATGGCACGGTGATTGATTGTGATACTTCCTCGACTTCCTTATGCATTCAGGACGTCGAAGATGTTGCTGCATGTCCGGTACTTATCGACTGTAGTTCATTCAATAGAACTATTTTAGCTTCGCCATATACGCTGGCCATTTTTTAGCCTGTGGAGCGACGCCGACGGAGCATCAACGATATTCCCACGGTTCAATACCATCATGACAGTTTCTGCAGGAGTGCCGAAGATACGCAGGAATAGCAACTGCGAATGCCATTTGCCTTGGCCTCTCTGCGACGAGCTGGCGCCTTGGAGTCAGTAGATTGGGGAAACACGATGATACCAGGCTGGCTGCTGGAAAAACGTACACAGAAAATGCTCCACCGTCGGTGGGGATTAAGCAAAAAGAAGCCTGGTCTAAGCCACGATCTTCAGGCATCTGTCGAACAAGATATCGTTCCGCATTACCATAACACCGATGGCAGTTGGAATCAGACCAGCAATAAATATCTCCTCGATGACTGTGAGGAGGCGTACAGGCTAAATCGAAGCCACTGCCTTCAGTCCCAATCTTCCAGCCGTGGGATCTGTATCGACGCAGCGTGCGAGGCTAGCTCGCACTATAATGAGCGGAGGTATGATATTCTGCGGAAAAGTTGGACGACCGTTAATGCAGAGCAACAAATATGAGGAGGACACACCATGAGCTGCAAGGACGCGCCACGAAGGACCGATATGGCGGGGGAATCAAACACAGTAGAGCCTCCGATGATTTGTGACAATAAGAACGTGAAGACGATGATCAAGTAAAGTGCGCTGGATTCCAGACTAGAGGCCGCTACCGTCAGCGTTCTCACCATTGATACTAGTGCATGTTACAAACAGCATCGCGATGGCAGTATTGCATCTGTGGACGAGCGTCGTTTCACCGATGACCCGAAGATGGTGTCTCGTCCACCAGATGCGCCCGGCACTGAGACCGGTCAAGAGCGTATTCGTCGCTATCACTGCACCAAGGATGACCACGACGGCATCACCTTGGTGATAAAATACGGACATCGGACTCGAGGCTTTCCTTGTCGGAGTGAAAGTCGTGGATATAGTTGCAGTTCCAAATGCTGCTCCAAGTCAAAACTTGCCGACATTGAAGGGAGGGTAAGTTACCTGTAGTAAAAAGCAGCAAAAATACCGGAACGCCCACCACCCATCTCCGGTGAGAAGACCTGCCCCAGATCATGCAGCAGCGATAAATCTAGATGAAAGTTCAGTTCATAATCATGGGAGAACTGGGTACGAACGAAAAGGCTATCCGCAGCAGTGCTACACAGAATATCAGTTTCTCGTTGACGGACTTAGTTCGAAAATCACGTACTTGTTGACAATGAGAAGAATGATGTCCCAGACGTCTTTTACTTGCTGTAAGTGCTGAATAGAAGCCAGGATGTCCTCCTGCGCGAATGTTTTGCCGGCTTCCGCAGATTGGAGCATTCGCAGGAACTTCGCCGTAAATACGACTTGATGGATCATTTGCACGATGCCCAAAGCGCATGCAGCGATAGTGGTGCAGATGAGTATGTTGCGTCCAGGAAATGCGCGACGCATGAGGAAGTAGCATGCCTGCACAGCAAGCATAATACAGATTCCTGGAAAGCGAGTGAAAATAAGACAGGATATCTTGCGTTCGGGTTCCGGACGCACCGTTGAAAAATAGGGAGCTCTAGTCAGTTCCGGGTGAAAATGAGGATTTCAGCTCTTTCGGCGACGTGAGCATGTACTTACCGCTGACATGAGTAGGTTCGGGAGCACGATAGCCCAGGTATCTGCAGGGACGGTGGAAGTCATAGTGTCCGCCAGCGAGAATCTGGGATGAGCTCAATTGGCCGACTGCTTGAAGCTATATAATTTCTCGGTGAAAGGAAGGTTCGAGGGACACGGTCAAGACAGGATCTCAGCGTGCAGTGATGTACGAGTCCACCAAGATCTTCTCCATGGCACTGTGATTGATTGTGATACTACTCGACTTCCATTCAGGATGTCGAGAATATTGTTCCATGTCCAGTACTTATCAACAGTTCATTCCCCCAGTACTCATATTCCAGGGCCGCCATATACACTGGGCATATTTGGCCTGCGGAGCGGCGTGCACAACATTAGATACAGAACGGAGCATCAACGATATTCCCACGGTTCGATTCCGTCATGACGATTTCTGCAGGAGTAAAAGAGGACACCCGGGGTGGAACAGAGTGTCATAGCGAAGGCCGAAGATACGCAGGAATAATAACTGTCAATGCCACTTGCCTCGGCCTCTCTGCGCCGAGCTGGCACCTCGGAGTCAGCTGCAAGCGGTGGATTGAGGTAACACGAGGCCGGGTATACACTTTAAACTCATTTGGTTTACCTTTAACTAATACAGTTTTGCAGGCATAGAGCCTCAGAGAGGTGGCCCTGCGACTAATCCTGAACATCACATCGCCGGTACTTCAAATTGCTGAGAAGATTGATCATGACGGGATTCGGATAGAAACGATCTGATAGTACAGAGCAGATACAACATTCAAACTATTTCTGAATCACAACCACTGTTCTCGATTCCCAAAGTGAGAAACAAACGCGCCGGTCCCTGCGACGGTCCAACGGTTAAACACCTCGAGCTGCATCTTCACCGATTCCTCGGGCGAGATGGGGCCTTCGAAGTCCGGGGCGAGCTTAAAGAAAGCCGGGGCCAGCATCTTTGATTCTTCATCGTCTCCGACTATAATAATTCAGATTCGTTGTCCAGCGGGAGTAGATCGACTACTGACCTGGAAGCATCGTCGTCTTGACCGCTCCTGGACAGATCGCCAGGAACACGAAGCCATCGGCTTTGTACTGGGCGGCGTACTTCGCGACGACCATGTTGAGCGCGGCCTTGGATATGGAATAGGACACCTCCCCAACGGCTCCCGCCAAGAGAGTGACAGGGAGATCCGCAATGCCGGTACTCAAAGAGAGCACTTTCTTTGCAGCGCCATTTTTGAGGAGGGGAAGGAATGCATTTATGGTGTGCACTACGCCGATGGTGTTGGTTTTGAACTGGGATAGGAATAATCAAAGGTAAGTGTTGATTGCTCGGTGTGGGTTGCTCATACATTATCAAGCATATCGTGTTCAAGTGCTTCTGGACTCGGGCTGGATGCAGAATTAAATGTGCGGTTTCGTTTCCCCGCTAGATGCACTTACAAATTGTCGATACGAAACCCCGGGTGGTTGCTTTTTCCAGCGTTGTTAATCAAATAGTCTAACTTGCCCCCGGTCGCCTTTGAGACCTCGGTGGCCGCAACCTAAACATAATTAGATTCCAAGCTTCGAGGGGAAAGAAAAAACACATACCATGAGAGCCCTGGGGTCGGTGATATCCGCCTCAAGGACAGTGACGTTTCTTCTCGACAATTTAACGAGTTCAGTTGCGGTAGCCTTGTTACGGACGATAGCAAAGACGGTGTTCGCGCTGTCCGCACTCAGCTGGTTGACGAATTCAAACTGAAGGAGTAAAGTTCAGATCAAACCGACAAGATGAGCGAAAGCACGAACCCCAATTCCTTTGGCGGCGCCAGTGACCACGTAGGAAGGCATAATGTATTGCGAGAGATTGTCGAGTGGGATCTGGGTGTGCTGTTGCTGTTCAACGATCTAGACGCGTCATATTTATACTGCAGGCTCCACATGTTCATTTCAGCAGCCGGTCCGAATTTGTGAAAGTTCGTCGTGTAAAAATCGGCTCGGTGCATGCATGCGACCCTCTGACTGCTTGCTAAAGAGCTGGGCATGTCAGGGAAGCCAGTGTCATAGGGCCGAGCAGGGGGGAGCAGACCGAGCACCCCGGGTGGCTGTGCAGAATTTCTGGTGCTTGCGCGGTGAACCGACTCACACGATGGCATCCCCAGTCAGCAAAAATGAGGCGCTCTGACATGAATTGCTAACCGTATTGACCAACCACTCGCATAGCGATTAGCGGCATAGATACAGGTATGTATATGCGACATTGGGATCCTGGAAACTGTTTATTCAAGTCGGCACCTATTAAAGTTCCTCGCATACCAAGCTAGCCGCGAGCGGTGGATTGACCATATGTAGTAGGAGGCCGGGCGTAAAAGGAGAGAGGCCTGCCCACAACCAACCGCACATGAGCTTCAATCGATCACTTTAGCAGGCGGTCCGGATTTGCGAAAATTCGCCGCGTAAAAAATCGGCTCGGTACCCTCGTACGTCCTTCTAGCTGCTTGCTAAAAACCTAGGCATTTCAAGGCATCCATTGTCATTGGGCCGAGTAGGATAAGCCGACCGAGGAGCCCGGGTGGCTGGGCAGCATTTCTGGTACTTGCGCGGTGAACCGTCTGACACGAGAGTTTTGCCACAGTCAGCGAGAATGAGGTATTCTAACAGCGCTGACTAACCATGCTCGCGAATCATCAAAGGCATAGATAGAGAAGATCGTAGTGCGATCTTGCTCAGCTCTTGAAGTTCCCCACAGACCAACCCAGTGAGCCGCTGGCGGTAAGTAGTTCTAGAATCGAGGGTTGGTAGAGAAAGAAAAGAGTGGTGGCGCTACGGTAATCCCTTGGTAGACGCGTCGACGCCGAAGGTAAAGCAGAACATGTTTGTCTTTCAGTGTTGTTGCTTGGTTCGAAAGGACCGGAAAGGTATCCGATTTTTGCAAGCTGAATGAAGCTGGCACAAGCTCGCAACTCGGATTCAACCCAGTCAAATGGGCCCCAGATAGAAGTTTCAGTGCAGCAAAGCTCTTGGATAATTACAGACGCAGTCCTGCAAGCCGATGGGCGAGAGCTTGGCGAGAACCGTGTGTAGGGGAGAGGGTCTGTTTGCAGACCAGTCGCCGCTCAAGAGGAATCCGCCAAGAGAACTAGAACAAGCTGTATTGGGGTGAAGGGGAATCCTAACGACTACAAAGATAAGCTCGGCTTATATAGGTACAGTGTCCGTGACGTGACGTAGGTGACAGGGAACGGCCCGGGAAACCCTACATACGCCCTCCCATGGTATCACAGAGACCATGAACAAAAGAGAATATAGATAGAAAGTAAGTAGGAGCAAGCGAAAATTAAAACATACCACGACCAGTCTCTCCCGTGCGCACCATCCTCCTCCATCAAAATTTGGCCCGAGTCTGCAATAACGTGTGCCCAGAATTCCGCCAAGCCTAGGCGAAAATCTATGAGTAGCACTACGTTGATAGAAGCAGATTCGGATGCCGCAGATGCCAGGAGAAATAATTTGTGCGTCCCAAAGGAATTTGAAGACGGTCGGTGTGTCAAGGTGAAATCTTGAAAGTGTCCATATAGCAAGGAAAGTGGTGTCAGAGAAGTCGCATCATTGTCCAGGAGGTATCCGTGGTTCGCGAAGTAAAGAGTAGTGGCGAAGAGGCCGGACCAGATGGTGGAAGGAAGAAACGAGGTGGTTGTTTGCGTGTGTGTCGTTCCGTGGCCTACGGCCTTCGGTGCGATCACCAAGTCTTTGCTCTCGCCCTCCATCTCGCGTCCTGGGTCTTCGAGCGTGCTACCCGTCTCGAATTTACGGGGGGTCATTCCTGGGGTCCAAAGGTGCGTACCCAGTGCGTCTCGATGCTGGAAATCCGTTAACTCGGTACCCAGAGCTTCCGAGTCGAGTCTGGCGAGATGACGGTCTTTAAGCCTGCGGTCCCGATACCACGCCTGGAAGTCGAAGATTGGATCCAGTAGCTGCGTCTGCGATACCGTTACCACAAAATCCTGGGATTTGTCGTAGATCTTGAAATGATAACCGACTTTCTCGATTCCAAAGCGCATGTCGATCGGAGACGTGTCCGCTGTCCAGGGCGTCACTGCGAGTAATCCAGCACGTATCTGGTCGATTAAGGCGGCGTCTATCAGGCCTCTGTGCTCCTCAGAAGGTTCAGCAAATTCGATGCTCGCGCAAAACACGCCTAAGTCGACTGCGCGCTTCAGAGCGTGTCTGCGCTCGATATCTTCAAATGTTATCGCGCTCGACTGAAGGATGTGCTTGGGAGGTCTCAACGATTTGCCTTTGGGGCAGTCCTTCCGAATGTGCTCCGTGCTGCCGCAGTCGAAACATTTACCCGCCGCGCGATATTCGTTCATCTCGGCCTTGGTGAGCTTTTGTCCGGATTGAGTCGACTTCTTGGATTGCGCAGCTGGCGGCGCTGGCGTTGCAGAGCTCTCGCCCTCCGTGCGATGTGCGCTCTCGCCCTCCGCGCGAGGTGATTCTCCAACAGTGTTGCGATGCGTTTGGGCAGGTCGACGGCTGCCCACTTGTTCGTCGAGCGCTTTCTCATCCGCTGCGATGATCAACGCCGTTTCATAATTGGCAGCCGAGATTTCAAGGTCATCCAAAGTCGAGACTTCACGGTCATAGCCTTGCTCTGCCCAGTGGATTCTCACGCGGGAGTCGGCGCCTTGCCAGAATCGAATAATGAATTGGCGTTCGCTGATGTCGTCGCCGATGGAGTCGCGCAGATCTGTCAATTCCACACGATAATCGCGAATGGGGTGGCCGCGCTGCCGGAACCTGTCGTACTTTTCACGCTGAATTGAGCGGAAATTGGGCGGGAAACAATGATTAAACAGTGCTTTTAACAGCTTGTTCAATGTCCATTTCCGCGGGTTTTTCGCAACTTCTCGCATGTACCAGGCTGAAGCACGACCTCCAAGGTATTTCTTAATCCAAGATACCGCGCGTTTCTTGCTGATATACCCATAGCGCACGCAGTCCTTGACTTCAAGAGCAAATTTCTGAAAGATTCTAAAGTCAGCCTGCCCTTCGTACTCGGACGGCGGGCCAGGTTTCGAATTCAAATATTCCAGTTTTCGCATTTGGAAACGTTTGCGTTGCGCCTTTTTGGCACGCTGTTTCCGACGGCGTTTAGCATCGCTGGATGCTCCAGAGCTCGAGGAACTATCACTCGAGCTCTCGGTCGAAGTATCCGAGCTTGATTCCGAGCTCGAGTCATCACTCGAGCTTGAAGCACTCGGGGGTGGGTCCTTCTTGCGAGACTTCTTCGCCTTCGAAGATTTCTTTGCCTGTTTCGTCGCATCTGTGCCCGTCTCGGAGTCGCTGTCCAGCGCAGTGAAGAGGTAACTCTTCTCCGCAACCTGATCCAAGGCCGCTTTGCGTACTAACGGTGGTGCCGACCCAGAATTGCCGCGCATTGGAGTTGACGAATGCTTGGAGGATTTAACGTCGCGTCGTTCATCCTTCTTCGGTGGCTTCTCGCGAGGTTTTTCCGTGTGGCCAGGGGGCATACCAGGCTTCGAAGATAAGCCCGTGCCCTTGCGTGTGTCCTTGTCCGCAATGCTCGTGCGATTTCTCTCAGCTCTATGACTCGAAGACCTTGTCTTATGGTCCCTCTTAGCTTTCGATTTCGCTTCCGCAAGTTCAGCGGCGCGGCGTTCGTCCAGAAGATGTTGCATCATCGCTGCCAAATGGCCATCAGCCTCAATTTGGCGGCGTCGAACATCTTCATCCGGAGTTTCCGCGTCAGACGAGGTGGAAGATGATGATGATGAAGGCTCTTCATATTTTATACCAGTTGCAGGCGCAATATTCGGTCGTTCGCGAGGATCACGTCCTTTAGCTTTAGCAGAAGCCGTGTAGCGAGGGCTAGTAGTTGCAAGCGAAGAACGAGTCTCCGTCGCCGCGACCGCAGTATTATGCGAGACCAGTACTGTATGTAGAGAATTATTGCCAGATTTCCCAGACCGTTGTGAATCCCTGTGCGAGGTCAATGAAACGCTTTGCGGAGAATTCAGATGCTGCTTTTTCATCCGAGCAGCACGCCGCTGGATTTTATCACGCGTTGTTGGGCTCATGCCTCGCGAGATTTCAGCCATGACTTCGTCAAAAGGTAATTCCATTTTACTGTCTACAGGGGACACAGAGCGGTGAGAAGGGACATTCCATTCGGACGGGATGTCGCCCAGGCCCTCGGCCTCCGTGTATTCTGCCCATTTCTTGATGAAAGCGTGCTTGCGCACAGACGCATCAGTTTCAGATTCGGTTTCAGTCGTCGCATCACCGCCGCCGAACCAACTCCCGAAGAAAAGTGGGGTGGTTTCCAGGGCAGGTGATGGAGATCCACGAGACGACCGCGTGGTCCGCTTCGGCGTTACAAAGCCGTCGTGCGAGTCATCCAGCACGACACCGCCGTCTACGATTGCGTCGACGGATGCTTGACGGTGGTGGGAGAGCGATGCCGCGCCGCGCAACGAAGCCGCGGGGGTCTTATCGTGCTCAGCCACTGCAGCAGGGCTGGGGCGAGGCTTTCCATCGACATCCGCCGGGCGGGAGCGATGCTCGGACTCTGCAGCACTGAAGCTGGAGCGAGGTTCGTCGGTGCGACCTGAAAAAGACTCGTGTGATCTTTCGATCCTCGAGGGGGTAATACGGGACAGCGGGAAGACAGTAGACTCACCGCTGTTATTGCCTGAAGTGCCCGAGGCATCCATCTCAGCAGCTGAGGTGCCCTGGGCATCCATCTCGCCAGACGAGCTCGAGGTGCCGGAGTTGGCATCCATCTCGAGGTTCCCCGAAGGACCGTCGTCCATCGCGGGAGTGGTGTCGTATTCGTTACCAGAACGTAAGCCGACCATTGTGAGAGAGTAAGAAAATTTTCGGGGGGTTTTGGCGGGTTGGCGGTGGTGTCGAGCGGGTGATCAGGCCGAAAGACGTCGCCGAGAGCCAATAGAGTATATAGCGAAGTTCAAAAAGTGTAGGGGAGAGGGTCTGTTTGCAGACCAGTCGCCGCTCAAGAGGAATCCGCCAAGAGAACTAGAACAAGCTGTATTGGGGTGAAGGGGAATCCTAACGACTACAAAGATAAGCTCGGCTTATATAGGTACAGTGTCCGTGACGTGACGTAGGTGACAGGGAACGGCCCGGGAAACCCTACACCGTGTGAGTCGCAAAGAACGTCGGAATTTGCCGCTGTCAAGATTGAAGCTCCGCTCGCGGCTCCCACAGTCTTCTCTTCTTCTGCAAGTTACTGGGACCACAAATGCAATGGGTGCCCGACGGACGAAGCTTCCCTACCAGCTACTACTTTATTCACCCGAGGCTTTATGCTGAATCTGGGCGCTGAGGTATCCTGGGCGCCGGCGGAGTATTGGTGTCGTGGTGGAACCTCTTGCACAAATGGTGTATCGATCTCGAGAAAAATCGGTACCTTCCCGGTCTTGTCACCCAACTCCTGTACATGTGTATCGTTTCGAACGTTCACATGGGATCGTTGCTGGTCGGACCGTCCAATGCCTCCGATGTGTCACGTTATCGCGATTTTTTTTTTGAGTCCGCAACGGCAATACGTCGAAGCTGCAAACAACGGTCGTCGACCTCAATTATTTCGAGTGTGAGCTGGAAGTAAGGGATTATCATTGAACCTCCTCACTACTAGGACGTTCCGATGGGGCTCGATAATGTCGAATAGAGATTGAATTTACGCCGTGGATAACGCGTTTCTGCGGCTCGATGGCGGAAGGAAACGGAAGGGGATGCGGGACGCGTGTGAGCCCGGCACGTCGAAATTCTTTTTTGCCAGCTGCGATCTCCATTCTCTTCCATCTACCACCATGTCTCTTCCCCAGCCCGTCCCCCCGTCCTGGAAGGTCCATCGACTCCTACCGTCCGTAGACACTTCGTGCTGACTCTTTTTCTCGTCCAGGATCTCGGAAAGTCCTCCACGGACCTCCTGCAGAAGGACTACCCCTTCAACGTGTTCGGGCTCGAGGTCAAGACCAAGACGCCCTCGAACACCGTCTTCAAGGTCGCCGGGACCCGCGCCTCGCAGACGTCCGCCATCCAGGGCGACATCGAGGCCAAGCTGAACGACAAGAAGCACGGGCTGACGTTCACCAACACCTGGACGACCGCGAACGTGCTCAAGTCGCAGATCGAGCTCCAGGACCAGATCACGCAGGGCCTCAAGCTCGACCTCACCACCTCCATCGCCCCGAACAAGAGCTCGAGCAAGACCGCCGTCCTCGGCGCCGTCTACAAGCAGTCCGGCTTCCACTCCCGCGCCGTCCTCGACGTCCTCAAGGTTTTTTTTTCCTTTCAAAGAACGGATATCTGGTTTTGATTTGGTTTTTTCCAGGGCCCGACATTCATCGCCGACACTGTTCTGGGACGCGACGGCTTCCTCGTCGGTGCGGAGGCGGCGTACAACGTTACCGAGGGCCGTATCAGCCGTTACGCGCTCGCCGCCGGCTTCAACGCCCCCGAATACGCGGTCACCCTGCACGCGCTGAACGACCTCAAGTCCTTCTCCGCGAGCTACTACCACCGCGTCAGCGCGGACGTCGAGGCGGGCGCCAAGGCCGTCTACGACCCCAAGCTCACCAACGGCGGCGTCTCCATCGAGGTCGGCACCAAGACGTACGCCGTTTAAATTCTTGTTCCCTACGTGGCGCGATTAACAATGCCGCAGGTACCTCGACTCTGCGGCGTTCGTGAAGGCGAAGATCAACAACTCTGGCGTTCTTGCTCTCGGTATATAACTGCCTTTTTTTCCTCCGCAAATACTCAATGGACGATCACCGCAGGCTATACCCAGTCCCTCCGCCCTGGTCTCAAGGCCTCCTTTGGTCTTGCTCTGGACACACAAAAGCTTAACGAAGTGGACCCCACCGGCACGGTACACAAGGTCAGAAGAGTTTTCTTGGCGCACACGCGCAGCTGGCTAACTTATCGGCCCAGGTTGGTATGAGCTTTGTGTTTGAGTCATGAAGAGGGCGCCGCGATGCTGCGGGCTAAAACATATTATACTGTCCATACCTGCTGGAATTGCATGCGATCCTTTTCTAATTCAGACGATTCCGTGCGCTCAGTGATTCTGTACATTCGTGTTCGGTTCGTCGGTAAATCGATAGGTATAGGGGGCTGATAAGGACATTTATTCAGTCGCCTTGCCGCCAGCCAAGCCCACCACTGTAGCAGGAGATGAGCAAGGTCAGCTTTTGCGCTATATAGGGATACACACCTGTTGGATAGTCGAGCGTGTCGAGGTCGTTTGCCTGGATTTGCTTTCCCGTCTTCATTACCTCGTTCATCGCGGCAAATGAGCTGGGTAACTGGAATCGGACTGTGCGGTACTCGATGCCAGCTTCGTCGTCCGCCCTTTGAGAACATTTGGTCAGTGCCACACGGGATCACAGCAACACACGAGACGCACCAGGAGAACAGGATGAACTTGTGGGCCGGACGCGGGGTAGACTCGTTCGTCACATACTCCAGGTGGTATATGCCCCATCTGAACACATACTGCTGGCCATCGAGGAGCTTGCCGGAGACAGGGTCCCTGTTGGTCAAGTCTTTGACGAATTTATCGTAGTTGTGCTCCTCGCGCGTCTTGCCCGGGGCGGGCGCCGTCTCCTCGTCGAAGTCGACCGAGTTGAGGAGGACGATTTGTGTCTTTTTGTCGTTCAGGCCAAAGATCATGTACTTGGTCTTGGAGCCGCGCTTGAAGGCGGCCATGGCCTGGGATTGCAGATCCGGGTGCGTCGCGATGCCTGAGACCTGTGGGCAGCGTTAGCCAGGGGCGCGCGCAGCGCTGGGGCGGACACTCGCCGACATGATGGATGTGGGGAGGAGGGTAAAGCTGAAATGTGGCTGTGTGGACGGCCTTTCTTATCGATATCACAGTTCTAGCCTGTTGCTGTGACGCCCGTTTGGGATGTTGCCAGCACGGGCGAGTACGGTCCCCGACGCGACTGCGACGCGACTCGGCGCAGTCTGCGGCGCAGTCTGGCCTTGTATGAACTCTTTGTACATCTAATTATATTTGCAACGCCTAAGCGCCGACGAATACATCGTCCAACCATCGTTCGTAGTCGTACTCCCCGTCCCCCTCCCCATGCGGCATAACCTCGCTCAGATACTCAATCGACGGCGCAGGCAGATGATGCAACCGCAGGTCCAGCTCCGTCACAAACGGCTGTGCACGCGTCAGACCCGTCATAGCAGTGAGCCAAAGCATGCGTTGCTGCTCACCTTATCTGCCGCAATACCGCGGAACGCTTCGCGCAGCTGCTCCGGGGACGTCTGGTCCTCCGTGATGTCCACCAAGAGGTTGATGAACGCCTCAAAGGTGATTGCGCCGTAGTCCTGCAGCAGCTGGTCGTAGATAAAGTTCATGTCGTCGTCCTGCGCCGCAGGGAAGGGTCAGGATGCGGACCGCAGTATTCGGAATGCAATGCTTACAGAGTATACAATGCCCAGACTCGCGAGCGCAGCGGCCATTTCGCTCTGATTAAGCGTGTTCGTCTCGTCCTTGTCAAAGTACCGGAACGTGCTCTCGAACTGCTCCAGCTGCGCCGGAGTCAGATTCGACATGTTCCGGGACACAATCTGTGTATATCTGGGTCGATCGACAGCGTACGCAAGGAAATCGGGGGAACGAACCTGGTTATCGATAAAAGCGAGTTTCTTCGCAATGCTCTGGACGACGAGCTCGAGCTCGAATTGGAGGTCCTGACATGTAAAAACGGTGTAGTCATTTTCCTCCACATTCGCAGCCTCGCATTCCGCCTCGGCGGCTGCGACTTGCCGCAGCGCGTCGGAGATCGCAGGTATTCGCGTCTGGATCTCTTGCACACCCTGCTGCTGAACCTCCAACGGGCCCTCCAGCGCAGCTAGTGCCGACGAGATGACGCGCAGCCGCTGCTCAAAGTCATTGGCGAGGTCCGCAAACGACTTGCGCAGCCGTTCCTTGATTCTGCAACGAGCGTAAGCACAATGAACGTCCAATAGAACCTTGAACGTACTGCCGGATCTGCGCATTGATGTTCCGCGACCGCCGTGCCTCCGACGCAAGAAGGCTGGTCCACGCCTCGTCGAGCTCGGGCAGCGTGAGCCCCGGCGGCGGCACGTACTCGCGCAGCCCGTACGTCCGCAGCTTCGTCTGCACGTTCCCGAACAGCGTCGCGACGTCCTGCTTCTCCACGACCCACGTCCGCTTCGCGGTGTGCTTGTACGCGGTAAAGTCGGCGGACTGCTGCTTCGCGTCGGTGTACGTGCCGGTGAACTCGCTGCCGGCCCAGTTGGTTTGGATTTCCGTTAGGGCCGTGAGGAGCTGGGATGTGTGAGTGGCGGGATGGGGGAGAGGACGGGATACGTGTACACACCAGACGCACGCGCCGTTCGTAGTCGTTTCGTGATACCCAGACGGATTGCATGAGTTCGGCGAACTTTTCGACGCGTCGCGAGACGGTCTCTGCCTGGTCTAGGAATGAATAAGCACGGGACTCTGAATACAGTCGATTCGCCTAACCCATGGACGAAAATGCGTGGAAGAAACTGGCGATATAAGTCATGACACTGCGCTCGTCTGGCCGGCCCGAATCACATAAATCTTCAACTTCTAGTAGTTGCTGTCGAAAATTCAGTGCGAAATCCAGAGTCCAGTTCGAATACATACAGGAATATTCAAGTGCTCAGCCGCGACCTTGAAAGCAAGTCTCGTATTCCCATGGCGATCGGACTGAAGAATAGTCAGTGTAGGTCGGGATTTAACAGGGTAGTTCTTACCTTGTCTAGTTTATCGTAATCTAGCAAGTCCGGTCGATGGCAGTGGATCAGAGCACACAGTGCAAGGCCATCTGACCAACTGAGCGAGAAATCCTGCACCTCGACCTCTTTATACGGCTCGGTCTTGCGCTGACACCAGAGTAAGAGACCCTCCTTTGCGGAGAGACCTTCTTCACTTTCAAGGCAAGAGATGAGCGGCAAACGACACTGAAGCCCTCGAGACAGACCTAATATCCGCGATCGTGAACCGCAGGATCAGCGTCCATATCATCCCGAGGATGAGCTTGAGGTTGCCGTCGATTATATCTGCGACCGACGCATCAAAGACAGACCGGCGCGGCGCCCCAGGGGAACTGACCTTCCGGACCGATGTTGGTGAGCTTCACGCCCCGAGAGGTGATGAATTCAAGCGCCTTGTTCACGTTCTCGGCTTTCTGGACGCGCATACGCGGCGCCTTGTTGTATCGCCCCAGAGAAACGTCGCCTAGAGTCGGACATCTATAAGCAGGCTTGAACGTCCGAGCGGAACCGTACCCATTATTTCCTAGAACCACAACTTCCCGTCAAGATCAACCGCGTGGTGAGGACCGTGCGCATACCATGAGTTGGATGAGCCGCACGCCATCCGAGAGATCCCTGACCAAAGACGACATCGGCGGATACCCATTCAGCTCCAGTTTCGTGTTCAGCCTTGTAGGACGCAGAAACAGTCTCAGTCAGCGAGGATACAACGCCGTGTATGCGGGGACAGGCACCATTTGCAGAACGTCCGTTCTTGAACGCTTCGTGACCGGGTCTCGAGCGAGTCCATGGGGTGTACCAGCAGATTATGGGGACGATAGAGTAGTCGCTGGAATGGTGCAAGCCAAAAAGTAATTGGGAGTCGATCGCACAGCCACTCGGCTCTGAGGGCGCGTCGCGTCAGATCCGACGTCTCTCTCTTTCCTCCTTCCACCATCTAGGTCTCCTCGGGAGGCCAATACACCCCCTCCAGATGGCCGCGACTCAGTTTGACCCCATATATCGGGGGCTGTCCCCAGAGGTCGGCAGTGCGTAGCCCACATAAGTACACAAAGATTGGCAATTGCTGAAAAAAGTGGCACAGAGATGCGTGTGGCGAGCAGCGGGATGGCCTGGAAGGGCATCGACACCGGCGAAGTCGTAGCCATCGCCGGCGGGGACATCAAGTCCGCCCAGTGGTTGCGCGTGGCGCGCGGCTTCCAGCTACGCGTCGGTCTCAAGGACAGGAAACGGGACACCTTTGACGGATTCAAGCGCGAGGTTTGTGCCAGACGCGGCCTTAATCGACCCGAGCTAAATATTATCCGCCTTAAAGGACCTCAAAAAGGTCACCGAACTGTTCAAAAACCACTTCGGAATGACAGTCGAGGAAATCGACGTCTCTTTCAAAGGGTGGAATTGGGGGGTAACTGACTTTAGAGGTATGAAGCGCCGCTGCATTTGACGCGTCCGTTCATTGTCGTCCGTGGTACTACAGGTCAGGACCTTGCGTTCTTGGTCTCTGGGAAGCTGGGCTTTGAACTCCCCCTCCGCAACGTGGCCAACTCCAACATTGCGGGGCGCACAGAAGTCTCACTCGAGTTCGCCGCCCCGCCTGACCGAAAAAAGATAGCCGGAGACGAGATGACTGAAATCCGCTTCCACGTTCCCGGCGTCATGTCCAAGACGAAAGGCTCGGATGACGGGTCGCAAAAGTCCGACGCGGAAGGGGACGACGACGACGAGGTCAGCGCGGCGCATGTCTTCCACGATAACATCAAGGAGACCGCCGACATTGGCCAAGTCATTGGAGACATCATCCTCAGCTTCGAGGAGGTGCTGGTATTGACCCCTCGAGGTCGATACGACGTCGACATGTTCCCCGACTTCCTCCGGCTGCGCGGAAAGACATACGACTACAAAATCATATACTCGACGATCTCGAAACTCTTCCTCTTACCCAAGGACGACCAACACGTCCTTTTCATCGTGAGCACTTTCTCTATATGTGGTGCAGTGTTAACGGCGTGCTTAGCTCGGTCTGAGTAATCCTATACGGCAAGGACAGACGCGGTACCACTACCTAGTTATGCAGTTCACGCGGGAGGAGGAAATTACCGCTGAACTGAACATGGACGAGTAGGTGTCCTGTTATATTTACAAACACATTTACTAACTCTCCCATTCAGGGAGGAGGTTGCGAAGTATGACCGGTTAAAAAAGAACTACGAGGACCCGACGTTCGAGGTCGTCTCCAGCGTCTTCCGCGCCCTCGCAAAGAAGAAGATCATCGGATCCGGCAGCTTCCAATCGTACGTCCCCCGCCTCAAGTAGCGTCCCGCCCTCTAACACCATGCCTAGCCGCGACGGCCACCCCGGGATCAAAGTGAACCTGAAAGCCGTGCAGGGCGACCTCTTCATGCTCGAGAAATACATCTTCTTCGTGTCGAAGCAGCCCGTGCTCATCGAGCTCTCGGACATCCAGCAGGTCATCTTCTCGCGCGTCAGCCAGGGCACCGTCGCGCGGACGTTCGATCTCAAGATCGTCACAAAGAGCGGGCCGGAGTACATGTTCGTCTCGATCAACAAGGAGGAGCTGGAGCCGACGGAGACGTATCTGAAGGACAAGAAGATCCGGATTAAGGAGATCGTGCCGGACGCGGAGCTGGTGATGGCGGCGGTGGGCGACGATGATGATGACGACGACGACATGCAGAGCGTCGACTCGGACGAGGACAAGCGGTCGCGGCCGCGGATCAAGAGCGCGAAGAACGACGACGACGAAGATAGCTCTGAGGATGGTGCGTTGCTGCCTTTCGAAATAGAGCGAGACAAATACCCATTTGTTATGATTCGCAGAGGACTTCCAGGCATCCGGCTCTGATTCGGGCTCACCGAGTGCCAGCGACTCGGATTCGGAGGGCGCCGCAACCGCGTCGGACGCGAGCGGGGACCGTGACTTCAAGAAGAAGGCTGCGGCGGCGGACGGGACGAAGAAGAAGAAGAAAAAGAAAAAGGTGGCGCCGGCGGAGCAGAGCGACGCTGAGGACGGCGCGCCGAAGAAGAAGAAGAAGGCCAAGGCCAAGGGCGACGACGCGATGGACGTGGACGACGATGGGTCCAAGCCCAAACCCAAACCCAAACCTAAGGCGAAAGCGAAGAAGGACGACGATGGTGCGGCGATGGATGTCGACGAGCCGCCACGGCCGAAGCCCAAGCCCAAGAAAAAGGCAGAGGGCGCGTCGGACGAGCCGCCCAAGAAGAAGCTGAAGAAGGCAGACGACTGAACATTCTAGTTTTCTTTTTTGTCTTACATTCATCTCTATATGATCCGGATTTTTTCTGGCCTTAACAAGCATTCTTTGAGATGACCATCCGGCTCAAATTTTTGCAGTAGCGCAATAATAACCTAGGACCGAGGGCAAGGTCGAATGAGCGAAGAGTAAGGGTGTACCAGTACTGCTGAGTTCACCCCAGTCCATTAGAGGTCCATCGATTGCAACGGTGGCCAGTGCCAAAATTTGTAGTACCGACCTCGTCGAATATCTGGTATTGAATTACAAATACAACTACATACCTCGGTGAGCGGATTCGGAGGGATGTGACGTCGGCTATTTCTCGCTTTGACCGACCGTGTTCCGCGAATAATTGAAGGATTCAAAAAATACCGAAGTGCGAAAGAGATGAAATGAGGAAGGATGGGAGGATATCCGAGGATGAATCGAGAGGATTAAAACCCAGGAAGATGCTACATCTATAAACTGAAGATACATTGCGTTGCCTCCATCCTCGCCTAGAATATATGTACTGGCCCACGACTACTTGATGTTGACCTTGCCAAGCGCGTCCGCGAGATCGTCGAGAACATCCTTGACGTTCTCGACCGATTTGGGTTCGTCCTCTTTCTCCTCGTCCTCCTCCTCCTCGTCATCGTCCGTAGCTAGCAGCTTGCCCCCTCGTCGCTTCATATGCAGCGCAATTGTCCGCAGATTCTCGTCCTCCTCCTCGGCGTCGTTCCACTGCAGCTCCAGCAGCATCAGACTGTCCATCTTCGAGACTCCGCCCGCAAGCGCCAAAAACGTCTCCGTCTCCAGGTTGTTGTTCTGCAGCTGCAGCGTGTGGAGCTTGGGGTTTGAGCCTGCTGCCAGTGCGGTGACAATTTGCGGCACCTCGCCGTCACCAGAAAGGACACAGTCGGACAAGTTGAGCGTCGTCAGGTCGGGCCACGACTTGAGCGCCTCTGTCCACGCCTCAACGCCCGAGACTTCCCCGTCTGCGGTGAACGTGTTGTCCTGCAGATCGATGTGCTGCAGGCCGTGGCACTGAGACAACCCGCGCGCGAGGGCGGTGACGCCGTCCATGTGGATCCCGTTCTGCGGCATGCGCACCTCCTGCAGCGTCCCGTGCGCAGCGAACGCCTCTGCCCACGCCGACGCCGATCCGTCCTCGAGTCGATTCCGGCCGCAGATAACCGTGCGCAGACTCGACTTCTTGCCCTCCGCTTTGCTCAGCTTGGCGGATTCAAGGAGCGCGGTGGCGAGGACGACGCCGCCCGCCGGTCCGAGGCCGTTGTTGTTGAGCTTCAAAACTTGAAATGTGCGGTTGTGCGTGAGGAACGGGACCATCGGCTCCACCGAGCGGCCGCCAAAGGCATTGTCGCTCAGATTGAGCTCGATCAGGGAGGTCTTGTCTTTAAGCGCGTCGCAAATCGCGGTCAGCGCTAGCGGAATTTCGGAGATGAGGCGACCCGTGAATATATCTGCGAAATCCGCGATCTTGGGATCATCTACTGAGTTTGAGGGCGGGGTCGTGGAGAGGGGGGAACTAACCTTTAAGACGGTGGTTTTTGCTAGGAATTCGGCGAGTGCGAGCGACGCGTCTACCCCTAAAGTATTACCACCAAAATGGATTTCCTCGATTTTGGTGGGATCGGCGTGCGCCAGCCAAGGCTCTATGTCTGCCCGGGTGTTGAGCTTCAAACCCTTGCCCTCGAGACTGAATACTCGTTCGGAAGACATTTTTGCAAGTTTCTGGATATCTTTGGCACGAATAAGCGCGCAAACGAGCGAGACTGGGTGTATGGATCCTGGTGGATCGAAGAGGTTAGAAAAAGAGACCGAGAGAGCTCGGAAGCGAGTGATTTTGTGTGCGCAAGCTTGGGAGCATTCCCGATGAGGAATCAGGTTTCTGAACTTCAACCATCACTCCTCAAGACACAGCACAATTGCTGCTAGCGATGCTACAAGATGCTTCAAGTTTGTGGGTTTTTTTCTTCGCTCTGCCCTCATTCTCACCGTTCAGCGGTGACTCAGGCATTCAAATGCAACTGAAGTCGCGCAAACCCGGTTTCTTTTACTGTGTAATCCTACATGAACGTACTACGCGCACCATCGTGAAGTGAAGGCACTCTTCATTCTATTTGTTACCCCAAATTCTTCTGGGACATCCACTGTTGTTCATCCCCAACACCCACCCGGAAAGGAGAAAAAAGAAATCCGACTCGTAAGCAGAGTCTACCGGCCAAGATTTAACAAAATCGTCCAGTTTATCCCTGCAAAAAACAGTGAGTTCATTGCATTCGATGGCCTTATAACAAGTTCGTACAGAGGGATTTGGTTACGGAAAACAATGAAGATCTGCATCTGGACTTGGAAATCGAACATTGAAAATAATTGATAGATAAGGTCCCATTGTTTTGAAAGCCTGCAATAATCAAGCAAGCAGCGGATTGCAGAGGCTCGCAACTTTGAGCCAAACGTTTTCTCGCTGCTCCAATGAGAAATTCAACCGGACGTTTAGAAACTTCCAGTCACCTTGTGAAAATGATAGTGTCCACCAACGCATCAAAGACTTGAGGAGTTGTCGGAATCTGCATTGAAAAATTCGGATGTAATGCCTGTCCTATGATCTTTTCAACTTCGGACATCCGATGTCCAACCCGGGCTTGCGAAGACATGCCACAGCTGTAAAGAGATAACCACATCTCAGAACGCATGGTGGCTGAATGGGTTATCTGCATTGTTGACAAAGGTAACTTGTTCACTTCGGAGGGAGATAGCGAACATAGCGTATGGATAGGATGGGTAACGGGGGGATGAAGTTGAAATTTGTTGCGGAGTAAATGTGCAGCCTCCCAGGCGAGGGTTCTCCATTGTTGTTTGACTTGTATAATTGCGACGAGAAAGTTGTAGATTGATTCCAGTTCGGTGGCGGAAGGATGTAATAATCCCCTGATGAGAATAAATGTATGGCCGAAGGTAGACCGACGTTGCATACATTAAATTGCTCATCATTTCACGAAGAATCATACGCGCCTCTTCCTGTGGCCAGTTGCACAGGGAGAGAACCAACATATGATACTTGCAGTTCACACAAATGTGCGTCAAAGTCAACCTAAGAGCTTCCTCCTTGATTCGCAGGGAGTACATCCCCGGCCTATGTCAAATATCACTCAAGTGTCACGATTATAAGGCCAAGCCCACCGGCAGAGCTCCAACAAGTCATCGCACATGGATTTTGTCAAGGATGGAGAACGTAGCCGGATAGTCGCTAGTCTGCGGCGAATCATCAGTGCGTCAAAGCCCCGAATTGTCGCCTCGCCAAGCGCTAGAATGGCTCTTCCAGACAATGTGCCTGGGCCCCATATAGTTGATGTATCGGTCGTTGTTCTCTGTGAGTCCGATGACTGAGAAAAGAGGCTCCCTTGAATTGATAGTGGTCGAGAGAACGGGTGGACTTGTAATGACCGAGCCATACGAGGGGATGGAGTGTGGGAGGCGGCCAGCAGAGACTGTGGCTTGTTATACGACATACAGGTATCGCTGTTCGGTCAATGTTCGATCTTCCATTCCAGCTGAGCTGAGCCATTCGCGGTGAGTGTGGGAGGCCAGGGACATATGAAGCAGGTGCTGCTGTTCTGTCTTGCAAGTTCGATTCCAAGTTCGATTCCAGTTGAGTCGGTCGGAGTCAATGCTCAGCACGAAGGTCTATGTGGAACGGGACAAGTTACACGCCGAGAGTTGGCATCGTCAAAAGGTCATTCATGTGATGAGCTGTCGTCCTGAAATACTACGAAGCTGTAAACATGAGAGAAGAGAAATGTCCAAACGTTCGTCATTCCCGTTCAAAGCGGCAGTAACAAATTATATCATGGATGTACGCAGCAAACATCAATTCTGCAGAGCCCAAAGGGTGGCCATATCATGTCTAGAGTTGGGTGCCAACGGATATCAGAAAAATATCATAGAGGTTGAGGCAACGTTACATGTGTGTTTGTTCACCGGATTGGACCCGGAGCTCCAACTCATCGTAAAAGCTAGGGTAGTATGTCAAGGGTTCGTGGAAGACTTCCCATCTTGAGTTCAAACAAAATTGAAGGAGCTGGTCAAACGCTGCGGATCGCAATTCGGAGCTAAAATGATTACTAAAATCGGACTCAGTCGCATAACAATGCACCTTTGGACCATGCGCACCTCGTGAAAAGGGATGCGTCTGCAATCGCATCGAAAATTAGGTTATTGGTCACTCTGGGCATTTCGCTCAGAGTACGTTCGATTTGCATCATTCTAAGTTCGAGAGGGAGACCGTGCCTTTGGAGAGCAGCCCAAGTGTCGAACCGCGCAGAATAAGAATCGAAGTACCAATGCTGATCGACTTGGAGCTTTGCCAGAGGGGGTTTCTCCCCAACCGCAAAGGTCAGAACCACAACGGGATGGCCGCTTACGACACGCAGTCCCGACAAAGTGGTGGCAACCTCTGGGGAAAATGACTCGCCCGTGATTTGCAAAATAGTGGTCAGGAATTGGCATAGACGGCCAACGGCCCAACAATTCTCTTGGATAGTTTGGCGGATTCTGTTCCAAGAATGAGATCCCACAAGAAGGAATGGGGTTAAATATCTCACGAAGGCAGCGCATTGGATATAAGCGCCTTCAAGATTATCTGGACTTCATCTCCAGATAATTTGCAAATGCCCAATGCGCAGTGCATGATATCAACGTCAGAGCCCTGATATATCTTTCCAAGCATCATCGAGGCTGCTGTATTGGTCAATATCTGTGGTACACCTGCAATATCGCTGGCAGGTCTGGTCCATTTGTCAGCGAAAATCAGCATTTAGAAGGGGGAAACATTTACGGGCAAAATGGTTTTCGGAGAAAGACTAGAGCATGTATGCAGGCGCTGATACCAACATAGAATAAGGATATGCGAAGAAATTAAAAATTGAAAGAAAACACACATGATGTCTGTATCCCAAACGAAATTGGGATTGAACGCATCGGCAGGCAATTCAAGGTGTTCAAGGATGCTCCGCCATTGAGCGAGTGTGATAGATTGGACGCATGTCAAGGCGGAAGATTGGGTGTCCAAGTCAAAGTACGATCTACTCAGAAAGATTAAGGTGATGACCAGATATTTACGGAAGACCTATAACTTGCCCCTGGAAAACGGAAGCATCCGCAAGAGCATCAACTATCTGGGCCCCCGACGATATCTGTGTTTCTTGCAGGATATATTGGATTTCGACCATCCTATCTCGTAAGGGGAAATCGCACTTGAGAAGCGCAATCCACGTTTTCGATCGGATATCTACAGAATACGCGTCCTGTAGGCTGGATAAAGGTGACTCCGGAAGACCCGCAGTAACCTCAGCCGAGAGAAACTGAACTGGGTGGGCAATAACTGGTGGGCATGTCTGGTCAAGTAAAATCGCAGCTTCCGCAACAATCCTTCTCCATCCGGCCTTGACCTGGATTATGACCACGAGAAAGTCGTACAGTCGCTTCAACTCCCAACCGCGAGGACGGTTGACTTGGCTGTAAATTCAGCAGGTCAGTTCAAGTGGCCGTATTGGATGCAACTGGAATCGCTCACGATGTCGAGCGAACAAGTTCCAAAAGGATCAAACGCGCTTCTTGCTGCGGCCATCTACAGAGACAGACAACAAACATGTGCAACGAAGATTCGGCGCCAGCGCAGATGTGCGCCAATGTTAGGCCAATCGCTTGCTTCGCGATTCTAATGGAGTACATATTTGGTCTGAATTTTGATGGAGTCAACGACTTTTGCTTTATGAAGATAATGGTGACGAAAGGAAATTAAGCCCACCGACAGAGCTCCAATAAGTCATCGCACATGGATCTTGTCAAGGAAGGAGCACGTAAACGAATGGTCGCAAGTCTGCGGCGAATTATGAGTGCGTCTATCCCACGTATCGTAGCCTCTCCGAGAGCCAGCAGTGCTCTTCCAGATAATGTGCCTGGGCCCCAGATAGTTGACGTATCGGTCGTTGTTCGTTGCGAATCCGCGGATAGGGAAAAGAGGCTCTCTTGGGTGGATGGAACCGTACGAAGATCAAGTGTGCGGGGGCGGACACTTTCCACAACGGGCGGGAGTTGAGGGCCTGGAAGTTGGAGATCTGCGCTCCACATAGTGGACGCGTCGGTCAAGGTTCTCTGCGATGACCCCTCTGAAAGCCCGTCGATTGAGCTGTGGGGTGTCGGCAACGTCTGTACTAGCGACATGAAGGAGGAAGGGAAACTGTGGATGCCGATAGATGTGCAAAAGCTGTATTGAAAGACAATGAGGCTATACTGCAAGGTCAGCCAGGTCTGATGAATGATAAGAGGGTATGTGTGCGCCCTTGCTATGCAAAGTCAGGTCGCGTGGATGATACTCATTGGTACAGCTTTCAAGTGACGTCAGAACCCTTCCCGAGAGGACTGGGCCGCGACCAGACTGTCGACCGGCTGAGGGACGTACAGATGAAACACGAGACCGAACTCAGGGCGTCGAGACACTCAAAGAAGAAGACTTCAAGAAGAAATGGGAGGGAGCGGAAACTCGAGGGCGAATTCGCGAATTGTCTTTGGCAATGATATTTATTGTATAGTGCGCCGCTCTACTACGGCCTGCTAAAATGGTCAACGGTTTCCCGGTCTGTTTGGAAGTACATACCAACTTTCTACGACCTTCATTTGCTCTCCTTGTCCTCGTCCTTGGGCGGCTCAGCAGCCTGGCGAGCGACGTTAAGGAGATGCGCGCGCGTCATACAGTAGAACTCACAGCATCGGAGGTCGACTCTTCAGTCGTCTAGAATAGAAAATTGGTGAAAAAACAATGCACACGACAAGATAGAGGGCGTACTGCACCAGCCGCCTTGGGCACATCGGCAGCCTGAGATGAGCAGGTCAACCAGGGAGTTGTGGGAGGAGCAGTAAACGTACGGTAGCAGCGTCAGTCGCGCTCGAAACATCCGCCTCCGTCCCTTCGTCATCCTTCATCACCGCGGGGGCAGCATGCTCTTCGTGCGCTTCTGCATGCACGGCATGCGCGTCGTGCGAGTCATGGCCGTGGTGGCCCGCAGCAATTTTCTGCTTGATAGCAAAGGTGTCCCGGAGCAGATATGCTAGCTGTGGTGCATGCACAACTTAGTTCATTGTCACGAAACCGCCGTGGGCGAACGCACTGCCGGGCCTGCAATGGCTACGGCACCTATCTGTGGGCAAGACGTCAAAAGCTAGGTGTGAGTGGCTGCAAGTAGTGACGCACGATCCAAGGCAAGTCGGATTTTGGCTTGAATGGCTCGTGGTGGGCGGCCGCGTCCGCGCTCATGAGACGCCTGGGTGCGTGTACATTGGAGCGCACGGACCGCGTAGCGCGAGCGGTCGTCGAGAAAGCCTGTCGGCTCAAACGGGAGGCCATGGTCGGGTTCAAGGTATGGTAAAGAGCAAACAATAGTCAACGGTCTCTGGGAATCTAGATTTCACGACAAGCGGTACAGAATCAAAGCGAAGGACGATACGGTCTACATAATTCAACAGCGCAAGCTTATTCCCACTTCAACCCGGTCCTCGACATGAACACCAACCCCATCGCAGCCTGGAACGGGTCGCTGGCCGCGAGTTCTTCGTTTAGCAGTCGATCGCGCATTTCGTCGACCGGCATGCTCCGAAGGGCACCATCTGTGTCCCGCAAGACGCTGAGATGTTTCAGAGCCGTTTGCCCGATATCCCACACGTCCGGTTCAGGCGCAACTACGGGCGTGGCTTCGTGCGCCGTAACATGGGCCTCGGGAGTGAGATTGAGCATCTGAAAGCAGAGTCAATGAACGAAACAAGCATAACACGAGTCGTTACACTGCTGAATAGAAAGTGGTCATCCATCGGTGTGTTCATGGCAGGCGGGGAGTCATAATTGTCCATATGATAATCGGAGCGAAGGTGAGAAGAATTTGTGTGCTTGGACGGGCAGAAGGGGAAATCGGACGGTAACAACTGCAGGTCGCGGACTGGTGTGTTCTTTTTCAGAGGGGAGGCTGCTCTATTCGTAGGAGGAGGAAGTAGATTTCCGGGGAAGAGCGTCGCGCGTAGTGGAGTCTGCGCAATTGGTTTCCGAGTATCTCGGGGAGAAGAAACGAGTGAAGTGCTGGAGGTGACTGTGGGATGGTAGGCAATCGGGTTGAATAATGTGGCCCGCACGTTCATCGAGGGTACTTCGGGAACGGAATGCGACACAGGATCGATATTTTCGGGGAATTGTGATTGGCGGGGAAGAAGCATTGGGCCATTGACGACAGGGGCACGAGGATAGCTAAGGTTCTCGCGGCGCGTAGCGGAAGACTTGGGCTGCTGGGTAATTCGTGGTGGTGCGAGGCCAGCGGGGGAGACGGCAGGCAAAGGCTGATAGAGATTGTGTTGGGGGCGTGAAGCGGAAGGCTTGGGCTGCTGGGTAATTCGCGGTTGGGGGATGCTATTGAGGGAGACGACAGAGGGATGCTGATAAATGGCGTGCTGGGGGTGTAAAGAGGAAGACTTTAGCTGCTGGGAACTTGCGGGCGGCGGGAAAAACTGTGGTGGGAGTCCGAAATGGTAGGCATGACTGCCAGGTGCTGCATATTGCAAGAGAGGGGTTGGGTGGCGGCCGGACGTTGAGCTGGAGGTAACCGGATTGTCGGGAGTCGGAGTAGGTATCGAAGGGCTAATGGCTTTGCTGGGAGGAACGTAAGAATTGTCTGGAGGAGGCAGGTCGGCAGGGGGGAGAGTGGTTTGGGATTGACCAGCGACGCGGACTCTTTTCTTTGGCGGCGGCACCCCGTCGGGCTCTGAGCTCGCTTCACGTTTCACTGTCGTCCGAGTCGCCTGATCGTCCTGTGCTTTCTGGGAACTTCTGTAGCGTATCACCCACGACTTGATCCAGGTGGTGGTGCTATGAAGAGGTTAATGCTCCGGACAGCAGAACAGGGCTCACGCACAGGCCAGTTTCAGAGCTCAGTTTGACGTACTCTGCTGCCGTCCAAGATCTACCAGAGTAGTATGCAGCCTTTAGGGCTACGAGTTGGGCAGGATTTGCCCTTACAGCTATAGGATTACTTGTCAGTATATGGGCTAAGGGTACACGGGAACCGCACCTTTGGCTTTGGTCTTGTCCATGACGGCGTCACCAGAAAAGATGGTCACAGTGACGGGCGTGACTCGACTCAACGCCAACAGCCAAATAAGGAAATCGAAGAAGGCTGATCGGGTTGGGGCAAGAAATTCTGTATCTCGCTCATTTGTGCTTGAATCTACAAGTTTAATGGCTTGTTCTGTTGACAGGTACTCCATCTCTTTATTTGAGACTGACGCAATACGTGTCCCCTCGCCCGTTGGGTTAAATACCCCCCTCGAAGACAAGCTCGTTTCTCGCACATTTGGTATCCGATTGACAAACTTCGTCGACTAGGCGGAGCCCTCTGACTCTCGGGTGATCGAATATGGACTCTTCCTCGCATTTGGTAGGCTCTCCCTGGTGAAAAACCTGATTGGGAGACGGACTAAGGCAAAAAAAATTCCAAGTTTTTTCTGGGTCCCTGCGTTTAATCGCTTGTATTTCGAGATGTCGGACCGGCGTCAAAAAGGTAACCAGATATCCTCACGCGGGGATCGAACCCGCAACCTTGTGATTACGTAACTGCAGTGAACCCATCACTGTAAAAGTCACACGCTCTACCGATTGAGCTAGCAAGGCGGTGTCGAGCCGGGGGGTTCAAGGTATATAGGGGAAGACAGCACCCAACACGACCACTGTAAGGCTTTGTGAGCTCTTCCGGAATTTCAATGATTGTGCGGGTGTCGGGATAAGACTCAGGCTGAGTCTTAGCGCATCAGGAAACCCGAAAAATGCCTGACAGTACTCTGGAGCGCTATGAAGCACTATGACTACATGGTGCTGTACAGGCTCCATAGTACTAGTGCTTCATAAGCGGCTTTCCGGATAATAAATTAGCTAGACAGGGTCTCGTTTCAGAATCGGCGGGTACATTGGGGAAAATGACATGGCTCAGCAGCGCTCAGGAGCAGTATGGACGTGGTAACGGCGTGGTAGACAAGTCCCCCGATATGGTGAGCCTGATCACAACAAAAGGTATATAAAGTAAACAACTTGAATGGTAGGCTTCCGAAAAATCCCTCTACCCTCCGAGTGTTTGATTGTTCCAACCGCGGCATCGTCCCTTTAAAGTTGACCGAGAGTATCGGAGGGTGTTCTTGGACTTTGTGCTACAGTGCCAGAGCTTTGTCCGAACATCCATCAAAACAATGTCGACAATGCATTCCCACGGTTCAAGTTGAACTTCAAGTGGCTCGGCTGCGGCGGAAAGGTGGAATCGAGTTCTTGATTTCGGACCCTCGGGCTTTTATCTGTTGTCGTGGCTGGCTAACGGTGGACTGCAATTCGAACGCAATCAAGTGTACATCCAAGTCTTCGAAGAAGTATTGAAGGTGTTCATCCAGAATGGAACCCGTTTTTTTTTATTGTAGTGCGAGTCCGTGCCGAGATTGGTTAATTTCGGGCGAACTCAGAGAACCATGGTTGCATTCAGGGCGGGCTCTATATGCAGCGCAGACAGCAGGTATTTATCCACGAAAGCCAGCATAATCACACCAAGCTTGGCAGAAATTGTCCACAAACAGAATGGATCAAGGGTCCTAACCGTGCCTTGACCTCCATCGGGAATGTTCCGCCTGAGTTAATCGGGATCCCGATTTCTGTTGAGCTCCCAGGACAGGTGGCTGACCTAGGATCCTGGGCTTGGAAAAAAAAAATCGAGGCCGCTAGAGAGAGTGGGCAATACCGAAATCCAACACGTTGGAAGTTGGAACGGCTTGGATGTGCTTCGTTATTAGAATCGAAAATCTGGTGCGCGTCAAGGGCGCCCCGACAACTCGGGAATCTATCTCGCATACAGCCGCGTACCCTCGCGTATCTTTTCACACACGCGAGCCGCGCACCGAAACTGATCGGAGCCCACGACCCTTGATGGGTCACGTTGCCGTTATGCTCACGTGATGTTCAACGGCGCGCCCATCAAACAGTCGAGCTGCCTCCCTTGTCTTCGTGCAATCGTGTCCTGTACCACCATGGACTCCCCTCATCCCCACGAGGGCTCTACTGACGTGTTTTCTCTCTCAGATCAAGGTACCCTTCATTCGCGCCCTCCGCGGTGCCCCAACTCACTGTCTACGCAGACCTGTCAGACAAGCTGCAGTTCGTCGAGGAGATTGGCTACGGGAACTGGGGTAGCGTTTGGCTCTGTCGGCCAAAGGAGGACCCCAACTCCCCCACCGCCGATGGCGTCGTGAAACTCCAAGAAACCAAGATCGCGGTCAAGCTTGTCCACCGGTCCAAGACTTCCACGACTGCTGCGCGCGTCAGATCGCTGTATGTCGCTCCATCCGCACGTCTACCACGCATTCTGACCCTTTGTGCCCTCAGGTGGAATGAAATGAAGATCGTTCGGTCGTTCAAGTCGGACCCACACCCTTCGATCATCCCGTTTCATTCATTCATTATCACCCCTTCTTACGCGTTGATTACTATGTGAGTGCTCTAAACCACCCATATTTCCCTCATAGCTGTCTATGACGGGCCTTGACGCGTGAACTTGTTTTTTATCACGCGTCAACATTGCTTGTTTGTTGATTGTTGTTTAACCGCCTCAATTGCAGGGCATTCCTTCCGACACTGGTGCCTGTCGAGGTAGAAGAGTCCAAAGCCCGTGAATGGTTCCACTTCCTTCTATCGGGAGTCGAGTTCCTCCACAAACGCGGTGTCGTTCACAATGATATCAAGTAAGCGGCTCTCGTGACGATCGTCTCCGACCCTTAATTTTCTTCCAGACCCGCCAATATTTTACTCTCCACCAAGAACATACCCGTTCTGGTGGACTTTGGCTTCGCCGAGAAATATGATAAGAAATCAGGCACTGCTTTTCACAGCAACCTGTCTTATGGCACTCCCGAGGCAAGTCGCGTATATGACTCGCACTTCCTGCTCACGCGTATAATAGTATCTGTCTCCCGAGCGTGCCCGTGGTCTTCCCCATGACACCAGAAAGTCCGACGTCTGGTCCCTCGGTATTACCTTTTTCGAGATATTAGTTGGCAGGACGCCGTTCGAGCATTCGGACAATGAACAATTTTCCACCAAGGAGGACCTCGAAAAGTACTGGGCGCGCACGGTGGGCTCCACTTTGCAACTTTTTGACAGGCGCTGACTATGCCTGCAGCTCCGGGGAAAGTGGGTTGGCACATGGAAGATGTCCAAAATCATCGAGAAAATGCTCCGAAGGATGATTTCGCCCAACGCCGACTTGCGATGCACCGCTACTGATGCTATGAATGACCCGTACTGGCGCCCACTCAGGGAAACCGACGCTTCGCATAGTACACAGCATTTCGTGCAGCATTCACTGACTAAACTAATCAACGGTACAGGGCGATCAGCTAGCCACGGCTCGTCCGTCGTTTTCGAGAAGGACCAATCCAAGCTCTCGAACCCTGTATCTCCTTGGTCTACAAACGCCAAGGAGAACCGTTCTCCTCCTGGACTTGATTCCAGCTTCTCAAAGGAAGGCAAAAGCCTGCAGCGCAGCCTAACTAAGTCCAAATCGCAACCAAAGGTCACCAGCTCGAAGAGTAAGTCCTACATTCAAACAGGGTTTCTCGAAGCTTATGGATTCGTCCCTAGTCCAAGTGCAGGCACGCAAACGAGCTCCTGTGCCCCCGGTCGTAGACCTCTCGCCTATCAAAGGCTCGCCGACGTCGCCTTCAGCCAGCTCGGCCAAACAGAACGTCATGTCCTTGACTTCCCTTACAGCCGCGTCTCACCGGCAACCCTTGGGGAATGTCAGCGCCGGTACCCGCTCAAATCTCCCCAAACCCAAACCGAGCAGGGAATTCTCCAAAGATGCTCGCAAGGTCATGCCGCTGGCCGACCTCACCGCCAACCGCAACGTTAGCAAAGATCGGGGCAAGCGGGATTCCGTGAAGGACCGTGTCCGGGAGTGGGAGCGGGAGAAGGAGCGGTTGCGGGAAATGGAACGCCTGGACGAGCTCGAGAGAGATCGGGATGCGCAATTTGAGGCCGAGCGGGAGCAAGCTGCGAGGCAACAACGGGCGCTCGCGGCGAGGGAGCGGGCTCGCGACAAGGAGAATCGACAGAGCGCTGATATGACCGGTATTCTTTCACCTCCTCGGCCGATAGCTCCTCCTCCCACCCCTGGTAAGCGTGGATGCTCTCATCTCTTATAGCTCTGACCTTGATTACAGAGGTACAAGTGTCATCGCCGACTAAAAGCACCCCTCCAAACAGTTTTGCGATCCACAGCTTCAAGCACAGCGTCAAATTATCGTTTGGTACGTCTGCATTGCAACTGTCGGAACATCCAGCTGACGGACCGCAGACAAAACGTTACAGATGATGGCGCAGGCCGCCAGCCGCAATGTCTCTTCTCGCACGCTTTCCGTCGTCGACCTTCAGGATGACACTGTATCTCGCCGCAGCCCAAGTCTGCGACGAGAATCTTGGGAAGATGAGGCGTTGGAACGTGATGGTAAGCCGTTAAGAAATTTCACTTTCATGAGGTACTTACATCCATGCAGCCAAATCCTCTCTTCCGGTCGTTCGACATGCAGTGCATAACGAGCGTGTGGCAGCCGACAACCGAATGGACCGTATGGCCATCTGGATGCGCAATGTTGAGCGTACGTTTATCACTTGGTCAACTATTAGTTGCCTGACATATCTGTAAATCTTGTAGAAGTAGTCGAGGATGCCCGCCAAAACTTTGCTTCGTCTTCGAGAGAAGTAACCCCTCTTCCCCCACTCCCACTAGGCACCTCTTTCTCGCGCAACATCTCAATCGTATCGCTCTTCCCGGCTGCCGCGTAAGGTGCTTGCTGCTAGCCAGATCTTCGCCCACCCGGGTGACTCCAGCCAGAACATGTCCTCCATGAATGCGGCAGCCGACTCCTACTGTCGCGAACGGTGAGCCTCAGCGAGGGAACCAGCCAGATTATGGCAGGACTTCGGCACACCGACTCGCCAGCGCCGAGCGACAGTCAGCGCCTCGGTCCCCGGAGCCTGCGGACGCGTCGTTTGACATTGACATCGAGACTGGATCTCCGTCGAAACGGAAGGAGAAGAGTAGGTCTCACGCAGACCTGCTCGAGCGCCGCATCACGCCCATTGCGCAGCTCGAGTTGGAGATTGCCAAACGTACGAGCTTCCCATCTGGTACTTGCATATAATTGACGAGCGTGCTCAGCGATTATGCCCATGCCTTCTCCCCGTCTATCAGACGTCCTGGACCGAAGTCTCTTCATCGCGTCCCCGACTCGCAAGACCTTCGACGAAGAGGATCGCTCGCACACGGTCGAGCGCTCCTTCGACGAGCTTACGTCTTCCCCGTTCCACGTCGAGCCCTATCCCGCTCGGAAAGCCAATGCGCCGGCCGCTCCCGTCCCCGACTCGCCCAACCTCCGCCGCCTCGAGGGCGTATACGACCGCTTCCTCATGGCCACCACCGGCGTGAAACGCGTCGGCAAGGGCTACCAGTCCAACAACTCGGGCCCGGTGTCGTACACCATGGGGCCCCGCACGCCCGGGGCGCCTGCACCTGCGCCGCCGCCGCGCAACCACCGCGCGTTCCATTCCGCGCGCCGCGCGATGCGCCCGCCGGTGTCGAGCGAGGATGTGAACCGGCAGAGCGCGTCGGTGTCGGTCGACGAGCTGGGGATCATGACCTATGCGGGGCCGAGCACGCCGCGCGAGGGCAATACCACCATTACGCTGGTGCGACGCGCGTTCAAGGCGATCGTCCCGGGCAAGACTGTTTCACGGCGGCTGTCGCGTCATCTGAACTAGAGGCGCGTCTGCTCGCCCATCTTTCCATCATCTCTGTCTCCACCCATCCATCTCCATCCATCTCCCCATCTATTTAACCCCGGACGCGCCTGCCCGCCACACTCGTTTGGTTCTGTGACAATATTTGCTATCCATCCTGCTATCGCTGTCTATATATTGAAATGCTTTCACGCTTTGCTACGACTCCTCCATCCATCCATCCTACGTACCTCACTCGCCCACGTATTCTATTCTATTCCCGCACGCATCTTACGCATTTACGCATTCTTCATTTATCCCACTCAAGACTCATGTCTCTATATGTCCCGCTCGCTCTCGATGATTGTATACGCTATACGCTCCTCACGCCATCCAATGTCATCATGTATCGGTCTCTTCCCTTCAACGCTGTGAAACGAAATCAATCATGAACACGACCGCGACGCCGAGGTTACAAGGCGCCACGCCATCCCCGAGGTTGCAAGGTGCCATCCCCGAAGTGGCCGACGCCGCTCGTATCATGACTCACCCGCATCTTTCGATTTTTTCTGTTCATCGGTCAAGTTGATTCAGCACCGGCAACACGCATCAATTGAGCGCTTCTAATTTCGATATCCGTATTGAACCAATTGAACCAATGAACCCTTTGTATTGAAAAACCCTCGAAAGACTCAATATATTCTGCTACTTGTAGCTGATTTACACAAACGGACTAGCCACCTGGTAACTGCAATCACAGAAAAGAGAGGATCGTGCTCGCTGCCCGATTACATGAAGAGCCCGGCGACGACACCTGCTCCGACAAGAACCATGCTGGCGCGGGTCATGAGCGCACCGCTGCCGGCGGGGGCAGCAGAGCCGGAGGCACCAGCGGCCGAAGCAGACCCCGAAGCAGACCCCGAGCTCGACGCGGTGACGTTTCCAGGTCCGGGAACAGACGAGGTGGTCGCCATGGCGGCGGTCTAAAAGTTAATTGATTGACGATATCAGGGGTTGTTGGGAGGGACGAACCTGGAACGAAGCAAAGGTCTTTCCGGTGGTGGGGGCGTTAACGGAGAAGACCATTCCCTTCTGGCAATGTCTGTGAAAGAACGAGTGAGCTGCAAGTCAACAAAAACGAGGGAAGACGTACGTGGTTTGTGCGCAGAAGAACCACAGGGGCGCGGAGGCGTTGTTCACGGTGAAACTCCACTGGGGGACCTGGGTTGCGCCAGCGGCGACCAGCTGGAAACCGGAATCGACACCCGAGGGAGACCTGTTTCTTCGTGAGTTCGACAACATTCAAAGATTGTGGGTGAAAGACATACAGGTATGTGCAGGGCGCAGCGAACGACGACTGGGTGACGCTCTAGAAACAAAGTTTAGACTATTTGCTTCTTGGGCTTTGAGCTGAATTGCATACGTGGTTGCCCGCGACGCTGTCAAGGAGTTTAGGTTAGCAAGGCTCAAAAGCTCAGGGTGCTGGAAAGAGACGTACAACTGGAAGACGATGTTGTCGCCCTGAGCCGCGGTAACACTAAGGGGCAAAGGTCAGCTCAAGGCACTTGAATTGTTTGAATGGACTCACCTGTTGGGCGTGTAAGTCGTACCGTTCGCGCCAACTTGGACTTGAATGTCGGCTGCGGCAGCAACAGAGACAAGGGCGGCGAGCGAAGCGAGGGCAGAGAAGTGCATTGTGGAAAAAATTGGCGACCTGGCTAACGACGAATGTAAAGTTTCGGGTGGAGAGGAGCCTATTCAGGTAGGGTGTGAATGAGAGACGAGAACGAGCGGGGAACAGGGCTTACACGCTCTGCGGCTGAAGGGATGGATGCGGAGCTGGAGAGTGGGGGGAAGAAACAAAGGGTATTGGTCGCGCCTTGACTATATACGGTTTGATGAATATAAGGCTGTTGCCAAAGTAACGCAAATATGCCTCAGGGCATCAGATCAGCAGATAAGCAGCCGCCGGTTCAATTTCTGCGGTAAATATTTGGAACCAAGTACAAGCCTCTTTCTGTGTAATTCTTCACGGTTGAATGAGGATGCTACGTTGACTCGAGAAGGGCAAGCGTCGTACAGCGGGCGGGAAAGAACGACCTCCATCTTTCGATGCCCTTGAATCAGCACCCAACAGCAGATCCCGCCTGAATCTCCGCAGATGGCCGCTCTCATTCTTTCTCGATGTCCTCCCGGCCCCCCTCCTCCTCCTTTTCCATGGAGACTCCCTCTGCCTCGCCGCGAATAACGGCTTCCAGATCCGGTGCATTGCTGTGCTTCACCCCGTCCAGCAGCTCGTCGATCTCCTCGAGCGTCTTCCCCGCCGTCTCGACCCAGTAGTACCACACGAACGGCACCTCGAGCACGTCCCACGCGGCGTTGATCATGTACGTCTTCCACCCGATGTTCTGCAGCGCGAAGGGGAACGCGAAGACCGCCATCAATCTGCGGGAGCAAGATCAGGCAACGACAAAGACGGAACGCGTAGAGACGAACGCTGTGCCATTCAGGAATATCTGAGAGATGAGAGTCAGCACAGATAGTGGAAGGCTACTCTGGTTTTTACCTGGAACACTCCCATGCCGTTCGCGCGGATGGCGTAGTTGAGTATTTCGGGAGGATAAACGTAACTAGATGACTATCAGCGCAACTCTCTTGCAACCTTTGGGACTCACAGGAGTGGGGTCCAGCCAAAGGAGTACGCCCCTTGGAAGAGGAATATCATGGCGACTGTAGCATAGATTCCCGAGTTGTTCGTAGAATTACCGTAGGCTGGACAAAATAGAATGAGCGGGAACCAGAGGAGACAGTGAATGACACCTACTTTTGGTGAGAGCGCCCACCAAGAAAAGGAAGATGCTGAGGGACGATATACTGATGATCGCGGTGGGCTTGCGCCCAATGCGGTCGACCCAATAAGTTCCTGCCAGCGAACAGACAAGACAGAAGGCGTTTAATATTACGTTCTGTCATCGTCGTGAGGATACCAACGACAGAATTGCATCAATGAACAGACGCACGATCTGAAGCTGGGTTGTGGTGTTCGTAATCCCGGCATTGTTCAGCATAGACCCTAGAAACATGAGATATATAACGGCAGAAGCACATATGTATGCTCTACTCACCGAGGTAATACGAGACGATAACATTTCCTGTATCAGTGCATCAGCATTGAGCCGCGTTCATCTTACACAACGAACCGGCTACTGTGCTGAATACAGCGACCGATATGCTGAGAGCCACTCGTTTCCTTGCCGACGGGGTCTTGACCATCTGCGAGAGAGACAGCGGCTCGACGACATTTTTCTCAAAGTCGATGGTGTCGATGATCTCTTTGTATTGTGCCAGTACTACAGGATGGGTTGCATCGCCGTTGGCGTGCGTCAGCGCCACGACCTTCAGCGCCTCCTCCGGACGTCCTTGATATGCCAACCAACTTTGAACCTTTTTAGCTCCCGCAGATAGTGGCGCTACAAAGAAGACTCACCGCGGCGATTCGGGAATGAATGGAAGAATAATTATGCACAGGATGCTGAAAATGCCCTGAATAGCACTGGGGATGCGCCAGGCCCATGTAGAGTCCATAAATGATGTACCATAGGTTATACCCGCTGCGAGAAGACCGCCTGGGTTTCCCATTCAATCAAGGAAACGAGTTGGAGAGCAAAACAACGAACCAACGTAGTAGAAATCGTTAAATATGCCCAGCCCCCAAGCGCGCCATTTAAACGGTAAAGTCTCTAGAGATGGTTATGAGCGAACCGTCATGATACAGCCAATTGTTTTACCTGCGAGGTAGGCCGGTCCCGTGAGTGCGGACGCGGAGGTACCGAACCCGATAAGGATTCGCGCGGCGACGAACATGCCTGTATTCTGCGCCGCCGTCTGCAGAATCACCGCGAACACAGTAAGGACCGCCGCCCAAAACAGTGCAGGTCGACGGCCGATGACATCTGTTACTTTCCCGAAAGATACGCCAGCCAGGATTCCTCCGATCCATACCTGAATTCCAGTTGACTACATCCGTTCATTCAATCCCTTCGCAGACGCACCGATGCGGTGTTCAGCCCCAAATTGACTGGGTTCCCAATATTAAAATAGTTGGCGTAGGAGGGTAAGATGTTCAGCCCGTTTATCATAGAGCCATCGTAACCGAAGGTCGTCGAGGTGATCATAGAACAGCATACCAGCAGCACAGATATCAGGACAGAGGAATTGGCCACCCTATCCGCCGTCTGGAAAGGCAAGATGTTCCCGGAAAAATTCCGCATATTGGGAGAGCGCAAGAGAAGCCTCTGGCATCCAATGATCCATGAGAATATTCGGTATCTCCCCAAGCGGGCGAAGGCTGCGGTAAAGATAGATTCGGCGCACGGTGATCACCGATGCCGTTATGCGGCTTTCCTTCGCAAGACCAAACTCAATCCGGCAGCTTGCCTCTTACGCCCGTTCCATGAAGTACATCTCAGGCGACGTACGGCCCCCCACACTCCATCTTCAGGCTGCGCGCTGAATAGTGGGCAGGAGCTCGCGGAAATCATCAAGAGCGACAAGGTCGCGCACCAGGATTACCTTGTGGTGGACGTGCGCGACGATGACTATGCTGGCGGGAATATCAAGAGCCTTCCCTTCTTCTGTACACAACGCGCGGGTGGGTGTGGACAAGCCCAGTGCTTTCTCTCTGTGAGTGCTCCCTCTCCTTCTGTAAAGTTCTTGTGCAATGAAAATCAAATGAATATAAATTTCCTCGAAAGCCCCGCCCACGATAAGTCCCGTCCGCGACAAGTCGCGTTCCGCGACCTCGTACTACGAAGCGCGGGTAGTCCGTGGATGAATTAAAACAACATCCTCGCGTGCGTTCGATTCCGCCAGGTGCCAGTGCTTAAATGTGCAATCTTTTCTACCTCTACTGGATGCTCGGGGCTAGTGCGACCCTTGTATCGTGCCTGCCACACTTTACTTCGCTTTGAATTCGCACTGCACCATTTCTGCGCATCTCCGAGATGGCCGAGAATATTCTCACGATTAAAAGCAACATCTGAATCGAGTCCGATAAGCCTTCGTCTCCTAGTATGCGGTATAATCATTCTGCATTGGGTGTTCTGTAGGAACGCCAGCTTCACAGGGTTTCCTAACATTCCTTTGCAGCATCCGGCATCTCGGCGTGGTTTCAACCAGTCTTTGTTTCGACTGATCGTACGGGTAAACTTGCCTGGTGGATTGTGTCCCTCGCAGAAGCACGAATATTTCCCAAACTACCGGAATTTTCGATCGGGCTCGAGCCGGCAGAGATGGACGAGCCAGCCGACCGTTCAAGCGTGAAAGCAAGAGGAGAGGTACAGATGGTAGATTTTAGAAGGAGCGCGGAGCGAAGCGCGACAAGATACATCAAGCTCAAGCAGGCTGAAAGTGTCTGTGGGCCACAGCTTAGAATGTAGCGCATGTCAACGAGGTCTGAGTGGCCTAACAAAGTCGTTGCATTGAGAACAACTGAAGTTCAATCAAACATTCGACTGGGTCCGTTGATTCTTGGTTGAACCGTGGTTGAACATCGGATGATCAGAATGAAGACGCCCCAAAAATAAATGCATGCCCACCGGAGAGTTGTGCACATCGCCCAAGAAGCCCCAACAAGCAAGCACGACAAGTCTCCAGCATACCAAAAAAAAATTGGTTCGTGGTGTAGATCAAGCTCTGCTGCAACCCGTTCTTGATAACCTCACAGGACACCATGGTACCAACTGTTGCTGACAGGTACGAAATAAACGTCAAACAAGGCGCAAGATTTTCGAGGCTACACAACTTGTGGAAGCTGATCATGAGATGTGATTGCTTCATGCTAAAACGCTACCATTCCTATCCCTTGGTGCCCGCGATGGGTTCCAAATTTCAACTGTATTTGTTCGCCAGCATTTTTCTGAGGACTTGTTACTTTCATTTCCCACAGTGTAGGATTCACCTCAGCTCTGAACTGTCTACAGAAATCAATAAATATGTTCCCATCTCCCCAGAACATTAATCACCAACCTTTTCGTTCCAGGGAACAGTATTCTCGGTTTTGTATAGTTTGGTCAATACAGTGGGTATCTGACATGTCTCCAAATAGTACAGAGTGCTTTCCGTACGTTCGCCGCCTTCGTAAGCTCTAAGATTGAGCTCCTCCCGCCTTCAAGTTGGGAACCCGAACAGCTGAATTCAGGTAAGTGCACACTTCAGGGTGAATAAATACTTGAGATTCACCCTGATGGTCGAACACCTGTTCGGCACAGAGGCATTTCTTCTCCTTGGCGTGGCAACAACAGCCACCAAAGAAAGCAGAGGTCGGAGACCCAGAGAAATTTTGCTGTACATACTGGCGGTAAATGCTGAGGACAATTGAGTTAGGCAGACAATTGTTAAGTACTGGAGTATACAATTTGAAGCAACAAGGTACAAGACAAAAATAATAGGATGGTCAGCCAAGAGGCACGTACGCTCACTTTCATAACCTGGATAGAGAAACCCTTGGAATATTTCTCGGTTCACACCACACTGGAAATGAGCCGTGGGAACATTCCCGGCCATCTCGGACATGTAGAAAAAGCAAGGATTCGAGCGGAACGCAAGGAAATGTACGCGAAATGCACTACCTGAGGCTCCCGCTACCGCACGAATACTGAAAAAGAAGGCCGTACCAGGGACCAAAAGTCGTGGCCTTTGGCAGAATCGAACGCACGCGAGGATGCCGTTTGGATTTCATCCACGGACTACCCGCGCTTCGTACTCGTTCTCCCTTCTTATACTTTCGCGCAATCAAAAATTCAACATACAAAGAGTCCCACGGCGCGACGCGACCAAGTCACGCCCCGCGAGGGAGATTTTTTTTATTCCGACCCACTGTAAAGGCCGGAAAATGGCCTTGTTTGACTAAGTACTGACTACTGACTACAAATCTGAAGGTACGGAAGTAAGGAATGAAGCTTACCTTTACCGCTGTCTTTTAGGTTTAGAATGTGAAGTCTATGGCGCGTTGGATCAGTTCAAGCTCACATTTCAAGCCGATACAAGACGCGCCTTGCCTACTCAAGGCTCTGTAGGACAAGGTTTCAAAATCCGGGCGTTGGATCTGGCTTGAAACTGCGGTGCGCGAGTTAGTCCGAGTCGTACCATGGCTTCATGGAAGGACTCGCCTTACCTGCATAACCTAGGTGAACGCTCCGCAGGAGAAAAAATCAAAATCCAGCCTACAAAACTCGTCAGGATCGCGGTGAGAATTGCCTGGAGCTCAGTAAACTCACCGGTGGCCTGCATACTTCCTTCGCGCCCGCGGCTCGCAAAAAAATACAAAGTTTGAACCCTACACTCGTGAAAATCGGCACGCAGGTGCTCACCTTCGCGCCGCAGGCCGATTTTTTGGCCGGAATGCTGGCGAAATCCCACTCGCGGGATGCCCAAAAATCGAAATTCGACTTTGGGGCTCCGCTGTGGGTGAGGTGTATGGCACTGTCGGTCGCGGGGCGCCTGAATGTTAAATTTTGATTGCGGTGTGCTCTGGTGAGCGCTGCTGTAGATATGTAAGTAGTGACGGAGGGACTCATATATCAAACAGCCGCTCGCGGGACGACTATACATCTCTAGCAGAGGTGAATTCAGCGGCCTCGGCCGCGGGAAAAGTTGCGAAAATGAGCCTTGAAAACACCGTAAAAACAAGTGGACAACGAACTCACTTGCCCATGGCCCCAACCGCTTATCCTCTCGACGACGTTGGTGCCGCGCAGCGGCGCCGTCAGATCCAACCAACAACACTGAAAGATGCCGGGACACGGCGCAGTAAAGGCGTAGGCCGGGGTTTTGCCTGCCGGCGGCAAAAATGTCTGAAAAAGGTGCGTGAATTAGCTTCGAAAATGCAATGAAAGTAAACTTGGACTGAGATAAATACCGTTGAAATACCGGTCGCGGGAAGCCGATATATGGTCTCTACGACGGCGGCGCGGGGAACACACCACAATGGCGGGCTACGCCGCATCGCGGTCGTGGGCTGGGTTTACCTGCCGGCGGGGAAAATATTTTGAAAAATGTGCGTGATTAGCTTCAAAAGTGGTGTCAAAATGAACGTTGGAATGCAGGCTGACCTGCATTGAAATGCGGTTCGCAGGACGTCGATAGGTGGTCTCGACGATGGTCGGTGCCGCTGCGCGGCGCCTCCGCGGCTCACTGCAAGTCGAGTGCCCGTGTGGGCTACGCTGCATTGCGACCACGGACGGGGGTTTGCCTGCCGGCGGCCAAAAAAATCTGAAAAAATGGGTCAGAATGCCGGCAAAAAGGACCTCGGCTAGGCACATACCACTCGTGTCGCGGGACGTCGATACGTCGTCTCCACGCAAAATTCGAGTGCGGGAGGAGGGGGAGGCGGGAATTGAAGTGGGATGGTGGTGGTACGGAAGCAAGGATGGTGGTTGATTTCCAGGTACGTACGTGTTGTTGTTGTGGCTTTGTTGGAATCAAAAACACTTTGAAATGGTTACGGATATGCGGTGTTGGTTGCCCGTTTCTCTGCGGGTGCACATCCTGATTGGGATGTGACGCGGTGGAAGAAGTGGTGCGCCCGCTGAATTAGACTTGGAGGGCTTGGTTACAACGGCAGTGGGAGACTGGGAGAGTCACCTACCCAGAAATATGTACAAGTTCTAGGATTTTTGCGGGTGCCCAGAATTGAACCTGGCGCGTGATTGACGCGGAAAACAGAAAATCTATGTGACTTTGACGCGACGTGAAACTGGCAGTGCGTGGTGCGAAAACATGACGTCTCTGCAGACTGCTTGAACCCCTGAGCCTAGACCAGCGGGAGTACTTGACGCGTAGCGGGCTGCCGGAAATCCCCGCGCGTCGCGACGCGCGCTGTCGCGTGCCCTGGAATCCACACAGCAAGACCCTTGATGGTCTGATGCTGTGGAAACAAATCTGCCGCGTTATTTAGGGTAACGGGAAGTCTGTCCAAGTCCAGAGTCCCAGACTCGAGCAGATTGGACAAAATCCAAAACATGGTGGGCACGACGCACCGCGTCGCCGCGGCCGCTGGCGGAAAAAGCCTCATCCACCAATTAGCCGACGATGGCCGGCGGCGAGCTGAGGTTGTTGAGAAATTGATTGACATACAGTCACGTGGTCATGTTCGTTTTCCAAAGAAAGTTCAACCACAAAGTTCCCAAAAAGGAAGGCGCCCAAATCCGCTTTCGACCAACATGTCGATCTTTTTGGCTTCAACACGGTCCAGCGCGGGCAGGCGGCATCTACTCGGAACTCATCTATCATCAACTCAAGGCTAACTCGGGCGCTATCTGGGCTCAGGGACACCGGCAAACTGCACACGGCATTTGCGTGCATTTCCAAAGAATTTGGGATAGAACCGCGACTGTTGGTCACCATCACGCCAAACATTCCGGAGATGATGTGATGGTTACGCCGCGCATCTTGGGCGGTTTCTGGGGCGATTGGAGCGGCGTAGACCCCGCATGACTCTCCGGTGCGTTTGCACCCTGTTTCGCTTATTCCGCTGTACCTGGCTGACATATCTCAACTTTGGCTCCCACTAAAGCCTTCGGAATGCTTATTCTTCCATCCCTGTTAATCTTGGGCTAAAAGGCATTGCGGTGAGCTCACAATTGTACTCCCAGCGCTTTCCCGGTATTTGGACTTTGGTCGAGAGAAACGGGCTTCGACGGAGAAGTTGGACCGCCGAATATGATTGGAACATTCTGTTTCACATGGGCTGCGGTGCGTGGCTTCTGCTCGCGCGCGATTACGGACTTACCGATATTTCTCATTTCCAACCATAGATTCCTTCCCCTCTTGTCCCTCCCTCATTCCCCGTGTCGACTTCGGTACAGCCCAAACTTCATCTTATATTCAATACCTTGAATTCCCGTGGCTCAAAGTCCACATCCTGCGCGCGATTCAGACGCCGGCAAACCTCGACGAGATTCAACATCAGCCTAATTCAGGAGCCGAAGATCGTCGATATCCATCCCATTTCGGCTCCCAAATTCCTTCCCACACGCGCACAAATGCCCGTGCGTGCTCCCGGCGATCTGGCCCTGGATATGGCGCTCCCGCTGTTTCAGAGCCATTTCGAACCCTTGTTGCACGGGCCCCACACCGCGCGTCCAGGTCATCGGATCGTTCTGGAACCGTGCCCTGGCAACTGGCTCTGGCGGACTAACCCCGTCTGGGCTTGTTACAGGTATATATGCTCGCGCACTTCGCGGATTTCACGCAACGGGTCACTTTTTGGCCCACTTTCCCCTTTCCCCCCACCTTACTCTTGTCGTGATTGAGCTTCAGGGTGTTCATCACGCTCATTTTATCCCCATCTCTACGTCCTGTCTTGGCCTTGCCCCTCAGTTTCTGACTGGGGCTGGTACTCGCGGTTCATTCCGACTCACGTTCAGTTCTCGGGCTTCTCGGCGATGCCGCCTCTGTTCAATTTTGCTTTCATATCTTTATTCTGAAGTCGTCTGGCTCAGTATTTTGCTCTCATGCTCCTATATATTGATGCTCTATTCCTTCGCAGTTCAATTGGACTCATTCCTGGCTTACCTTACACAACCTGTCTCGTTCATTTGATATTTTGTAGCTCCACTTCGTAGTGTACATTGGTCTTCATTTCTTGTGAGTCTCTTCCGCTTTTCTTATCTGAATTGTTTTGACTGACACTTTATCTTTGTAGACAACACAATCTAACTTGACCTATTCAACCTCACGATGAGTTCAACTCCGACATGTTCAACCTACAGATTTCTTGACATTCCATCCGAAACTCTCTCTTGGTACGTCTAATCCCTTTTCTTTGCTATCTTCTAGTCTACTGAACGTCCTCAGAGAATGTATTAATGACTCTAACTTAGCCGACCAGCGCGAAAGTTTCCAGAGTTCACGTTTTCAAGTTGTTGTTTGATCAGTGAATCCTGTTCAATCCGCAGGTAAGATCATACCTCACTTGTCCCTACTTCCTGGCTGACTTGTTCAACCTCATAGCCTTCGTTCAAGTGCATTCGCACTCGAAGGTCAACGCAAGTCAAGGCTTTCAATCCAAACCGCTTTATCGTACGTCCGACTGATTTTTTACTTGCCTCGCAAAGTTGACATCTTTGCGAACAGAACCTTACCCGTATGTCTTCAAGTCTTTCTTTTTTACAACACGCGCACTAATTTGCTCTGTAGATCGTCGTTCAGCACAGCTGCATCCGCCAACTTCAACGCAAGGTCCTTCAAAATCAACCAGGGTGAGTGCCGTTATTGAATGCCATCCCTACTCTAAACACGTATTGACCTCCCGCCTCGCAAGCTTAATCCGTACCTTCAATTCGAGCGCAAACGAACGCACAAGTCAGTTCTTGTTGATTGGAATTAACTCGTTCAGTTCAACTTACTGAATTTCTGACTTCAGGGTTTGAGATCCGTGAATTGACGCGAAATGTGAGTTGCGTTGAATTGGGATTTGCCGACTGACTTGGAATTTCAGCCCGTTTGCGTCAATTCGAGTTCACAAAAGACTTGCGCTCGCCAGGTCTTTGTGAGTCCTTATTTCACTATCAGTTCCACGCGCTGACTTCATTTCACCAGCCTTGAAGACTTCCTAGGTCAGTCCAACTTATAAAACCTTACGACGCTGACTCGCGATTTGTAGGGTTCGATTTTTATCTATTCAAATTTGTACGATACGTACACGGTAGCTAGATAGCTACGTAGTACGGAGGTTGAGTCGGCTCAAGGTCGACGTCCCTGGGGAGTGCGTCGTCGGCGCGGGGGGCCAACGGCGAGCGCACACATGGCCCGCACCATGCGATCGCGCGAGGGTTGCGCGGAGCGGAGGGGACGTGCGTGGCGCGGCGGACTGTCGCGTGGATGAGGCGAGAAGTCGTGCCACGGTGGTGCGAGTGCGCAGCACGACGAGCGCATAGCCCGCGCCTTGTGATCGAGCGGGGAGTTGCGCAGATGGGACTGGCGCGGTGAGAGCACGCGAGGCGCGCAGGCGGCGATGGGTTGTCTGCGCGGTCCGGCAAGTTGTCGCGCGGATCCGGCAAGGAGTCGCGACGCGAGCGCACGGCCTGCACGGGCCTGCCCGTACGATCGGCGCAACTCCCTGCCAGATTGCATGGTGCGGGCCATCCCGGCGTGCAAGGCGAGCCGGTTGGTGCGCGGCGTCGCAGGCACGGAGTTGGCGGCGTGCAGGTGCGGGGCCCGACGAGAACGCGCGCGGAGAGCGTGGCGAGTGGGCGAAACGGTTGAGCTGGCGGGCGAGTGCGCGAATGGGCTCGAGGGTGCACCGACTGGGTCGCGGCTGGCGGTGCCGAGCATCGTAAGTGACGCGGTGCAGTAGATTGAGGCGCGCGACTTTGCATCGGGCCGCGCGGCGCTGAGTCGGCTGGCGAGAAAATGTCGCATCTTGTGTGTCGCACTAGATGCGTACAGCGTCTCGCGTGACTTGCACAGCGAGCGCGCACATAGCCGGCACCGTGGGATCGCGCGGGGGCTGCGCGGATCGTACGGGAGGTGGGCGGATCGCATGGGAGGTGGGCGGGGCGACGGGCACGCAATGGTCCGGGGAGTGCGCGGCGTTGCGCGAACGGGGCTCGGGCGGGTTTAATTCGCGCGATGAGAGCGCGGTGAGGCGCCAAGCTCGGGGAGGACGATGGCGCCGGGGACGCGGCACGGCACGGCCGGCGGTGCGCAGGGGGGACAGGGTGCGCAGAGACGGGGACCGGGGCGTGCAAACTCGCGTGCAGCGAGTGCGGGGATTTGCGAGAACTTGCGCGATGAGAGCGCGGCGAGGCGCCAGGTTCGCGGGCGGCGGTGGCGCGTCGAGCGCGCAAATGCGCTTGGAGATGCATTGAGGACGGACACCAGCTGCGCTCGGAAGCCTTAGCGCCGGGCCCGCAGCATCGCGGAGCGGCTGAGATTGCGCAACGAGCGTCGTTCGTGAAGCGACGGTGCAGCATATTAGACATGCGCGACTTTGCATCAGGGCGCGCGCTGAGTCGGCTAGCGAGGAAACGGCGTATCGTGCGTCTCGCGTTGGATGCGCGCAAGAATACGTCGCGTCTCGAAGTGAGGGTGGGGTTAGCGTCGTCGAGCCGCCGCTGCACGACGCCGACATCGCTGAGACGACATATCGACGTCCCGCGAGCGGCGGAGTCGGAGAGAAATAAAAAAAGAAAAGCAAGACGAAAAGGTAGGTGCGTACCTTGCTCATTTTCCATTTCCTGCCTTTTCCTCGTTCTCAACTCAACCTCCCTGCAGCCCAGGATCGTTTGTGCTTGAGGAATCAGAGAGTATGAATAGCCTGGGAGTACGTGGGTCAGCGAGCATGCGAGGAAAGAAGGCAGAGATACGTGCTGGGACGGGCGAGCCGGCAGGAATGGGATGAGATGGGGAGTACATTGTTGAGGTTGGCGCGGGCTTGGGGCGGATGTTGAGACAACGAGTACAGAGCGACGCGCAGAGACGAAGATTGAGGTGCGCAAGGGAGCCGGCAGAGGAGAAGCGGCGATGAATTGCAGGTGGAGGCGGCGGTGACGTAGCGACGAGAGGTTGTCGAGGTGGAAGACGCGAGTTGATTTGAGGGCGGCGAGCCGCGAACGGGCGGGAACAGGGGCTTACACGCTCTGCGGCTTTGGGGATGGATGCGGAGCTGGAGAGTGGGGGGAAGAAACAAAGGGGACTGGTCGCGCCTCGACTATATGCGGTTTGATGAAGATGAGGCTGTTGCCGAAGTAACGCAAATATGCCTCAGGGATCAGATCAGCAGATAGCCGGACTTCAATTTCTGCGATAGATATTTGGGACGCGAGTACAATTCTCTTTCTGTGCAATTCTTCAAGGTTGAATGAGGATGCTACGTCGACGCTACGGGGGGCAAGCGTCGTAGAGCAGGCGGCAGGAAACGACCTCCATCTTTCGATGCCCTTGAATCAGCACCCAACAGCAGATCCCGCCTGAATCTCCGCAGATGGCCGCTCTCATTCTTTCTCGATGTCCTCCCGGCCCCCCTCCTCCTCCTTTTCCATGGAGACTCCCTCGGCCTTGCCGCGAATAACTGTTTCCAGATCCGGTGCATTGCTGTGCTTCACCCCGTCCAACAGCTCGTCGATCTCTTCGAGCGTCTTCCCCGCCGTCTCGACCCAGTAGTACCACACGAACGGCACCTCGAGCACGTCCCACGCGGCGTTGATCATGTACGTCTTCCACCCGATGTTCTGCAGCGCGAAGGGGAATGCGAAGACTGCCATCAATCTGCGGGAGCAAGATCAGGCAAGGACAAAGACGAAACGCGTAGCGACGAACGCTGTGCCATTCAGGAATATCTGAGAGATTAGAGTCAGCGCAGACAGTAGAAGGCTACTTTGGTTTTCACCTGGAACACTCCCATGCCGTTCGCGCGGATGGCGTAGTTGAGTATTTCGGGAGGATACACGTAACTAGATAAATGAATATCAACGCCGTTCTCTTGCAACCTTGGGGACTCACAGGAGTGGGGTCCAGCCAAAGGAGTACGCCCCTTGGAAGAGGAATATCATGGCGACTGTAGCATAAATGCCCGAGTTGTTCGTGGAATTACCGTAGGCTGAAGAAAGATAATGAGCGGGAATCAGACTAAGACAGTGAATGGCACCTACTTTTAGTGAGAGCGCCCACCAAGAAAAGGAAGAGGCTGAGGGACGATATGCTGATGATGGCGGTGGGCTTGCGCCCAATGCGGTCGACCCAATAAGTTCCTGCCAGCGAACAGACAAGACAGAAGGCATTTAATATTACGTTCTGTCATGTCATGAGGATACCAACGACAGAATTGCATCAATGAACAGACGCACGATCTGAAGCTGGGTTGTGGTGTTCGTAATCCCGGCATTGTTCAGCATAGACCCTAGAAACATGAGATATATAACGGCAGAAGCACATATGTATGCTCTACTCACCGAGGTAATACGAGACGATAACATTTCCTGTATCAGTGCATCAGCGTCGAACCGCGTCCATCTTACACAACGAACCGGCTACTGTGCTGAATACAGCGACTGATATGCTGAGAGCCACTCGTTTCCTTGCCGACGGAGTCTTGACCATCTGCGAGAGAGACAGCGGCTCGACGACATTTTTCTCAAAGTCGATGGTGTCGATGATCTCTTTGTATTGCGCCAATACTACAGGATGGGTTGCATCGCCGTTGGCGTGCGTTAGCGCCACGACCTTCAGCGCCTCCTCCGGACGTCCTTGGTATGCCAACCAGCTTTGAACATTTTTTTTAGCTCCCGCAGATAGTGGCGCTACAAAGAAGACTCACCGCGGCGATTCGGGAATGAATGGAAGAATAATTATGCACAGGATGCTGAAAATGCCCTGGATAGCACTGGGGATGCGCCATGCCCATGTAGAGTCCATAAATGATGTTCCATAGGTTATACCCGCTGCGAGAAGCCCGCCTGGGTTTCCCATTCAATCAAGGAAACGAGTTGGAGGGCGAAACGACGAACCAACGTAGTAGAAATCGTTAAATATGCCCAGCCCCCAAGCGCGCCATTTAAACGGTAAAGTCTCTGGAGGTTGTTATGAACGAACCGCCATGATACACCCAATTATTTCTACCTGCGAGGTAGGCCGGTCCCGTGAGTGCGGACGCGGAAGTACCGAACCCGATAAGGATTCGCGCGGCGACGAACATGCCTGTATTCTGCGCCGCGGTCTGCAGAATCACCGCGAACACCGTTAGGACCGCCGCCCAGAACAGTGCAGGTCGACGGCCGATGACATCTGTTACTTTCCCGAAAGATACGCCAGCGAGAATTCCTCCGATCCATACCTGAATTCCAGTTGACTACCATCCGTTCATTCAATCCCTTCGCAGACGCACCGATGCGGTGTTCAGTCCCAAGTTGACTGGGTTCCCGATATTGAAATAGTTGGCGTAGGAGGGCAAGATGTTCAGCCCGTTTATCATAGAGCCATCGTAACCGAAAGTCGTCGAGGTGATCATCGAACAGCATACCAGCAGCACAGATATCAGGACAGAGGAATTGGCCACCCTATCCGCCGTCTGGAAAGGCAAGATATTCCCAGAAAAAGTCCGCATATTGGGAGAGCGCAAGAGAAGCCTCTGGCATCCAATGATCCATGAGAATATTCGGTATCTCCCCAAGCGGGCGACAAGGTTGCGGTAAAGATAGATTCGGCGCACGGTGATCACCGATGCCGTTATGCGGCTTTCCTTCGCAAGACCAAACTCAATCCGGCAGCTTGTCTCTTACGCCCGTTCCATGAAGTACATCTCAGGCGACGTACGGCGCGCCACACTCCATCTTCAGGCTGCGCGCTGAACTGTGGGCAGGAGCTCGCGGAAATCATCAAGAGCGACAAGGTCGCGCACCAAGATTACCTTGTGGTGGACGTGCGCGACGATGACTATGCTGGCGGGAATATCAAGAGCGCTCTGAACCTGCCCTCACGGGAGTTTCACCACAAGGGCGTGCATCACATCATAGAGAACAAGCCCGACGTTAAAGTCGTGGTCTTTCATTGCGCCTTGTCGCAGGTTCGGTGCGTTTTAGTCACGGTAGAACCTCGAAAACCGACTAAACGCAAGCAGAGGTCCGAAGGCGGCGCGTGTAAGTCTCCCAGCACCACCTTTACATCCCTTTATAACGCGAAACTCGAAGATTTACGAAGAAACGCGAACAAACCTGGAAGTAGGGAAGAACAACCCTCAAGAGGTGTATGTCCTGAGGAATGGATTCACCGAGTTCCAGCGCAAGTTCAAGGTACGTTCTCAGGACGGGGTTCTGTGTACATGCATTGGTTGAATGATATCAGGATGATCCCCTGCTTGTAGAGAACTGGGAGGAAGAGGTGTGGGCGAACGCGGAAGATTGGAGTTAGATGCTACATAAAAGTATTAGAGGTCGGGATGTATATACTACGACGGATTGGGCTCTTTGTCGTCTTGCTTCTTCAATCGCAGTTGTTTTGGTAAATTTTCAATGGCTTTCCGTGTCAATTGTTGCTGGTCCTCGATTTTCTTCGTGCACATCCACCTGGGCAAAGTTGATCACAATTCAACGTTTTCGGCTTTCGACGCACCATGAAGAGATCGAGACCAGTACGAATGTACCAACTGCCCAGTTGCCCGCCACTATAGGCTCTAAAAACACGTCGTGAGTTTCACATTGAGGCGAATCGCTCGTCACGCACTGGCAGATATTCCCCGTATAAACCCAATGCCGACGCCGCTGGCGATTCCACTGAGCAGGCTGTTGCGGCCACAAGGAACTTCTCCAATGTGCAAGGCACTCTTTACCGGTGCAGGCCGTCGTCAGTGTCGCCCATTATTGCGCCAGGGTCCCTCACTCTGAAAGAATCAGTGACTAGGTTGCCTGTAGACGGAGGGCCCAGTGGTTTTGGAGGGGGGATGTTTGCGGGGTCATCGACAATTCCAGAGAGCGGGGTGGGGTCAGGCATACTGGTTCGTTCGCTGCCAACCGCGGTGACCTTGGAGAGCTGTTTAATCACGTGTACTCTTCAGGTTGAACAAGACCACCACCACCTCTTGTGAGGCTTCGCAAGAAATCTTTTTGTCGTTTCCCGGATGCAGATCTAGCTAGAGGTGCTTCAAACTATAGTCAACCACAATTTCCAGGAAGTTCACGAAAGTATCGTACCCGACGTTTTGGTAGTAAGTTGACTTTACGTCCTCGGTGTACCGCGACGGCGCTAGTAAGGCATGCATGCACCCACAGTGCCTTCCAAGGTGTTCTAATTCCATACAGAAAAACCATGACCATCAAATCCGCACTGGAAGAACTCTCTCAATACAGAAATGCATATTTCCTTGCACTCTCCGTCGCGCTGGGCAGCCTCTTCTACGGCTACGACGTGTGCGTTCAACGAGGCTGCGTAATTGACTTGGAGCTCATCCCCAGCTCGCTATTAGTGGGCTGATTGGCGGGGTTCTATCCCTCGGCTCCTTCCAGCACTACTTCGGCTTGGATAATATGAATCCTAGAGAGAGAGCTGGGTTGAACGGCAATATCGTAGCGGTGTTGAAAGTCGGATGCTTGTAGGTCTCACTTTGCAAGCACACCAACTTGCGGAATGAACGAACACAGGTTTGGGGCACTCGGTGTGGGATCTTTCTCGCGAGTCGCTACGGGCGCAAGCCTTGTCTCCTTGCTTCAGGCGCCATCTATGTTGTTGGAAGTGCTATGCAATGCGTCGTGGGCCTTGGGAAAACTCGGGAGCACGCCTTGAGTCTCCTTTATGCCGGCCGGTACGTGCAGAGACTTCTTCCAGTACAATCCAAATTTAAAGCGAATAGTTTCATCGGTGGGATTGGAGTGGGAATGGTGTCGGCACTTGTGCCTTCGTATGTTTCTGAATGTACACCACGAGCTATCCGCGGTCGCTGCACGGGGTTGATACAACTTGCTATCAACACCGGAATTTTGCTTTCTTGTGCGCATTCTCGTTCGTTCTGAGTTGCAGATGGCGACTCACCTCAGTCAAGTTTGGGTCAACTACTTTGCCTCTAAAAACATTGCCGCTAGCGAGTGCCAATGGCGCGTCCCGTTCGCAATCCAGTACGAACTCCTACCATTTTCCTTGTCCTTCACATGGTTCAAACAATCAACAGAGTCGTTCCCGGGCTTCTTTTTCTCCTAGTGATGCCTTTCCAACCCGAATCGCCCCGTTTCATGGTTGAACATGAACAATACGACCGCGCTGCGCAGACACTGGCATTCTTAAATCGTACGACCGCGGAGGATAGCGCAATTCTTGCGACAATCGAGGAAATCAAGGTTGACTTTGCTGGAAAACAAAAACTCTCCATCTCCGAACAGATAATGCGAATGGGCGATTCGCGGGCAGTCGCGTTGAGATGTTTTATCCCTTCTCTTGTGATGTTCTTTCAACAATGGACCGGGACCAATGCTATCAACTATTTCAGCCCTCAGATATTTGCCAGTCTGGGTATCGGTGAGACGACAGCGGGACTTTTCGCTACGGGTAACATGAACCTCGCACATCGTCCGAACTTCTGTTGATTTAGTTTGTAGGAGTTTATGGCGCGGTCAAGGTTTGATCACATGGATAGCATCGTACCTTCCCTAAATCCCTCATAGGTCATCTCCGTCTCTCTCGTGCTCGCCTTTGCCGTAGAGGGCATGGGTCGCAAGAAATGCCTCATCATAGGCGGTCTCGGGCAAGGTGCAATGATGCTTTGGATTGGTGGGTATAGCGCTCTGCACCCCACAACCGCTCCATTTACTCCTGCTCCTTCGAGCTACGTCTCCATCGTCGCCGTCTATCTCTATGCAGCATTCTTTTGCTTTGGCTGGGGTCCAATTCCATGGGTTGTCGCTGCCGAAGTTGCACCAAACCACCTTCGGACCGCTTCAATGTCAATCGCGACTGGAGTCAATTGGTATGTATTGTCCTGTAACCGCTTTACTAGTTTTATTGATTGCCGGAACCTAACTAGGTTGTTTTCTTTGACCATCTCGAAGCTCACACCCATCATGCTGAACGAAATCGACTACGGGACATTTCTTCTGTTTGGGTTTTGCTGTCTTATCATGGCGTTCTGGGCCTGGTTGTGCCTCCCCGAGACCGCGGGACTCGGACTGGAGGAAATCGGCCTGCTTTTCGAGAAAGACGTCATCCTTCGGGCGTTGCAGGATGCCCCGGGCGGACGCCTGTTCATTGGGAGCGGACGAGCTGCGCCGGTTGCAAAGCTTCCTACACCACAGGCTTCTGCGGCGATAATTGGGGTTGAGGATTTGCAGGAGGCAGTGGGACGAGAAAGTGATTTGGGCGATCCGGTGGATGCAAAATTCAGCTCACAAAAAAAGGGTAGAATAGGTGGTGAATCTAGCCGAAGTTCCCACTAAGTGTTTTTTTGCTCAGTACAGCTCCCAGCACTTTGAAGCATGGCTTGAATTTCCTACTGGTAAGCACTTCGATTGTGCTCAAAGTTCGGAAATTCAACTTCAACGACGTTCAACGTGTTGTTGAGTCAAAATGTCATCTTTGGCCCTACTACCTCCATATCTGGGGGATTTACACTCCAGAGTGTAACGGCTGAGATGCTGTTGCCGTCTGCGACCTGCGCAACATTTTTCGGGCAATTCAACTTTTGAACAAAGGCTATTTGGACTGATTTGGTGGTGTTAGGCAGCGCGGACCGAATCAAACTCTACGCCTTGTGCTCAACCCAACTCAACTCAAGTCAGTGGGCCATGATGAAGACCCGCAGAAAAAGCAAGGCCGCAGCGGCAGCCGCCGCTGATGAAGAAAACGAACCTGGCTCCCCCATGGCGGAGGACGGCCAGCGCCTCACCATCTCATTGCCCTCGGACATTGATTTGGACACTCTGTCCGAGCTCCTGCCCAATACGAGCATCACATCTCAGACCCCGGAGGGCATCGTTGAGCTCTATCGGCGTCTCGTTGAGTTGGCGTCGAACCTCGATACTGCCCTGAGGGAGCGGGATGAGAATCGCGGGGAAACCGAGAAGCTCGAGGTCGAGCTGGACCAGGCGTTGCAGGACAAAGAGGCGTTGTCCAAGGAACTGGAGGGCTCTGCGGATAATCTGCAGGCCGAATTGAATCAGGTTAAGCAGCAACGGGATGAACTTTGTGCGTCTTTTGTAGTCGTCGTGGCGCGCTGACATTCATCGAGGGTTGCCATTACAGTATCATCGCAAGCTGCTTTACAAGCCCAAATATCCACCTTAACTACCTCGCAGTCCTCCTCTTCCACCGAGGTTGATGCTTTGAAGCGTCGCGTCGATGACACGGAGCGCGAAAAACGCGACCTTGTTGGCGTGATCAGCCGGTTGGAGAAGGATAGCAGCCAACGGGAAGGTAACGAGGAAAATGCGGTCCGCTCTACACGAGACTAACAGAACCCAGAGGAAATTCACACTCTTCGCACCAACCTGAAGGAAGCACGACAGGAGTACCAGGCTTTGGAGACCCAAGTGCGAGAGCTACGGTCGACGGAAACCTCTACTAAGGTGCGTGCTGGCATTTCGGGCATGAATAACTTCTGAAAGACATATTTTAGTTCAAACTCGAATCACTAACACAGCAGCTCCAGCTCTCTCAGTCCGAGGCGGAACGTGCGAACACGGAACTCACTGCCAAGTCTGAGGAGTACTCAAAGCAACGGAGGGCGAAGCATGCGGAGCTTGTCACTCTCCAAGCTAATTTCGATGCCCTGACACAAACTCATGCGTCGACGCAGGCCTCCTTGAAGGCCATTCAGTCCACGCATACCGCACAAACACACCAGCTCACCCAGGCTTTGGCGCGAGTGCAGGATCTCACGGGGAAGCTTGCTGAGCAAGAAGCAACATATTCCAGCGAGGCAAGCGGCCTGCGGAGGCTTGTGGGGATGATGGAAGCACGGGAAACTAAAGCAAAGGACATCGTTGACAGTATAGAACGCGAGTGGGCCGATGTGGGAGAGAAGGCGGAAAGGAGGGAGGCAGCGCTACGGGATGAAGTTGAGAGGGAAAGGAAGGCCCGCGAGGAGGCGGAGAAGCGGACGGAACAGATGGAGGAGGTTCTCGAGAGGATGGGCCGGGGAGATCTCCCCGCTCCTGGTCCTCGGATGCTGCTCCTCGACTCTGCAACAGACGGAATGATGGGTCTCAGCCCGACGGTGGCCATGGTGAGCAAGGCCCAGAAGAGCGGCAAGACCTTCACAGAGGTTTATGCGGACTACGTTCGACTTCAAGACGAGTTCCAGAAGAAGTGCACGGAATACGACCGCATGGACCAAACTCTTACTGCCGTACTCGCTCAAATCGAGGAACGAGTATGTCGCCGAGTTTCTTCTGCTTGCGCCTTTTGCTTACTCCAGCACAGGCACCTATTCTATCGCAGCAACGAGCCGAATACGAGCGCCTGCAATCAGAAGCATCTCACCTGGCTTCGCAACTCGCACAGGCCCTGTCCGACCGTGACTCTCAGGCCAGTCTTGCTCGCGAGAACTCCCAGAAACTGTCCCGCTCGACCAAAGAGAACGAGCTCCTGCAACAACAGCTTACCGACCTCGGCCGTCAAATTCAGCACCTCCTCCGTGAGATTGGCCGCCGCGATGACCCCTCAATCCCATCGGACGCCGACATCGAGATGCTCTCCGCCGCGCCACCCGAAACTATCGACGGTGTGATCACCAACAACCTCGTACTGTTCCAATCGATCGGCCAATTACAGGAGCAGAATCAGAAGCTGCTGAAGGTTGTTCGTGAGCTCGGGGACAAGATGGAGGGCGAGGAACGAGACTACCGGGAAGCAATGGAGAGGGAGCAAGGAGAAGCAGTGCGCGAGGCACATGAGGCTATGCAAGAGCTTGCCGACCAACTAGACCGGCAGAAGAGCAGCAGCGACGCGATCATCAAGGCGTACGTGAAAGAGCGAGACGCATTGAGGGCAATGTTGGCGCGGGCAGAGAAGGGCGGGACTGCGATGGTCAGCATGAACACTGACGTGAACGGGTTTGGCGACAGTCTGCCGCCAAATGCCAATGACATGGCCAAGCAGCTTGCGGAGAAAGAGGACCAGTTCGAGACCTACCGAACAGAGATGGGCGTCGATGCTGTCCGGTTCAGGGAGGAGGCGATCTCTGCCCAGCGAGAAATCGGCCAGCTTAGCGCTTCGCTCGCCAAGGCTAATGCTAGGATTGAATATCTATCCGGTGAGTCTCGGACCTCGGTCGATTCAGGTCCGTTCTCAATTCTAACGACTTGCTCCAGATCGGCATAGGATGAGCCAAGACCAGTTTTCTGTGCATGGGCGCGAGATCGACGACCTAACCAAGCGGAATCAACAGCTCTTCGATCAATGGACACGGATCGACATCGAGTGCAGTCGTGCGACGGAGGATCTGCAGACCGCCAATGGCCGGATCGAGCAACTGCGCAACGAGTGTGCGAATCTTCGTGCCGAGAAGAAGATCTGGGAGGTTAGCTGCGCCCTGTATATCTTGGTCAAGGCTTACCATGTGTGTAGAGTGTCCAAGGCCGTCTTGTGGAAGAGAACAGGACCCTGGCAATGGAACGGTCGCACCTGTCGGATCTGATGGCCAATGTCCAGAAAATGCACAATGATCTGGAGAAGTCCGGAGAGAACGATCGTCGGCGGTTGGAGAGTCAGGTACAGATGTACCAAGAACGCGAGTACGTCCTTTTGTCCGGAAATCACCCTTCTATCTCTAATTCTATTCGAAGGCAAGACATGAAAACCCAGCTGACGCAGGAGCGAGACTCGCTTCGGCATGTTACTTTGCAAAAAGATCTGGAAGTGAAGGATCTGCAAACTCGTCTTGACAAAGCTGTAAGAATCTGCATTCTTTTCCATCCCTATGATCTCATCATGATATTTCAGGCCCAAGAGTTCTCCAAGACGAGAGAAGCTCTCGTTGGTGCAGAGACGAGCAAGACTCATCTCGAGCGACGCGTGGAAGACCTTTCGCGGCAACTCCAAGGCAACGACGAGAAACTCGCTGTCTATGAACGCCGACCGGGCAGTGGCAGCAACATTGCTCAGCAGCACATGGATGAGGACTTGCCTCGCGAACAGCAGCTCGAGGCTGAGGTGGCGGAGCTTCGGTATGTTTCGCGAGTTTTATCAGTCCGCACGCCATTGACACACCTTAGTTCCGCTCTCAAAGTTGCTGAAGTCGATCTTGCGACGGCACGGAGCCATGCCCAACAGTTCCGCGAGATCAGTCAAGCGAATGAAGCAGCTCTAAAGAGTCTGGACGCTACGTACGATGAGTACAAGACATCGACGGAGGCCCAGATCGCCAGACATGAGGTTTGCTCCAAACTTTGTTGCTCAGACCTGTTGTTGACGAATTTCCTAGTCGGAGTACAAAGCGATCCAAGAAAAGCTCAATTCTGCGGAGCAAGAGTTGGCTCAGTCCTCTGCCAAGTACAATGAGCTTCAGAAGTCGTTTGAGACGGAACGCGATGCTTGGACCAACGACAAGAGGGTCCTTGAGGATACCATTGTTGATCTCGGAACATCTGAGAAACATTCGGAAAGCGATCGTAGCTCCCGCGAAACAGAACTACGACAGCTTGAAGAACGGGCCAAGGTGAGCCGGACGTTCCAACCATCGACCCGAATCTAACCCATCATTGAAGGCGGCGGAGGAACGTTATACGCAGGAGGTTGTGGCGCATGCCGAATCCATCAAGGCTGTCGGCGGCCTCAAACAACAACTGTCAACAGCGCAAGCAGCGGCCCGGGATAACCAGACCGCTGCAGAAACCGCCGTCGCTAAACTAAGCACTTCTGAGGCCAGCTGGGCACTCCAGAAGGAGGCTCTTGACAAGGAGGTTTCGGATTTGAACAGACGGTAAGTTTTTGTAAATTCTGATGGCGTCAAAGCAGAATGCTGATGTAGCTGGTTTCTAGTTGCCAAGACCTTACCTCCCAAAACTCCCTTCTTCATCAACACCTCGAGTCTGTCAGTTCGCAGGCTGCTCGTATCCGGCAGGCGGCAGAATCTTCGACCTCCACGGCAGGGGAAGGCGAGACGGCAGATGATACTGACACGAAGCTCTCCGAACTGCGTTCCGTCGTTGCATACTTGCGCAAAGAGAAGGAGATTGTCGATCTTCAGCTTGAACTCAGCAAGCAGGAGAATGCACGTCTGAAGACTCAGATTGAGCACTTGTCGCAAACGTTGGACGACACGAGGGCCGCGCTATCCGATGTATGTCATTATTGTCCTGCGGATCGCGTCGCTTATTTGAGAACTGTAGGAGCGAGAACGGGCGGTCGATACTGCTGCTTCAGCAGCTCAGCATGCGGAACTTGTTGAGCGGATCAACCAGTTGAATATTCTGCGCGAGAGCAATGCCACGCTGCGCACTGACTGCGAGAACCATGCCAAGCGATCTCGGGAGTTGGAAGCGAAGCTGAAGCAGTTATCCGCACAGCTTAACCCTGCGAAGGAGCAAGCTCGTGTCGCACAAGCGGAACTGGAGGCTCGTAACAATCAAATGGCGCGCCTGGAGGAGGAGAACCGAAAGTGGCAGGAGCGCAACACTCAACTACTGAGCAAGGTAGACATCGATAATCTCTCGCATGCATGTGCTCACTTCCTGCAGTATGACCGCATTGACCCAGCGGAAGTTCAATCGCTCAAGGACGAGATTGAGCGGTTGAAGAGCCAAGTGGCCGGAGTTGAGAGCGACAAGGCAGAGCAAGAGAAAGCTTTCCAAAAACAACAGGAACATGTAAATATCCTCATGCTGCTGCCGCAGTCCCCTCACTGACGACTTTTAGACCGAAGCTGTGGAAAAAAATCTTCGGACCTTCAAAGAATCGCATGCCAAGAACAACGAAAATTTCAGGGCGCGACTAGGTCAAATGAACGCGGAGAAATCCGCCGCCACCGCGGAAAAGCAACAGCTACTTGGAAAGATATCAGCTTTGGAAGCCGAAATCAAGACGCTTCATGAGTCTAAAACTAGCTCTGATGCTGAAAAGGCCTCAGGCGTTCAGAATACATCAGCGGAGGTTACGGCGCAAGCTGCAACTATTGTACGTTTCATCGTCCCCTCTGCCAAACTCCGCTCACAACCGTTGAAGGCGACTCTGACCGCAGAACGGGACGCATTGCTTGCTGAAAAGTCTTCTTGGGTGGCAAACACAAGTACTACACCTGCATCAACTGACGTAGAGCGTCTGTGGGAATCTGAGAAGGCTGAGCTGGTCCAAGCTCGAGATGCAGCACAAACAGAAGCAAAGGTAGCAATTTCCCGCTGAGAACACATAGCTCAAGTCTCACCTGTTCGTTTTCCAGGACGTGGAGAAGAAACTGGCCGATAGCAAGGCTGCGCACGACAAGCTACTTCTCAAGGCAAAGGAGCTCATGAGAGGCCAGCAGAAGGCAAAGGAGACCCAGGCAGCTGCCGTAGCCGCTGCTGTCGCTCAAGCGAAGAGCGAAGAGCAGGGTTCTGCTGTTCCGGAAGATGTTGCCAAGAAACATGCCGACGAGTTGCAGGCGCTACAGGAGAGTCTTATCGCGAAGCATACCGCGGAGCTCAAAGCCGCTGTGGACGCCGCCCGCGCAGAGAATACTGGCGCAGCCCCGCCTGACACTACAGCTTTGATTGCCGATGCTATCGCTAAGCACGACAAGGAGCAAGAGGCCGCTCGCCAGGAGGAGATCATGGCCGCTGTCGAGAGGGGACGTTCTGAAGCTAATATGAAATCAAAAGTAAAGGATCAGCAGCTTGTGAGGTCGCAGGCCAGGTTGAAGGAGCTCGAGGCTCAAATCCTCGCGTGGCAAAAAGCGGGAGTGCTACCTACGCCTGCACCCAGGACGCCATCCGCATCTCTATCTGCATCTACCTCAGCGCCTGCGGTTTCTGCACCTGCGACGGCTACACCGGATTCCGCGCAGGCAGCCAAACCGGCGACAGCTGGACGCGGAGGTGCTCCCGCTGGGGCTGCGCGAGGTGGCGCTACTCGCGGCGCTGCAGCCGCTCGAGGGACTGCAACTCGTGCCCGCGGCACCGGTTTGAGCATCCGTGGAGGAGCAACACGCGCGCCGGCAGCGGCTGCTGCCCCGGCTCCTGCCCCGGCCGCTGGGGTCTCGATTGTAGGTGCCGCGAAGCGGCCTCGGGACTCTGAGGGTTCGACTGAGGACTCATTAGCGAAGCGTCTGAAACCTGCGGAGCCTGGTAGTAAACCGCCTGTACAGATAAGACGGCCACCCACTTGATGACCTGTACTTAAGTTGCTGTCACTCTTGCATTATCACTGTATCATTTCACGTATTGTACAATGCATATTCTATCCGATCTAGGCTTGTAGATTCACATCCCCCCGGACGTCTAAGCCCTCTTGTTGGAACACCCACAGCCTCCGGGCATCCGCGTCATTCCATTCTTGACTCAGCGTCACCGCAACCTGTAGCAACTGGTGGTTGCGCCAACGCGACTCTACCATATCGACGAACCGAGTTTGGTCGATGTCGTCCGCCGTGAGAGAGAGATATTTTAATCGTGGAACAAGGACAGCGGTATCACCGTCGGGAAAGGTAGACCTCGACAGCTGAGCGATGAGGAGATCCAAGTACGCGGTTTCGGAACAGACGACTGTCATCTCAACAAGCTCCGGGCAGGCCTGCAGAATGGAGATTACAGCGTCGATAGAGCAAGCGCCATACAGTCCGAGTTTCTTCAGACTGCAAGACGATCGGTGCAGCAGAGCGACGAGCGCCAAAGCAGTATCGGGCTCGACGACGAATATCTCGAGCTGCGGCAGAACTAACACGTCCACGATGTGTTCGTGGAAGAGCAGGCATCGAGATACGAGTGGCAAGCGTATCTGCGGAGGATTGGACCCGGGCAGAGCTAACAAGTGTACGAGCTGCACCTTGAGCTCTATTAAATTCTGTGCGACCTGAAGGATAGGCACAAGGGTGGGGAGTGCGCAAGTCGTGGACAGACTAGTCAGCTGGTGCCATGGGATGATGGGAACCGGGCGAAAGCGCAGGGTCACATCCTGGAGCGAGGGGGCTATTTCGAAAGCAAACGGGTTTCCTGTGGTGGTCGCCTGACCCTCCAGGGATAATCTCTGGAGGATAGGTACATTGCCCCGCACACGTTCCAGCGCTTTAAGAAATAGGCTGGCATCCTGTAACAGCATGAGGGAGAGACTCCTCCACTGGTTGGAGCGGGCCACAAGAGCCTCGAACAGCGAAAGGGAGCGACCACTCCCAGATTGGATAAATGCGATGGTCAAAGGGAGATGGTTGGAGAACTGCAACTGCCGGTTAAGAAGCTCGATCGGGGGTGGGTTTTCTTTGCCAATGGATATGTTGCACCACGAGCTCGAGTGTGAGATGGCCGCTGCCCGCCAACGACCACAGACGTGGCTAAATACCCAAGGAAGGTCGCCGACGGACGTTAAAGCGCATATTTCATGGAGTATCTCTGTAGGAAGGCGAATTATACATGGTTCTGCCATTCCTCGAGAAACGTCTCCGGTGGTGCACAAATTGACAAGGATCGTTCATGCCCAACTCACCTTTCGGCTTTCTCCGTGATCAACACGCCAATACATACGACCAAACAGGCCAGGAATGGCAAAAGCTTCAAGTTCAGCTCCTTCAACTTGCCTTCCACCACCTCGTATGTCGATGAATAACAACTTCTTTCATGGCGCTTGGCTCCGGTACCTGCCGCCGATTTATCGGACTCTGCTAGCTCTGTTCGGTGTTCGGAGCCAGCATTGTGACACGTCTGGAGGTGCCAGTGACGCGATTTTGTGGTCTTCTTCAGGAGATCGGAGCTTGAAAGGAACAGTAGCCGACCGGGTCGGACTTCCAGTAAGTTGAATGACAGACAGATCTGCGGACTCGACGCCCCGAGGTATGCACGGTGTACAGCGATTGGTCTCAGCTTGAGATTCACCCACAGTTCATACTCATATAATATTAGCCCGCAGAACCGTCAAGCAGAAAGATCTGTCAAAGTCAGGTTCATATCTGACAAGTGGCACGATAAAGTTTTCTTGTCCGTGTCTGACAGAAAGATCTGCCACGGCTTGACAGAAAGATCCTTCGGTGAGGTCTACTTATGTCGGCACCGCCGGCCAGCTTAGAATATATACTCGCGCTGGGAAACTGCTGCGAGACGGTAGGGTATCTGTGGGCTTCTCCGCGAACAATGAATATCTTCCAAAGACTCTTCCTCGCTGCTCTACGCATTCAAATCGTCAAGGTGATTACTTCAAAAATCGGTACCTACGGCCTCTAACATCGCGCGGAGTAGTATGTGCATGGTAATTGGCTGGATATAATGTTTTACGCCGACGGCTAATCCATCACCAGTTGCAAGCCTGGCGGTCCTGGTACGTTTAATCGTCCCCACATGAGCGGTGTATCCTGAACACCACTCTCTAGCTTTATGACTACTGTTTAACACTGCACCTCGAAGTATTCGGTCTAACAGGTGTTTTGAAAAAGAATCTGAACTCAATTGTCGCAGGTGGATTTGATATGGCCTTCGAAATGGAGCCTTACCAAGGCTCTGTTTTTCCTCTCTCGTTACTCTGTCGCCGTGGATGCACCGCTCCTGGTCTACTGTACGATTTCCCCTTGAATATCTATCGTTCATGACCACAATATTTGGACCGTTCAGATGCTGTAGCTCGAGATATATCTATACAAGTTGGGATCTCTCCTCTTGGAAGCTTCAATCGGAGCGCTAAATCCTTCCGTAGCGTTGCCACCAGATCCACACAGTCGCAACTTGTGGGCGAATCCAATCACTTTCCATCCGCGCCTCGTGACTCCACCACGCAGGGCTAAATCTCGCCGGGTTCGCGTTCACCGAAGGTCTTGAACAACTCCTTGGTGTAATTCACACTCATATCGCAACCGCTCAGGCATTTTCGTTGTAAGAACATTCGCTTTGAGCGGTAGGGATCGCAAAGTCCTCGCGGTCTTCACAACGATCTGTGTGGTACGTGTTCAAGCATCTGCATAGAAACATTCACAAACCTCTAGTCTACCGCACGCAGGGCAGCCTCCTCACCTCGGCTGTCCTGATCGCTGAATTGAACCGAACTGTGACATGTCAGGCGAGAATTCAGGCGCGTCAGTTTTGATCTAACAGGATATAACCAGTTGGGCCACCGCTTCTACCAACTCTGCCAGGTTGTTTTTTGACCGGCGGAACGCTAAAATACGTCGCCATTCCTTACATACTGGCCCTGTTGATCGACACTTGTTGGTTTGTTGCTCGTCCTATATTGCCCTTGATTAATTTCGTGTATATAGGTGTCGTGGTTTTCACTACCTGGATCGTCATAAAGAACTACCGAAACTCAGATAATCCCTTCATCATCACAATGTATCGAGATGGAATTATGTACTTTGCGTTCCTATGCGGTGAGCGCCACACCGACTGCCGATGTTGAAACTCAAACCATTGTTATTCAGCCATATCGGCTGTGAACGTCTTCGTCATTCTCGGCGGACCTGTACATCGCCCTATTTTCTGTTTTGCTCAATCTCGTTACTAACCAATACTTTGTGAACAGCCGGAGATGCCTGAACTCCTGGAAAAGTGTGTCTCAGTTCATTTCAGCTCCCACTCCTTATATATCCACAGTCTCATGCGAGTGATGCATAGCATCCTCTCTACGAGGGTCCTCCTTCATATTCGGGAGGTCGAGCACAAGCGGTTTCTCGAGGCCGATATATCGACCCGATCGCAAATTCACTTCAGGGGCCAAGAAAGCAGTGGGATTTGATTCGGCTTGTGCGGTGTTTTTTGGGAGGATACATCTTGTATGCCTTTTGCTGTTTCGTTGACAGACTTCACGAGTCACATATGTTGAGCTTCGTATATTTCCCCATGTCATTTACCCCCACGAGTCAGAATGAGAGAAGCTTAAAATTAGCTCTGCGATAAACGTAGCTTAGACTGAATGGGTTATTAAGCCTGACTTAATCCGGTCTTTCCTCGATGACATTTCCTTCCGGTGGATTTTGCCTCAGTTGCCTATTTGAGCCGCGAGAAGGAGCGAATCCATTTTAGGGTTGACGTGATGGTTAGATTGATGCGCCCCTTTCCGTGTCTGTTACCATGTCCTTCATTATGCTCGCCAAAACGACCTTTGGCGCCGTCTCCGTGCTTTTCTTTGCACTCGCCGTTGTCGCCTCGAACGGTGTGACGCTGCCTCTCCCACAAACACCCTATTGGCCTTTACGCCTCCTCGTTGAACTCACACGCGTGGCTGTGATCGCCGTCCTCTTTCACCTGAAACCCGCCCTTGCGGTTGATACACTTTGTATGTATACCACATTGATCCTGAACCTATGCCTGCTTGGTGTGTCCTCAATTCTCCCGCCTTCCACGTCCCATACTAACGGAGCGGGGAAAGCGCTCATCACTGGAGTACTTCAGGCTATCGCAACGACACCGGCGACCCTCACTCTCTTCGTTTTGACCACCGGCGGCGGTATCGTTCTTTCATACGCCGCCGCCTTGCTCGCCGTCCTCTGCCGCCAAGGTGTTGAGGACGGGAGGATCCGCGACATTCGTTGGCCCCTGAAACATATGCAAGCAACCACTGAGATCGTAAGTGCTCCATCAATTTCCCAGGTGTGTTTTTCTTTTCTACTTTCGCTCCTTGATTGATCGTTCTAATTTCCTAGCAGATTATCGTGAGAACCGCCTCGGAGAAGGAAGGGAGGAACGGTGTGTTCTTCAACGAGGAAAAAGATCTGGAATGGTGGGAACTCAGTCGAAATTATCCCAATCCTCTGTTTCGAGGGATGGTTGTTTCCTTCCAACGGGTCGCAATTGATTAGAGTTGGCCGAGATTCTAGGCAGACCAATCGGCGTTTCATTGCTGAGCGATACCAAAAGTTTGGAAAGAACCCAATGGCACCCGGAATCTTTGAGGACCCTGATAGAAACGCAGAAAGGTTGGCGAGAATGAATCCTCCAGGACTAGGCCTTTACATTAATTCTGTCTTTCCGGGGACGACTATATAGTCGCCTGGGAGACGACGATCTACTGACGCAACATGCCGCATCGCACGTTTTATCGGGTATCTCAGTACCGTCACCTACCCGCCTTTCAATCTATTTGAAACTCGAATATATATGGACCACAAACGACCTTGGTTCTTCGCCTCATTCGAGTGGATCGGCCCGTAGTCTGAATTCGAACGCAGCGTTCTCACGGTTCAAATGCACTCCAGTCGAGGAATCATGCTGCGACCCAATGGATGCAATTTCCATCAACCTTGTTTTTCTCTCACCTGGCACCTTATCATTTCGCTTGATTTGACCGTCGACGACTTGATCCGTGTTTGAATATTTTTTATGCTCTTCGGCGCTTAAGACCTAAGAATTTCTGGTGGTCTGTTTCACCGCGATAAATAGAAAGAGGCCGGTAGTCTCAACCTCCCGAAAAGCTACTAGGACGTCCTTTTCTTTTCACGTCTGTAGATTTTGCCTTTGTTGCCTTTTTGAGCTGCGAGAAGGAGCCAGTCCATTCTGGGGTGATGGTTGATTTGATTCGCCGTGCCTCCTTCCCTTTCTCTTCTGGACTCGGTTGGAGCTTGAAGAGGCGGGAGGTGGCCAGATATCCCGGCGCCTCCCGTTACGGACATAATTTTACTTGTGGCGCACTTGCATGACAGTTGGGTGGTTGGCCCGAATCCAGATTCTGATTCCAGCAAAGCATGCTGCTGTATCAATTCCCTCAGCTGCTCGAATCGGAACCCAGTTTGACACTACAACGGGACTATTTTCCCATGTAGAATCGTTCTCAGTGCGGCTGCCGTTGAAAATCTGTTTTTTTCCGTTGATCGATGGCGGCGTCGAATAAATTCGGAAAATACCACCGCAGGACGGACGACGAGCCCCGCAGGGGTGAGATTGAGTCACTGTTTGAAGGGCTTAGAATTTTTGAATAACTCTGTTGGGTTGGACAAGGGTTGGAACACAAAAGGGAGGGGACCGTCAACAAGCGTCAACAACGCTCCCCCGAACCAAAACGCCAGTATGTCTGCCGTGCACCTCCCGCCCACCTATCCGCTTATTCCTCAGCTAGTGGACCCAAATGCCCCCACACGCAGCCAACCCTCCCCTCAGCCCAACGGTGCCCCCTCCTCCGCACCCCCGGCACACGGCGTGACCCCCGAGCTGGAGCAGACGCTCGCGCTGCTGTCGTCGCACCGTGCGGTGCTGGGCTACATCCTCATCGGGCGCGGCCATCCCCTGAGCATCGTGCGCCACTCGGGCGCGGTCTTTGAGGGCGAGCAGGGGAAGAAGTACGCCGCCGCGATAGGGCGGATCGTGGAGAGTGTACAGACGGGGCTGGAAGAAGTACATGCCGGGGAGCGGGACGGCGATGTGGTGCGTGCGCTTGCCACCTATGTGGCGATTTTTTTCTGATGAGGTTTGGGTGCAGGACGACGTGCGATTCCTGCGAATAAGGACAAAACGGCACGAAATTATGATCTCGCCAGGTGCGTTCGCTCTTCCTCTTATCTGTCGCAGCGCTCCCTCGTCCATCTTTGCCACGTACTGACTCCGTCCGCAGACGACCGGTACCTCCTTGCAGTCCTACACGACCCATCGACATGACACGCACCCCATCCCCGCATCGGCTCGATTTCTGTGTACATCTATGGGACGCTTTTTGGATAATGTATCATCTGCTTATAATCCTCTTGCCTGCCTACCGCGAACCCGCACGGCGCAACGATACCGATACCTCGTTTCACGGAAACTGCCATAATTACTATACCCCGTGCATGCACGGCGAATCGAAGCTGTCCTCACCCCGTACAACTCTGGCTGGAAATGTCCTGAGGCTGGAACTGCTCGACGCTACACCCGGATTGTCATTCCCAGGGTATTCCGGCTCCGACAACTCTGATCGGTGATTTCAAGAATCGTCGAGGCGCAGCTCTCTGTGCCGTTGAAGGAACAGAGCTGTCTGGACGTTCTCCAGAACTGCTTCGGTCAAAGTTGATAGATATTGTTCCGCAACTGAGGATTGTTACACTCGACGTGCTGGACGCGTACGCCATGGTTCATATCATCCTGGCTTATCCGGCGCTATCCACTGGAGTTGCTTGAAGGTGAATGCTTCGGGGTTCATTGGAGTGACACCGGCGATTCCGAGAATTGTCGAGCACCGCCTCGCCCTCTGGACCGCTGCGGAGGAGGGAATCATAGCTAGGGTCCGAATGTTCTCAACTGTCAGCTTTGGTGAAAGCTGATTTCCGTTTGGAATCGTTATCTTCGACCGTTTCAGAAGTCTGACCGCTATGCCGCTGGAAACATGCTGCTCGTTCTAAAGTTATCTGGTAGTTTTACTGTACCTTCAGTTTTTGCTGGTGCGATGTGTCGAGATTTGACCAAAATGAGACGCTGCCTGAGGAAACATATCGCGCTCGGGTATCGCCTGAGTATCCAGAACTAGAGTAATCCACCTCCAAGTAAAATAAATTACTAATTCTGCTCCGATGAAGGCCAGCTGAAAACTGCCTGCACAGGAATATAATACTCTCCCCTCCTCCCTTTCCCTAGTTGATGCTCCGTAGCCTTCCTCGGCCCGATAGCACTCAGCCCTTCCTCTCAACCCCACTCACTGACAACCCTCACCCCTCAATAATCCCCGCGCTCTTCCACCGCTCCCACAACAACCCCACCCCGACCGGCGCGCCGGCCTCCCCGCGAATATCGCGCTCCTCAAACAGGTGGTACTGCGTCCCGAACGCGAGGAAGTGCGCGAACATGGAGTTGAAGTGCGGCTCGGAGCGGAGGTGGAGGATCTGCGGGTAGTGCGCGTGGTAGAGGTGCGCGAAGACGCGCAGGAGCTGGAGGTAGACTTGTTTGATGGTGGTGGGGAAGGTGGTTTCGTCGAAGGCTTGGCCTATAAAATTATCATTAGTGTGAAGGAAAGAGCGGAAGAGGGAGGGAAGAGGGGAAGGAGGGAATGGAAAGGAAAGGCACGCACTCGACTTTGTGGGGAAGACGTTCTCGTCGTCGAGGAGGTTCTGCACGGTGGACATGACCGAGTCGATGTACGTCGGCCCAGAGAGCGCGACCTTCTTGCGGTCCTGCATCCAGGTGTAGTTTAGTCTGTGTCCCGTTAGTGTTCGCGCGTCGAAAGGAAAGACGGAGCACGCACGTCGGGCCAGCAGACATGGTGGGGCAGCTCTGCTGCGTACAGCACTCGGTCAACACGCCGTAGAACTCGTTCAGGTTCGTGTAAAAGTCGTACACTCCATTAGCATTAGCCCCACCGTGCCGAGTTAGAAAGAAAGGGAACCCACTATTAACAGCGACCCACTCATTCACATCGACGTACTTGGGCTGCATCACGATCGTCTTGAAGTTGCCCTTGACGAGCGCGGCGTCCGCGAACGGGCGCGAGAGGTACAAAGGCTTGGGCCCGGCGCCGAGCACGGCGTTGGGCGCGGGGGACGAGGGCTCGGACCCGGTCGAGTTCTTGCGCCCCAGCGTCCCCGTTGGCGTGGGCGAGCGCTTGCGCGGCTGGCCTGCGCGGTTCCTGTTTGCGTTTAGAATTACAGATAGTGCAAGAGGAGGGAGAGACTGACTTGAAAAACGACATGGGTGCAGGGAGGAAGGGGGCTTAACGACCGCGTACTTACGACAGGACAATCGATCGCAAGCCCAATTGGGAATCTCGAGCTTCGAATATTCGTTGAATCGTTCGGGATTCTGGGGTTGTAACTTGGAACCAAGAATTAATAAAGCCTTTGATATAATTAATAGCAGGTCTACACAGAGCGATGTATGTACGCGCGACCCAAGCCCAGCTCGAGCACCATTAACGAGAGCGAAAACAGCATCATACGTTCAACCACTCAGAATGCCCATGCCCTTCCAGCGCTCCCACAGCGCGCCAACGCCGACGGGGGCCGAGGACGCACCGCGGAGGTCCTTCATCTCGAGCAGCTCAAACTCGGCGCCGAACGCGAGGAAATGGGCAAAGAGCGAGTTGAAGTGCGGCTCGGAGCGCAAGCGGAGGATCTGCGGGTAGTGCGCGTGGTAGATGTGCGCAAAGACGCGCAGGAGCTGTCGGTAGATGTGCTTGACGGTCGAGGGGAAGGAGGGGGGGAAGTCTTGGCCTGCGTGTGTCCTCAGTTGGAGTAAAAATTAATAAGATAGAGGGACGCACCAGACTTTGTGGGAAAGACGTTGTCGTCGTCGAGCATGTTTTGGACCCAGGTCATCACGTAGTCGATGTACGTGGGCGCGGGGAGGTGGACATGCTTGCGGTCCTGGTTGATCCAAGTGTAGTTTAATCTGCGGGGCGGGTCAAGACATAAATGCACAGAGCGGCATGGAAACGTACGTGGTCCCGGCAGACATGGTTGGGCAGTTCTGCTGCGTGCAAAACTCGGTGAGCACTCCATAGAACTCGTTCAGGTTGGTATAAAAGTCAAAAACTGTCACACAAATTAAATTAGGACAACAACAGAGACGGGGACCCACTAAAAACAGCAAGTCAGCAAAATCAAAGAAATAAAATGTGCAGGGCCCACACACCTGTTAACTGCGACCCACTCCATTATATCGACGTACTTTGGCAGCATGACGATCGTCTTGAAGTTCCCCTTGACGAGCGCGGCCTCAACAAAGGGGCTGCATAGGTAGAGCGGCTTCTGGGCCTGCGGTGCGCTTGGGGGCGCGGCTTTCGGCGTCTGCTGCTGCTGGGACTCTGGGGGAAAGGTGGCGGACGTCGGGGTCGGCGAGCGCTTCGCGTTACGCGGTGCGCGGCTCATCGAGCGCCTTGAGGCCCAGTCAGTCACCTGTCGCGGTCGTAGAACGATCACCGTTGCCAAAAACTGACCCAATCGAATTGAAAAAGGTAGACATGTTGCGGGGCTGCAGCTGCAGTTAACCAGCCACACAAGAAGGCGGCCCAGCCTAAATAATTTGACGCAACGAGGACCGGGGATGGGGGAGGAGGACAGGAGGAGGTACGATCAGCTTCGCGCGATCGCTGCACGTGCAGGTTTGACACCGAATTATCCCACCCATTACCTCAACCATCCTCGCTGTCCCTGCCCAGCAAAATGTGCCTCGACATTTGACTCAGTCCGTGGAGCAAGGCGGATTTTTTGGGGGCCAACGTGGACGAAATGACTAAATCTCTCGGTGGACTTGCGAAAAATCCAGCTTGAAATAATGACAACCGCGCGGTCCTTGGGTTCTGCGACCATGGAATGCGGGTGGGACGAGACAAACGCCTGTGCCCGCGCTGGCATTCGTGTTAACGCCGGCGGTCGCGTGAAATGACTCGAGATCACACGAGCAAAGCAGAGTACATTAATTCCACCTCCAAGGCCACGCGGGACGTCTCTGGCCCACACACGAGCCAGTACCGCCTCAAGACGAGTATCATTGCACAGGTAAAAAATACACAAATGTTTAATGGTCTACCATCTTACAGGCCCATCTTTGTTGAAGAACACTCCGCTCGGGCCCTCCTTCGCGAGCGCCGCTTTCACGATCACCTGGCACCCGTCCTTGGGGTCCATCGTTCCGGTGTAGGCGTTGAGGTTCGTCGCGTTAAACCCTATGACTGATCAGCCGACCGCGGACAAAAGAAATGGGAGCAAGAGCAGCGCACCAGGGCAGATCGACACGACGCGCACACCCTCCTTCTTCTCCTCCTCCTGGATGGCCCAGTGCAGCGTGATTGCGTTGAGCGCGGACTTGCTGGTGCTGTATGGGAGGTAGATGGGCGGGGGCGGGCGCTCCGTGAACCACGCTAGAGATCCGAGGGTCGAGGAAATGTTTAGGATGGCGCCGTTCTTGTTGATCAGCGGGCGCAGCGCGTCGGTAATGTGGACCGTGCCGAAGACGTTCACGGCGTACGCGGCCTCAAAGGTGGGGCCAGTAATGGCCGCACTGTGTACGCGTAAGACATCAGCAAGGAGGCGTGGGTCTGACGCGACGACGCGACGAACTTGTTGACGAGGACATCAAGCCCGCTGAGATTCTTCTTCTGCAGGTACTCCGAGACGAACGCGTGCGCGTTCTTGATCGACTCGGCGTCGGTGATGTCCAGCTGCACGGGCACGACGGTGGACGACTCGTGCACCTCCGACGCGAATTTCGCAATGGCCTCCTCGGCGGCGGGGACCTTGCGGGAGCCTGTTCATTATTGTTTATTATCACCACTGCCGTCGATGAACGCGTATTGCGCACCCATGAACACGAGCACGCTCGGCGTCTTCGCCAGTGAGTGGACAGTGTGGAATCCGAGGCCTGCAGCCTCGCAATCAATTTTAGGCTCTCAAGGTGCTTTGGCGACGCGTACCTTGGTTGGCCCCAGTAACGAAGATGGTGCGTACAGCAGACATGGTTGAAGCGATTTAGGATGAAGTGGATGAAAGTCGTTGCAACGGCCGTGCTTATATGCAGTCCTATGCCGGTAGGGCCGGGTAATGACGCGGACGCGCGGCGCGGCTATGATTTCAAAGTTTTTCAGTCGATCTGTGTGTGTAAGCTGCTGTCAGCTGAGCAAGACAAAGTATTGTTTTACCGAGTATGTACTGGGAATTCCCGGGTTTCGAACTTCTCATCGATGGGATGACCGTAATACGAGATCGAGCTTGGTCGCTGAACTGTGTTGCAATTTGGTTGCATTCCAGGCAGAGCGACAAGAGATGGGCGTTGAAAAGTTCAATGATCTGGCAATTCAACTGTGTTTCAAGTTCATCCCTTGTCACGTGCAAACTATCCGGCGATCCGTGCGATGCTCAGCAGCCCATCGTAATACCACCCTTATTGCACCCTGCAGTACACATTTTTCTTCCGTAAAACAAAGAGAACCAAAAAGGGTCCAGCACTATGCACCACCGAATGCCACTTTATTTGGACTTTGCGAATCAAGTTCGACCGTTGGAATAGTCTCTTATAAACAGACGCTACAACAAAATCAGCTTGTACCGTTGGAAGCCTTCGACAACTATGGTGTGCTTTTACTTCTCCATCAATCTCCCAGACAGACTACTCACTCGCAACCTCATACTCCTCCACAGTGTTCCCAGACACAGCTGGATTCTTCCTTAGAATGCTTGGACACGAGGTATATATCGGTCAGCGGCTGCAACAGCATTGTCAGCGGCCGGCGCAACAGCATTGTCAAAAAAATTGAACCCTCTTGACGCCGCAAATAACATGAAGCCTGGAGTGCACGGAACATTTCCCTGAGTGAAAGTTCAACCCTCAGCGGAGCTATGATTAGTATCGGTGTGGAAAAACCTCCCGACCGAACGGTTCGGTTTGTCAATTTTCTTCCGTGTCTAAGCTTGCATCGATCTTTCCCGCATCGTCCGGCATCTGGCCGTCTTCGGGCTCGTTAAACAGGGCCCAGGGGCTGGCCTGAGGAGGAAGTTGAGAAAGGGTTGCCAGAGGGTTGATGTATCAAACCGGAGTGATCTTGGGAGTGATCTTTGAGAACATCCTCTGGTTTTTGCCCGGGACCTCGTCCTGAGTTTTTCGAAAAAAAGACTTCGAAAGACCTGGTAAATGTTTCATAACATTTTTTGCTCTCGATGATTGTCCGATAGTGGCAGGTCGCAGTTCGCAGAGGTCCAACACTGCGCCGAGACAGATTCGGCTTGCACTGCGCAACTCGTTTAACAGCTTGGGGCCATCGAGGATGGTCTTATTTCGCGCCCAGAAATTGGTGAATCGGTTTCACGATTGGAATGGCGTGACCGGAGCCATGATCAAGCAGCCTGACTCGGAGTTGCGACCAAGTTGCACTTCGCTGGCGAAAAGAGTGGCGCGCCATGGAATCGATTAACGGACAATCTTCAGAGGAATTAGAGGGATCTCGATGGCAGTAATTCCAGCCAATAAGGCTCCAGGGTCTTTCAGGATCGGTCTCGGGTTCAAGTCCAAGAATGGAAGTTGTTCACACTCGCATCTGATCTGATCATTTTCTCCCTTGCGTCTGCCAACCCGTGTTTGGCAAGAAGTTTGTTATCACGCATAAGGATGGGACCAAGTCTTACTTGCTCCCCTCTACTCACCCTTTGCATCCTGCCCGGCGGGACCTTGAACTATGGGCTCAAAGAACATCGCGATTGGCACAGAAGACAACGACGGACGGACTCGGAGTCTCGGACACGTCGGCCCCTTTACACGTCTGCGCTATACGTCTGCTGTTTTGATGCTGTGTTGCCTCGGGGTAGCTTCAAGGAGTCCCGGTGTACTCTGTGTAATGAGTGTACGTGTGTGCGTACACCTTCTGAGCGTGTTGTTTCTCTGGGCGGGCTGACGACCTCTATGATATACGCGAATCTGAACGAACGTCTTCAGGCATCGCCCACGCCCCTGCCAGTGACGAACCGCGGAATAAAAAAGGCGGAACGGACTCCGTTAAAATAAGAAAGGCCTTTTGGACTTGACCGACATCAGAACACGTTTGCAAAATATCGCACACAATCTATTCAATGAATGTTTACTACTCGCCGAGCTAGCCGATTCGCTATAAATATGGTGCCATTGAAACGGTGACCCACACCACAGGGTGTTCGCTTGCCACCACCTTCTCAGTAACCAGAATGCCCTCCTACGTTGTCACCGGCGCCGCCAGAGGAATCGGGGTTCGCCGTGTTGTTTATTCGTTGTTCTACGGTTTGAGGTTGACACGCTTTTAGTTTGCATTCGTCAACGAGCTCAGTGCGGACAGCAGCAACAGTGTGTTCGCTCTTGTTAGAAACAAGGCCACCGCAACTCAGCTCCTCAATCTGTCGAGAAAGAACGTTATGGTCCTGCAAGCGGACATAACTGACCCAAAGGCTCTCGAGGTCCGCAAACAGCTTCCCCCGAAGCGTAGAAACTCATCTCTATTCAGCTTGCAGCGACCGAGGTCTCAAAGGTCACCGGTGGCAAGTTGGACTATCTTATCAACAACGCTGGCAAAAACAACTGTCCCGGGTTTACTATCGACAACTTGTGAGTCTGTCTGTCTAGCGGCGGCAAAATGAGCATACAAACTCGATCCTTGCACTAGCCCGAGCCCCGAGGCTGTCGAAGAAGATATGCTTGACCATGTACGCACCAGCTCCCGCAACCAAGATTTCGATTTTACCATTTCCCATTCTAGTTCAAAACAAACACCATCGGCGTGGTGCATGCTACCAACGCATTCCTCCCTCTGCTAAAAAATGGCACAACAAAGAAAGTTATCACTTCGAGCAGCCCACTTGCTGATCTTGATGTCACGCTCGCCGGGGAATTCCCTGGGCAGGCGTCCTACTCGATCTCCAAAGCTGCGTTGAACATGGTTGTGGCCAAGTACGCTGCCCGTTATAAGGCCGATGGGTTCGTCTTCCTATCACTGAGTCCAGGAGTGGTGAATACGGCGATGCTTCCAGGTCAGTCATTTTTTGCATTCAACACTATGATTCACATGGCTGCAGTCGGGGACGACATTGAATCCATGTGGTTGGCGGAGGGGATCCGCAAGGTCGCGCAACCAGATTTCAAGGGTCCCATGTCCCCTGAGGAATCAGTCAAGATGCAGCTCGAGGTTTTTAATCGCTGGAATGTCGAAGACACGGGCGCCTTTGTTTCTCATTACGGGTTGAGACATTGGCCGCCGTTGTGAGTTCTGGACAGACGTAATTTGTTTTCTCTTGTAACGCGCATCGCGGCGTATCCAATGCAACTTCTCGCCATCGATCGGATGCCTGATGAACGGTGCAGTATGTGCGGATGCACCCGCTCTGGAGAGGGCATTAGTTAGGCACATTTTTGCCTTTGAAACCTTCCGGGAATAACTATAGCGGCTGCGAGATCTTTCAAATTTCGAGTTGAACATGATCACGTGATCAATGTTCAGCTTCGCCTACAACTCATTGCTTGACTACCCAGACGCAGAGCGACTTCATTCTATCTTAATGTGCTTAAAAAAAACATGGGAATGAGATTTTGAACTGAAATGGACCTGGCGCGCAGCATGCAAGTCCCAAATATATAAATCACTTTCAATGGTGCGCTACCGGCGTGACCGCGACAATAACTAAGGTAAACCTCAAATCAGGGGTATTCGGAGTGATAATTGAACACGCTGGAAGGGCGAGAGCACCATGTCGAGTTGTGTTTGGGTAGAATTCTCTCATTTTTAATTGCCCTCACCGATAGTCAGCACATGGCAAGTAAGAAACATCGAACACCAAAGCATTCGTGTTGCCAAGGTCAGACCTATGCAGACTTCAGCTCGTACTTATAAAGAATCCCGGGATGGAAAGAATGTAATGAAGTCAGCGAACACAACAGCACATTTTGATTACAGCTTGAAGCAAAAGGGAATCCTTGGCTGAGTTCCTCGCTACCACTCGAGATCTTTTTCCTCGTTGAAGAACACACCGCTTCTCCCTTCCTTCTCCAAGGCCGTTTTCACGATAATTTTGCAACCTTCAGCAGGCAATCTTGTCCCAGCAAAACCGTTCATTTTCGTTGCATTCATACCTTGCAAACGCGTTCAGATGAGCAAGCCGGACCAACGAAATGAATCAACATACCTGGGCATATCGAGACAACACGGATCTTGGAACCTTTCTGTTCCTCCTGCAACGCCCATTGCAAGGTCAGTGCATTGAGTGCGGCCTTGCTAGAGCAATAAGCAGGAACTAAAGGCGGAGCGGGCCTCTTCGTATAAGCATTAAGGGACCCGAGGCCACTGGAAATGTTGAGAATCGCTCCGCCTTTACTGAGAAGTGGGAGAAAAGCCTCTGTCACTGCAGCCGTCCCGAAGACGTTCACCTCAAATGTCTCCCTCAAAGACGGTGAGCCCGCTGCAGCGCTGAAAAGTCGGATGAGTTTTCTCACTTAAAGCGGTTGAAATGTTCGAACTGACTTGTTGATCAAAACATCGAGACTTTCGATTCCATTTTCTTTCAGAAATTTGGCAACGAAAGCAAGCGCGGCCGTGATAGAAGCATTGTCGGTGATGTCCAATTGAACCGGTACAACTTTCGATGAAGGGTGTATGTCGGCTGCAAATTTAGACAACACTTCTTCTGCTGCCACAATCTTTCGGGAGCCTGTCAAGTACGATTAGCAACGGTATGAATATTCATGAAATTGTGCTCACCCATGAAAACGATGATGTCGGGATTGGATCCCAGCTGGTGAGCTGTGTGCATTCCCAGACCTATCACACGCTGTGGGCTGAACCGTCCGTGTAAAATTAAGTAAGAAGTTACCTTGGTTGGACCCAGTGACTAAAATTGTGCGGACCATGGTTGAAGCTGAAGGATCAAGGATGGGGAGGTACAGCAGCTACAACTTGGGTTAACTTGGGTACAACGAAGGAAGAGCGTTTATAAGGAAGAGCATTTTACATAAATTAAGGAAGAGCATTTATAAGGAAGAGTGTTTGTAAGGAAATCATATTCCGGGTTTCGGACACGGAACACCGCGTTTACGGAACACCGCGCCCGCCGGCAGTCTGCGGATTGCAATCAAATTCTTGCACCCAAGCAGCACTTGAGCAGCACTATGACGGTCGTTATTGGACAAAAGTCCAGTGACCACGCATGACCACGCATGGTCATACATAAAGCGCGTGCCCATCCGTGAAGATGAGTGTTCACGCATGTTCGTCTGTGGCCATGAGTGGTCATCAGCAGAAAGCAGGTGTTTGACCGTTTCCTTGCAGATTCTCGTTCTTCAGCTGTCGATGACCGGCATTCGTGGTGCACGGGTACCATTTTCACAGTCTTTATTCAACTTGCCATCAGATAGTTCAACTTTGGGCCGGAAATTGTCGAAAAAAATCTTATCAACCACATACCAAGCCAAAAACACGCGCCGGACCACGGCTGGGGGCCCAGTCAATCTCAAGTAAGTCGCAGACGGCATCCGGTGATTTTTTAGGCCCTGCGGAATAGTTTCAGAGACGGACCATTTGGGTGCCAATACAACGGTCGTGGTTTAAACCAGAGACAAGACTCGTATGGTACGCAGCTAAAGTTTGGATTTTCGGACGCCGTGCGCGTTGAGACGACATACATATTGGCTTATGGAACCTTACAGGTGGAGGCAACCGAACAGAGGCTTCCATGAACTTGTTAAACCGTGAGGGTCCATATAGAATTCCATTTCTGGGTAGTGTTGTTCGGGTCGGGTCGGGCCTGAAAGCCCGGGCTTGGGTCGGGTCGGGGTAGGGTCGGGCCTGGAAATCATCCTGAGCCCGACCCTAGGCCCCGGGTAGGGTCGGGTCGGGTCGGGCTTGGGCCTGAGCCCGGGCTTGGGTGCATTTTTTTGAGACTCCATAGAGTGAGTTTTTTCCGAACACAAATACATTGCATAACCTCTGCTACCTCGTGTACCCTCCTTCCTTTGCTCAGCGGTCAGAGTTCGGTGTTCAAACCAAGATTCAAGCCCCATCAAATTATCAGCAAGTTCTGGTCGACTATCTGGCCTCGGATATCCTGTTAAAATAAATGTTAGGTGAGCACCACAGTAACATCCACACTGGACATCCCGAAACACCATTGAAATATTTTTTCTTCGCCCAAAGTCGGGTGGTTGGGGTCAACCGAACCGACCCGGGCTCAAGCCCGGGTCGCGGGCCTTGAAAAATCTCAGGCCCGACCCTAGGCCCGACTCAAACTAGGGTCGGGTCGGGCCTGGGTCGGGTAGGGTCGGGTCGGGCTTGGGTCGGGCTTGGGCCTAAGCCCTGGCCCGGGACATCACTATTTCTGGGGAGATTTCTAGCGCAAATAAAATCTCCCAACAGTTCCCCCCAGATTCGGCGGACGTATCATGCATGGCCATTCGTTACCACGGATGTTGACATCGATGGCGAGCAGGCATGGGCCACGGATGGAACAGAGGCAAAGTCAATCGGGAAAGCCGCCATTGAATGAGCATGAATGAGCATGCAGTTCATTGGAAGAAAGGTAAGCGGTACCTAGAATTGGCCATGCGTGAGCACTGACTGACCACGCACCTTCATTTGTGCCCACGCATGGTCATGCATGATCACGCAGCATCACCGATGGTCACTCATGATCATCCATGGTCATTCAACTTTTGTCCAGTAACACCGGTCATACAGCACCCTGGAAGCTGCTCCGACTCGGAGTCAAAGCATGGCCACTTGAGCGCCGTGAATGGCAGAATCCCCTGTCAATGGCTAAGATCCTAGGTCGCTGGCAGCTGGCACCTTGGCAGGCTCGCCGACTCGGAGCTCCCTTCGCGCGGCGCAAGCGTACGACTGTCAGACTGCTAGCCTTAGTGTCTGGCAAACCAAGGCCCGATGCTAGAATCCTCTCGACGGCTGACCGCCATCGTCCTCTACGCCCCTGGGAAGGAAATAACTCACCCAATCTCCACCCCTACATCTGGCATCAGCAATGGTGCGGCGTTTCCAGAATCCATACATCACAGGGCCGGTGACCGCTGTTGGTTTCAAGGCCCAGGGTCTATCTGCCAGCGTTTACTTCTCCAGTCTAGCTGTTCGGGCGGGTCAATGTAGGTCAATGTTTAACTAGCCTCGCGGTGCCCCGCATCAGCCCGCATCACAATCGGAGGCCAGGAAGAGGCGAACAGGACAAGGACGTTCTCGTAGACGCTCAGTCACCCAATCCAGAAATTACCCAAAATAATGGCCCTTGTGAGTTGATTGTAATTGTGAGCAGTGGCCGAATTGAATTACCCAAGAAAAGAGACCCACGGTCTCTTATCCTCAGAGACCCTCTTGATACCGCCGTCAGACCCGGCTCGCGCACAATGCCCAGACGCAGAAATCCCTCAATGATTACGCCTTACGTGAGGAACGCCCCTGGCGGGGGCGGTATCTCTCGCGGCTTCGCTGAGAATGGGACCAAGCCATGGAGAAGTCTCATCGGATATCAAGGGGTACAACTCGAAACCGATACCTTTGATTTGAAGTTGTCCAGTCTGCAATTTTTCCGCTGTACTGGCCCAACCGTGTGACTGGCGCCGGCGCTGTAACGATCAGAATTTCGCTCATCTGGTGGTTCCCCGCGAAGAGCAACTTATCTTCGACTTGAATCAGCTTCGCCCTTCAACTTTTAACTTCTGAGCCAGTCAGAATTCCCGCCACTGTCAATATCAAACGCACCTACTGGGTCGTAAACACCGCTATTCAATTTCTAGCCCCCCTGCGTCAACTCGTCCGTCATTTGGGGCTAGTACCGCTATGGCTTATCGGTGCTGTCATCGCCTTCCCGCTGCGCCTTTTTCGCCGTCCATTCATCGTCCATTTTGATCAAATTATCATTTGGCGACCTTGGTGACCGACCGCCGATATAAACTCCGCGACGGCTCAAGATAGAACGAAGATTCCCCCGCTATGTCTTCTCCCAACATTCCCTCGTCCTTGGAGAGTGGGCTCAACCAGAAGCGCACGGCGGTGAAACTGAGTGGCTTCGCCCTCTTCTTTCTCAGCTTCCAAACCCTAGGTTCCTCACTCGGCCTGTGAAATGTTTCGGATACTCACACTGCGTACTTAGGAATCATCTACTCTGACATTGGAACATCGCCTCTCTACGTGCTCAACGGCATCTGGCCAGCGTCAGGGAGCCTGCCTCCCAAAGACGATATCATTGGTGGCATTAGCGCTATAATCTGGTCTCTCACTCTGACGCCTTTGATCAAATATGTGAGATTCGCCTTCTTTTTTCTCAGTTCTGCTCTCATCGCTCTCGCCCAGGTTTTCATTTCTCTCCTCTTCGGTACACAGGAAGGTTCGTGGGTCATTTTGATTCAGCGCCTCCGTGATTAATTGTGTTTTGCAGGGGAGGGAGGCAGCTATGCCCTTTACCAAGGATTGTACCCTCCGGAAGATCACGACGGCAATCTTGACCGCACACTGACTGGCGAAACCTACAAAGTCGCGAGCCACAAGAAAACAACACTAAGCGAACGCTTACGTTTGTTTTTGCTGGCTTGGGTAATGATGCCGTCTTGATTTTGGCCGGTTTTATTGATGCAATTGCAGTGTTTATTTGGAACGGCGTATGTTGCAGACCATCTCAAGATTATTCCGCCGTTGATAAAGATGATTTTTAGACTAACAATCGCAGATGGGATGTTTACTCCCGCAGTTGTGAGTTGTAGAGGCGAGCGTTATTTTGAACTAACTGAGTCGACAGAGTGTCACCAGCGCGGTTGGCGGGATAGCAGTAGCAAAAGCGTCCGTATCGCAGCAGATTATCCCAATCTCAATCGCTATTCTTGTCGTCCTCTTCATCTCACAACGGTTTGGAACTGCTGGCTTGGCCTTCATGTTTGCTCCAAGTATTTACCATCTTTCTCCTCGCCTTTCCACTGTTGAATTTCCTGTAGTTTCCTGCATCTGGTTCCTCCTCTTGGCGTCTACTGGTATATACAATATAACGTCATACCCTGGTATCTTCCGTGCGTTTGACCCATCGCGCGCTGTCATGCGTGCGTGTTCAAGGGATCACGATCAATGCAAACGATTGACAGACAAGTTCTGCAGTTTTTGTCCGCACTGGCGACTATGATATTCTCGCCGGGGTGCTTCTCGCCGTGACTGGTTGCGAAGCGATATTTGCCAAGTACGTCCGCATCAATGAAGCGTCATATTGGACATTACAATCTATTAACGGAAACAACCAGCCTCGGTCAATTCAACGCCCTATCCATCCGAGCAAGATGTTTCTCGCTTTTTCTTACTCAATTCCGCTGACATGTCTCCAGATCTCGTTTGCGGGATTTGTCTATCCATCTTTGGTCCTTGCATACCTCGGACAAGGCGCTCGATTGATCGTAGATGGTGATGCGGTGCTGAGCAATATCTTTTACAACACCATTCCCGGACGCGCAAACGGACCCTTGTTCTGGTATCTATGTTGATCGCAAAGTTGAGGAAATATCTGACTATTACTAAGGATCGTCTTTACATTCGCCATTCTTGCTACCGTGAGTAAACTTCGTTCGACTCATTCAATGCTGATTCTTTTTTATTGAAGATAATCGCCTCGCAAGCTATGATCACAGCAACGTTCAGTCTTATCCAACAGCTTGTTAACATGAAAGCCCTACCGCCACTCAAACTGGCATACACTTCTGAGACGATCCAGGGCCAAGTCTACATCTCAAGCGTCAATTGGACCCTCATGATCGGGACCATAATCATTGTGGCCGCGTTCGCGGACCTGGCTGCACTCACAAATGCATACGGTTTCGCAGTCGCGACTGTCATGCTCTCGACTACGATCTTGCTTGCGGTCCAGATGCGTTGGGTAAAGCACTGGCCTGCCTTTGTTGCGGTTGGGTATTTCGTGCTTTGGGGATTTTTTGACGGTCTCTTTTGGGGCGCCTCTTTGAAGAAAGTGCCGAAGGGCGCGTGGGTTCCTTTGATGATCGGTGTGATTCTGTTCGTCGGTCATCCTTGGTCGGTTGATATACTCACATTTGCACGGGTAGCATGTTGATCATGTCATTCTGGACTTGGGCAAAGGTAAGATTAACAGGAATTGCGGTTACATGCATCGTTGACCTCCTGATTGTGTTAGGGACTCGAAGACAAGTTTGATGGAGAACACCGGGAGAACATTCGGCATTTTATCATCCCTGCTTTTGATCAGAAAACGCAGGACGACGAAGAGACAGAGGAGGGAGAGGTGTCGGGTGAAGAAACCAAAGTAGAGGATGTGATATATCATTATAAGGAGACTGCACAAGGTGAAAAGGACGTTGGAACGCAGCCTCTGGTGAGGCTCCCCACCTGCGCCGTCTTTCATAAGATGACTCGCGGCCAAGGAGCTCCTCATACATTCATCGGTACGTTCCTTTTTCATCTCTACACGTCCACGTCCACACCTGATCTTTTATCTTCATAGGTTTCATACGTCAATGGCCTGCTCTTCCCCGTGTTGTCGTACGTCGCTGAATGTTTCTATGTCCAAAGTTCAACTCTTGATCCAGATCTTCTTGTCTGTATCCGTCGTTCCTCTTGCCCGAGTCACCGGCGAAGATCGCTACGCGATCACGAAGGTTCGGTCTGTCCAAGGTATTTTCTCTCTCCAAAAGTGTTAGTGTGCGAAGAGCTCATCCGACCGAGGGTTTTATGGCGTCACCGCTTATTTGGGATTCAGAGACGATTTTGATATTCGAGTACGCGACCTCTTTCCTTCCCCATCTTCATTGTCCTTGACATATTTTATAGGTTGACGATATAATCGAAAGGATCTGTGACCTTGAACTGCAGTTGGACCCGAGACAATTATCTGGGACCGTCAACCAGATTCGGACCGTTGCGCGTTCTACCACGCATATGTACTGTTCTCTCTTTCTCTGAGTATGCCTCGCTAATAATCCCCCCCTAGTGCTCCACACTACCATGTGGTCAGCAAACACGTAGACGTTGGCAGATTCTCTTGGGTTGTGAACTGTGTTCGGAAATATCTTATTGAAGATATATATCGTCGCTTGGGTATGTTTTCACTGGGTTGTTGCGTTTCTATTCTTTCTGATGCCAAATCTACAGCCACGATGTTCCCGGAAACTGGTAACTGGGTTTCCGCTGAAGAGTAAGGCTTGCCTCTACTGCGAAATGTGCGTTGCTGACTGGTCATAGGATCATACGAGTTGGGATCACAGCCCAAATTTAAACATTTGCGCGGTTTCGCTGGGAAGGATTAGACGCAACCATTATTTACGCCCACTAGTACTATCGCTTTCGAGCCACCAGGCTTCAATTTCCCAAATTCACTGTGATGTTGTTGAGTTCCAAGATGGGTGCTGGACCGGCCTGCGTATATTCAGTCAGCGATATGAATTACGGACAGATGGTTAAAGCTACCCCGATCAAATGGAGCCGCGCAACAGCCAGTTGGGCTCTTCCCGCAGAGAAGAAGTCGGCGGACGGCACCGTCAACGTGAAGTTCTCATAAAACACCCCGCCGGAGCGTATGGTAGGATCGAACTGTCCGATGAAGAGAATCTCTCCGAGTTGCCCAAAAGGCGATGGGCAAACAGCCTCTTCAGTGGTCGGGCAGGAAAGGAGGCCAATGGCAATCCCAACTTCGGTCGAACCCTCGATGCTGTTCTGAACACGTTGATCAGCTAGACGCAAGACGCGTGAGTCCTTCGCTGATGCTCACAGGTCGAACGAGCTGAAGAGTGAAATTTTTGTTAAAATGTAGGGTGGTCCCAGGGAGAGGAGATCCGATGTGACTCGCTTGCGCCGAAACGCTCGCAAGATAGAAGCAAGATGCAACAAAAAGGTTGAGGACGCTTTTCATGGTTTGTGCGCGCCGCGTAGGGTGCGAAGTACTCCTTTATAGCATACTATGCATTACCTATTTATCCCTTTTTGCGGCGCCGAAAAGGAATGGAGGAGGTGATAATCATCGGTCAGCGACGTCGAGTTTGACACCTTGTGTTAGCCTGTCGACCACTGGGTTGAGGTCCGAGATTGGGTCCAAGAGTCATTCAGTACAATTGTCCAGAGCCAGACAGCGAAATGGTATGAATCAAATTTCCGTCGGCGCCCAGGATACCTCAGCGCTCAGATTGAGTATACAGCCCCGGGTGGATAAATTAGTAGCTATTAGGGAAGCTTCGTCCATCGGGCGACAATCGCAACTTGTGGCGTAACTGCAGGAGATGAGAGTCGCAACCGTGGGAGGGAGCGGAGCTTCAATTTTGACAGCGGCAAGTTCCGACGTTCTCTGCTTTACACTCACACCTTGCTCACACCGTTTTCGCCCAAGGACTTCTCGGACGGCACAATTTCGGCAGTTTTGCTGCACTGAAACCTATGAAGCCCATTTTGACCGGGTTGACTTCGAGCGACCTTAATGCCAGGCTGCCAGCTTCAGCATTCTCGACTACTTTTAAATTATACACAAGATGTTGGGTCGCCAATGAATATCGATGAATGCGGAGCTGATTCACTCTCACGTACGCTACTGCAGCGCTTCAAATTGATTCTGGCATCCGGGGCTATTCGACTATTGGGGGTTTAGCTTCCAAGTTGTGACCAGCGAACGATTCTGGGTCGTGAACCTCTTGACAAACAGCACCTTTTCGTTGTCACCAATTCCGACTGTGTATGACTCAGGCCACTGTATGCGCTAAATCGCGCGGGGGCGCAAAACTGGATTCTAATCGATTTTTAGTACCACCATTGGGCCCGTCATCCACACTGGTCCCTTGCAATCCTTATAGAACCCCTTTTGGCTGGGATTCTCTCTCTTTCGTTTGGATATGTACTTGCTACGTACCGCCAGCGGTTCACTTAGTCTGTGGGGAACTTCAGGAGGTAAATACAGATTCAGACGCTAAACAAGATCGCATGCACTCTATCTATGCCTCTGCCCATTAGTGAGACGGTTCACCTCGCGAGTACCAGACATTCTGCACAGCCACCCGGGCTACTCGGTCGGTTCATCCTGCTCGGCCCTATGACCATGGCCACTCTGACAGCCCTAGGTCCTTAGCAAGCAGCTAGAGGGTCGTGCGAGGGTGCCGAGCCGATTTTTTACGCGGCGAATTTTCGCAAATTCGGACCGCCTGCTAAAATGATCAATTGAAGCCTACAGTGTGGTTGGCTGTGGGCTGGCCTCTCTCCCTTTTGTCTACCCGGCCTCCAACTACCTATGTTTAATCCACTGCTTGCGGCTGACTCGGTATGTGACGAACTTCAATAGGTGCCGACTTGAACAAACAGTTTCCAGGGTCGCAATGTCGCATATACATACCTGCATCTATGCCGCTCATCGCCATGCGAGTCGTTAGTCAGTACGGTTAGTCAGCAATACCAGAGCGCCTTATTTTTGCTGACTTGGGAGGCCATCGCGTGAGACGGTACACCGCGCAAGCACCAGAAATTCTGCACAGCCACCCGGTCTGCTCGGTCAGCTCCTCCCTGCTCGGCCCTATGACGATGACTGCCCTGACATAGGGCCTTAGCAAGCAGCTAGAAGGCCTCACATGGGTGCCGTGCTCATTTTTACGAATTTTATTTGACACATTTCACAGATTTGGAGCGCCTATCTTTTCAAGCCCACAGTATAAATACGACGTGTCCAGAACGTTGAACAGCAAGAGCACACCCATCTTTAAACTTCCACCCAACCTATCGATTGAACATGTCTTCCTACGTTGTCACTGGCGCCGCCAAAGGAATTGGGGTTCGTGGCTTCTACCTTGTTCTTTTCATATGCATTTTAACACTCGTCCAGTTCGAATTTGTCAACCAGCTTAGTGCGGACAGTGCGAACGCAGTCTTTGCTATCGTCCGCAACAAGACTACCGCAACTGAACTCGTCAAATTGTCGAGAAAAAATGTCACAGTCCTCGAGGCAGATATCACCGACTCAAAGGCTCTCATGGTAAGTGTGTCTTCTTTTCCTCCGAAGCTTGGAACCTCAGTCTGTTTAGTCTGCGGCAACCGAGGTCTCAAAGGCGACTGGCGGCAAGTTAGACTATCTGATCAACAACGCTGGGAAAACCAACCATCCGGGGTTTCGTCTCGACAATTTGTAAGCACATCTACGGGGTCAAATGAAAACGAAATTGAATTATGCATCCAGTCCGAGTCCAGAAGCACTCGAACACGATATGCTTGACATTGTATGTGCAACCCACACCAAGTAGTAATCAATGCTTAGTTTTAATTGATCTCTATCCCAGTTCAAAACCAACACCATCGGCGTGGTCCACACCATAAATGCATTCCTGCCTCTCCTTAAAAATGGTGCAGCAAGGAAAGTGCTCTCCTTGAGTACCAGCCTTGCGGATCTCCATGTCACTCTCTTGGCGGGAGCTATTGGGGAGGTGTCCTATTCCATATCCAAGGCCGCGCTCAACATGGTCGTTGCGAAGTATGCCGCCCAGTACAAAGCCGATGGCTTCGTGTTCCTCGCGATCTGTCCAGGAGCGGTCAAGACGTCGATGCTTCCAGGTCAGTAGTCGATCTACTCCCACTGCACAATGAATCTAAATCACTATACATAGCCGGGGACGATGAAGAATCCAAGATGCTCGCTCCGGCCTTCGTAAAGCTCGCTCCGGCGGACTTCAAAGGTCCTATCTCGCCGGAGGAATCGGTGAGGATGCAGCTCGAGGTGTTTAACCGGTGGACCGTCGCAGAGACCGGCGCGTTTGTTTCCCACTTTGGTAATCGGGAGCAGTGGTTGTGATTCGTAGCAGACGTTTCCAGTGCTCTTATTACGAAGGTCCCGCTGCCAAAGAGGCAACTTCTCAAGACAGTCCTCTTAGGTTGATTTGAAGATCCGACTTTTCCTTCACTTACCTCGGGTTTCGCCTAAACCACGGAAGCTGCGACGTGATTGAACGGGACGTGATGGTGATTTGGATTTCCTTCGAGAATTTCGGCTCCCTACATCTTGGGGCAGTGATCGAGATGTACTAGATATGTTACTTTATTCCATTAAATGCTAGTCGTACACGAAGCGCACCCTAGTGCATGTACATATAATAGTATGATCTAAATCAGTCAATCAGGGCCCTAGAAATACTTGTCCCAGAAATGGGACGATCCATTCGTCGGCGCGACCGCATCCACACCAAGGAGCCGCATGACAAGACTGTATATCTGCACGTTCTCAAACTTGTCCATGACGTACGTGTCGTCCAACGTCGAGTGCCAGCCCTTGTTGGGGCGCGACAAGAAGCTGCGCGCGATGCTGCTTGCACGGCCTTGGTGCAGGACCTTGACGACGGACGAGAAGGGCCCGTGGGCGACGAACATGGCGTGCATGGACGGCGACGCGTTGTCGTACCCGTGATTCTAGGACGACGTCAGATCCAGTTTGCAGACGAACGGAAAGACATACGCCTTTGCTCATGCCGACGTCGCCCTCTTCGTGGGACGTCAGGACGTACCCGATCTTCGGGATGACGTAGATGGGCGCGATACGTTCGTTGTTCGTAAAGTGGTATCGCGCAGGCATCGTATCATGGGTGTACACATCGAACTTCCCGTTGCTCGCAGCCGCAGCGGTGAGCAGCAGCTCGAGGTTGTGCGAGACGTTGGCGCTCGAGGAGAAGCGCAGGCCCATGGCGGGCCACCCGTCTTCGTGCTCGATCGACTTGAATCCCTCGTCGCCGAGGATGTCGTCCATGTAGATCAGCTCAGGGTGGCTGGTGTCGGTCATGCCGTGGTCGGAGACGAATACTATGTCGACGATTTCCGTGAGATTTCGGACCTTGAGAGCAGTATGCAGGTCTTTCGCGAAGACGTCGACCTCGCCGAGGGTTTTCTACGGAGAACTGGATCAGATAGCGTAGGGGATAGGAGCAAATTGTCGCTTACGTTCACGAGTGCGGACATGGGCCCAGCTTTATGACCCGCCTGGTCCAAAGAAGGCTCATATGCTAGTGGACGTGTGAGAATTACAGTGCGACCATTCAGAAGAACGAACCCATGAGCAGCTGCGGCCGTTCCTCAAACGGTAGGTCGATCCAGTGCAAAAGCTGGTCGAGCTTTTCCTTTAGCGGGACCCGGTCCTAAGCAGAAAGGTTTAACAGGGCGCCATGCGCGCATCATCGGAAACCTACCTTCCACGGAACAAAATAAGTCGAAGACGCCCCGGAAGTTGTTTTCGGGGGACCAGGCCTGCAAGAGTTCTGTGAGCAGCGGGGTCGACGTCAAATCTGAAACTACACACCACATGAGATTCGCCGTGGTGATTCCAGCTTTTTCGGCTGTTTCCCACATCTACAAGGCAAAATTAGCCAGGCCAAAGGAAGCGATGAAGCGACGTACAGGTTCACCCAGCCACCAGGTTGGATTCCATGCCGACTCTATTCTATTGTAATGGAATTCTTCCTCGGATATGGGATCCCAGAAGTTCTAGGGATGCATACCATTAGCCTCGAATTGAGACAGAAATCGCTGATGCATACGTTGCCGACCAATCCGTGAGACTCGGCGTAGAGACCAGTCCTACAGGGCAGGAGTCAGTACCAGTTCATGAAAGAGGAATTATACACACATTAAAGCCCAATGGTTGCTTAAGAAGTGGGTGCTCAGCCGCCTTTCGAAGGTGATGAAGGTCTTACTTACGGGAATGTCAGAGTCTGTCCAAGCCGTAAGTATTCGAGAATATGCTGCATTCTAGCAAGGAAACGCACTGGGAAAATAGGTACCAGAGCTTTGGCGCGGAGACCCTGCTTGCTGATATCGAGCAGGTGCGGGGTTAACCCTCTGTCGAGATAGTCCGCACTGTACGTTACGTATTCAGAAACGAGGCAGAAAATGTACGCGTCAGCTATACGCGTACGCACCGAAGGCCGTCAATAGACACGATGAGCACGGTCCGTTTGAAGTCGTGCGTCCCGTTAGACCGAACGCCAGCGCCGTGAAACATCAAGTTCGGGTGCGTCGCTGGGCTGACGAACAGCGACCGAGTGAAGGCCCCAGTAATCAAGAGTGCAATTAGCCCGACAGCGGAGCCCACTATCTTTCTTCTTGACCAGCCCCGGTCAGTGTCTTCAAGTTCTGCTTCCGCTTTCCAGTTGTCCGAATCTGAGGGTCCTTCGAATTCATCTGAGCCAGAGAGAAGCCCCTTCCGTTCCTCGGTTCTGCCGTCATCATACGCCTTTCTTGAGGACGTTGGGAGGGTGGGAGAGGTCATGGTGAAGGCAGAAGGCAAAGTGCCAAAATGGCGAAGCAGAGGAACAGCGCTAGGATATAACGGGTTGTTTGTATTTGTTATTCCAAGATAGGGGCTACCTTGCTCGAAAGTCGTCTCTCTTTGGCCATACAATGTTCAGGTTCAAGGACGAGTTTACGCATGCGTTCAATAAGACTAGCATCTACACCGGGCTTACTATGTATCAGAATGTAGGCAGAGATTATTTGAAAACATCATTATCTTCCCGTCTTCCCGTCTTCCTCTTTTGCTACAAATTTCCTTCCGCGTTATATACATATCAAAGTCGTCAAAGAGAAACAGGTGAAGGGGAATCGAATATAAATCCTCCATCGCCGTCAGATTCACTGGTGCCCGTTGGCGTCGAAAATCATGTGTTCACCGCTCGCATCCGGCACGTACGCCTCTTGAGGAAGCCCGGTCTCGTCCAGCCCCTCCGCCGCCTCGATAATCTCGTACAACCGCGACGCCACCTCGGGCGGCGGCACCCGCCCACCGAGTATATCCCGCGCGGGCACCGGCGACCCGTAGAAATCACGGTTCGCATCCTTGCGCTCAATCAGCACCGTGCCCTCCAGTGACAGCCCCGCAAACAGCCCTATAATGGCGTCAGCTCATCCGTATAAGTACCAGAAATCAATAATATTTACCCTTGGATTTGGAATATGAGAACATCGGCGTCGGAGTCGTCGCCAGTGCGGACTCCACGCTGCCGCCCGTCCCGATGGGCCCGGCCGTTGCGCTGACCGCCCCGCCAATCGTCACGTTCCCGCCCTGCGAGAACGCGCGCACGGCGTCCTCGCTACGGAGCACGATGACAAAGTCGGTGATGTCCGCGCCAATCTGCAGTCCCCAGCCGAGCCCGCCCGTCGCGATGCACGAAGGCGCCGACCATGAGCCGTCGGGGAGCCGTGCAATGACGATGCCCGAGCCGGCCTTGCCAGAGAAGACGAATCCCGCCTTCAAGACCTGGAAGATCGCGAGACCTGCAGCATTCATGTAGCGTTAACACAAGTGTCGAATACGATGGACTTCGTGGGTGTCGCACCTCGCGCAGACTGCAGCACCGCCTTTGGTATAGAGTTGAGCGCTGATTCCGGTCTGTCGGGATCGGCTGGGGGAAGGGCGTGAGGCTAAGTAACTGGCTCAGTACCGGTTAGTATTCGTTCATACCTAAAAAGCTATCCAGGATCTTTGCAGCCTTCTCCGCTTCGCCAGGGAGACTGAATCCTTGCACCAAGTCCCTCGACCCGCTCGCGATAGACCCGCCGGCCTTCTGGCCAAAGGCAGTTGCCTGCATGCCCGCCTTATGGGCGCCCTGCTTGAATTTGTCCAGTAAAGACATGGAAAGCTGAGAGTCAAGTCGATAGTATGGTCGAAGGAGCAAATGCACTGCAGCGATTGACCCTTGCCTAAAACGGCAAATGACACAATCCTTTTCCCATCACATGGCCCGAAGTCGCGTCAAAAATCCGCAAAATAATGCACAACAAACTTGGATTAACAGAGACAAGAAATGCGGATGCTACAGGTACAATGCGATTATTCTACGAAATGCCATGCGAAAACAACTCCATCAAGACTGCCATCATCTCCAGGTATCGTTCAGGTCTGGCAGGGGAGGATTAGCAATGGGAAAAGCAATAAAGGACACAAAATATCTCACCAAGCGTCCCGTTCGCAGCAGGGGAGGTGAATTGGTTGTTCGGGTCCGATTCCCAGGACGTCAGGACGCCGTTCAGCTTGCGGATGTACTTGTACTCGATGAGAGTGGATGCGGGAACGTCAACAGTAATGCTCCAGATCGGGTAGTTGGCCGGCGACAAAATCATCGCACTGTCCGGGGACCAGTTCTGCAGCGCGTCGACGGAGCCGGTGAGGTAGATGTCTTCTGACCGGTACGGTTTGAGAAAGTCCGAGTTGCAAAATTGAGAGAACCTACCGCCATTCACGGTGGTCGCGTCGACGTTGAAGGTGACAGGGACGGTGCCTGCTTGGGCTCCACGTTGGCAGGTGGTGGGGACGACGACGCCCGCTGCACCCCAGCTCGCCGGTTTGGTGCCCGTGCGAGCCGAGAAGACGGTGAGTGCCGCCGCATAACTCCAAGTCAAGTCCACCGCGCTCAGTGCGGTGCCGTTGTTGCGGTTGAACTGCTCCGCCAATCCGCCATTCGAGGGCTGCCATAGGAGTATATGAGCGACCAATAATACGCATTTCGAAACACCACGAACCGTGTACTTGGCGTGGATCGCGAGGAAGCCGTCAGCGAACGTCTTCACGGCCGAGGTCAAGGTGGTGAAGGTCGACGTGGACGACGCGTAGCTCCCGACCGTAACAGAGGACTCGAATTGTTTGAAGAACGGAAGGGAAATCGTGGTGACGTTCAACGAGCCCTGCGCCTTCCATACGATGAGCGCGTCGTACAGCTGCTCGGCGACCGCGGCGGTGGTCAAGTACCATGGCTAGTGAGGAAGATCAGGCAATGATACAGCCAAAATGAAGTAGGCTCACGTTGCCCCCCATGTAGACGTCCTCCGGGTAGCGACCGGTCGCAACAGCAGCGTTGGCAGCGATTCCGCTGTTGATCGAGTAAATGGATCTGAAAGAATCGACATAGACTTTCAAGCTAGACAACGCCTTGTCGGAGCAGGGCTGGAAGGTGCTCGCGTCCTGGAGTCCCGTGTGAGACACGTCCGTGAAATAAACTGAAAACGACGTACGCAGCCCGCAGCGGGGTCAAATGTATGGATGGAAGCCAACGCCGAATTGGCGTCCTTGCCAGATCGGCCGCCTCCGGTGTTCGACGTGATATAACCGCCGGTCGGGTTCCAGTACGACTGCAAAAAGCAAAGGACGTTGTCGGCCTGCGTCGAGTACGCGCTTGAATCCTGTCCGAGGGCCTTCGCAAGTGTAGCACCCTCGCGCAAAGAGCGGTGCTGGACGGCGGTGGTGAAGAAGGAGGACGACTGGATTTCTTCCCAGAGGTCGAAGCCAGTCTGATTCCAGTTCGAGGCGACGTAGTCGAGGTCGAGCTTGATGACGGGCCAGAGGGTGTTGACGACGTTCGACGTGCTCGTGTTCTTGGTGAGCCAGTTGGCATACGCAATCATTGCGGTCGAGCGCAGAGCGGGACCATCTTCACGACGCGTTAGTTCGTATAAGACGCGTCGCGTTTTGGCATACCTCGCTGAGGTCTAAGCGATGACGTCAGAGGCAATTCACGCAAAGATTGTCCAAACCTTACCTCCCCCAAGATCCGGTGAAGGCCGTACCGTTAACCTCAAACTAACAAAAGGTCAACGACGTCCTTTGGCCTGGATATTTGAAGTACCTTGGGTTCTCCAAGGCCGCCGGTCGTTAGGGATCCGCTAGGGTTCGAAACCTGCTGGAGGTTTTTCTCTGCCGTGACAAAATTCTGGATTTGAACCAAAAGCGAAGAGTCCTGTCCCGTAGTAAACCTGAAGCAGCGAATTATTTAGATGGACGGATTCCGAGCATGAATCTGCGTACTGATCGATGATGACTTTGAACACCAGAGACGAATCTCGGACCCAAGTGAAAACATAGTCCGGATTGACTGTGCTCGGGCTCGCAATAACGATGCCGGACTACAGAAAGGTCAATTAATATATATACACGCGCAAGAAACGCGGCCACGTACTTTGGCGCCTTGAGACTTGGCCCCCATCGCGCCAATGTTCGCAAGCATCCCGGCCTTCGCGATGGGGGACTCCGACGCGATGTATGAGTCGACCGAGGTCTGGGCGAACACCGCGGCGCATAGCGACAGCGCAGAGAAGAGTACGACGCGCATTCTAGTCTGAGCAAGGTCTTGAACGCTGTTGCAGGTGAAAGAGTACAGCGACGACACGGCCTCTTTATAAAGATGCCCAGAATACATTTGATCGCACGCGGAGGATGAGACGACGGGTGCGCGTGTACCACCGTTCTCGTGACCCCGGGAGTCGGGAATATGGGGTGATGCCTGGTGATCGGGGATGCGGGGTAAAATGTTCAACTGTCCAATGCACATGTTTATGACTTTTCTGGCATGAACGGTACTCACAAGCAACTCACAAGCAGGATGGTGGTAGTACGAGTTCAAGAGGAGGTCTGATTACCTAATTTTAACTTCCGCCGCTCCAAGCTTGCTCCCTATAGATCTCAAGAGATTTGGGCTTCAATTTTTTTTTTTGGACTTCAGTGACATCGTAGCAATCCAAGTTGAAGTATCACATGGAATTTGGAAGCGGCAAATTTATGTGCCGGCATTTTGCCGGTCGGCTCAGGTCACGGCATTTGCCGGAGATTGAAACTCCGCTTGTCAACCGCTCGTTAATCTCGTTCAACTTGCGTTTCTCACAAGTTTCTCACACAAACTGCCCAAGAGTGCCTCCCTCCACGCCTCTCCACGCACGCCAGTGCAACATGCTGCTGAGGCTGAAACGCTTTGTCCTGTAAATTAAAATGGGTCGCAATGTCCCGGCCGGATCCTTGTCAAGTTCAAGTTTCGCCTTGCGCAGCGCGCTAACGGTGCATGTTATTTACCCAGCCTGAGGGCACTCTCCAAACTACTCGAGGCTTCAAGGTCGAAGCACCCCGTCAAACCCTAGGTTCTCCGCCGAACTTCGAGCTGCAGGCTACGATTTGGGCTGACTTTGGACCAATACCGAGGCGCAAAGATTCGTATCACATCGTTGAGAGGCTCCGCTTCATAGATTTTAACCAGCACCCAAGACCAGTCACGAGGAGGCATTTTGTCCCTGTCTCGACGCTGTCTCGACTAGAAATGATAAAAATCAAAAATACGGCGCATACAAAAGGTATTTAAAGGTGGACTGAAGATGGACTCCTTCAAAGTTTCCAACCAGATATTTACCCTCATGGAGTTCATTCTCAATCTCCTTACTATCTCCTGCTTTTATATTGCCGCCGTCTGGGGACAGAGAAGCTTCATCGGATCTCCTCACCCCGGCGACACCCTACATTTCAACAAGAACTTCACCCTCCAACTCGTTCGCCCAGTAAGCGCCGTCAATACTCATGTACCCGTTTATTCATTATAGCATCAGAATGGCCTCCAATCATCTACCGAAATAGGGATCGCCATCGGTCTCCTTTCCTGCCCAGTCTCCCAAGGGCCGGTTTGCCCGCCGCCTACATCGCAGCTGGGAACGATTTTGTTCACAGGCCAATTCGCCCCCACTCGCCACACCGACAACACGATTTACGAGAACTTTACGCTGACGGTTCCGAACAATGACTTCCTCTCTGCGGGAAGGGCTCAATTAGCAGTTGTTCGCCTGCATTTGATTGGGGTGAGTAGCTCACTCACACCAAACGTCCATGTCGCTAATCGAACACGCATGAAGGCCGGCCCATCGCCTGTTCTCGAGATTAACAATATCACCGTGAACCTGGGCACATAAAGGACATTTTGGACACATGTTTAGTGGTATTATACACGAAGCCTACCGAATTACTGGTATCAAGATTCATAGCCATTGTTCCCGATTCCCAAAGTGAGAAACAAATGCACCGGTCTCTGCGACGGTCCAACGGTTGAAAACCTCGAGCTGCATCTTAACCGATTGCTCTGGCGAAATAGGGCCCTTGAAGTCCGGTGGTGCGACTTTAGCAATGGCCTCCGCCAGCCACTTGGATTCTGCGTCATCTCCGACTGCAAAAATTCAATGACGGTGCGCCAGTGTTGAATGGAATATAATGACTAACCTGGGAGTGCCGCCGTATGCACCGCTCCTGGGCTTATTGACAAGAAGACGAATCCCTCGGCCTTGTAACGCGCCGCGTACTTGGCCACAACCATGTTTAACGCAGCTTTGGAGATCGAGTAGGACACCTCTCCGATGGTTTCCCCGGCAAGCGTGACACCAAGATCGGCCAGGGGGCTACTCAAGGTGAGAACCTTCTTTGCCGTGCCATTTTTGAGAAGAGGAAGAAACGCGTTGGTAGAATGCACCACGCCGATAGTGTTTGTTTTGAACTTGAGTAGGAAATTGTCAAGACAAAATCATGGTTGCGGGAGTTGGTGCGTACATGGTCAAGCATATCTTCCTCAACGGCCTCGGGGCTCGGACTTGGGCAATAATTGAATCCAGACAGCTGTTACGCGCCGCCAAGCGCACTCACAAGTTATCGATAGTAAATCCAGGATGACCGCTTTTAGCAGCGTTGTTGATCAGATAGTCTAACTTGCCGCCAGTGACCTTTGAGACCTCGGTCGCCGCAAGCTATGTAGATAGAGATGAGTTTTCACGGGTCGGAGGGAACTGTCTTCGGACCTCGAGAGCCTTTGAGTCAGTGATGTCCGCCTGCAGAACGACGACGTTCTTTCGCGAAAGATCACCGAGCTGGGTAGCAGTAGCTTTGTTGCGAACGATAGCGAACACGGTGTTGCCGTTGTCCGCACTAAGCTGGTTGACAAATTCAAACTACAGGGAATGCGAGGTCAGACCGTCGAATAATAACATGAATGAAACAGCAAACCCCGATTCCTCTGGCGGCGCCAGTGACAACGTAGGAGGGCATGCCGAGTTGAGGGAGTGGGTGGCAAGCGTTGTGTTGGGCAACACATAGTCAGCGGCGCCATATTTATAGCGAATCGGCTCTGATTCAGTAAATGGCCATTGGACAGAGTGTGCTTGTGGGCTTGTTGTGGGCGATACTTTGATGGGTTCTGATGTCTGTCCACGTCTCAAAACGGCCTTTCTTCTTTGGTGCAACGCGAGACATTTACAGAGCCTGGAGCGTGCCAGTGTTTCGTTACCCACATGGTCTACGATCGATGTCTAGCCGCGGCGTATACCTCTATGGGTGTACACCATAGCTATAGAGGTCGTCAGCCCTGTCCAGAAAAGAAAGAGAGAAAAAAACAAGTTTGGAAGGTGTACACCGTGACACGTACGTTCTGTAGGTGTAGAAAGGAACTTTTCGAAACTAGCTCGCAGCATCGCGGTAGCCGTCGCGTAAAGCACGAAGACGCTGCGGAGGTTGGACAACCACAAGTCAAGACGAAGGAAGTGCTCAGGCTGTTCTCGGCAATCAATCGGCAAGTCCTGCGCGCGCCTAATTTGTAGTAATTTTCGTTCGCCCAGTGGGCTCGCAGCTACCCTACCAGTGTGTTATTCTGTGGAGTCAACGTTTTTTTTTTCGGAGGTGATCGCCGTTTCGTTGAAAGCTCAAGCGCTGCCAAGGAAGGGAAGTCTTTCGAGTCTTTGGACCGATCTTCGCGGAGAAAGATTCAACTATTCGAGGCCTGTTCGGGCACTGAAGCAGAAAGTCGCCGTGCATCGATGGGAGGGAGAACCGATCCAGAAAGACACGAGCCTTCAGTCCGAGTCCCCAATGAAGTGCGTTGACTTTCATTGACATAACACGAAATATTCAACCGTTGGCAAGTTGGCAACTCATTACATCCACTGCTTCGTCCCATAATGAGAAACAAAGGCGCCAGTGTCTTTGACGGTCCACCGGTTCAAAACCTCGAGTTGCATCCTGACCGATTCCTCAGGGGAAATAACACCCTTCCAGTCTGGCGGTGCGATCTTGCCGATCGCCTCCGCCAACATCTTGGCTTCTGGGTCGTCCCCAGCTGCGATAATTCTAAGTTGAAGCGGCAAGTCGGAGTAAATGACCTACTTGGAAGCATCGTCGTATTCACCGCCCCCGGGGAAATTGCGAGGAACACGAAACCGTCGGCTTTGTACTGAGCGGCATACTTGGCGACGACCATGTTCAACGCGGCTTTGGAGATGGAATAGGACACCTCCCCAATGGCTTCACTCAAAAGTGTGGTATCGAGATCTCCAAGGGGGCTGCTCAGAGTGAGCACCTTCTTTGCTGCACCTTCTTTGAGGAGCGGGAGAAAGGCGTTGGTAGCATGCACGACACCGATGGTGTTTGTTTTGAACTGGAATAAGAGATTAGATTTTGCGATTAAATATCTGGCGGTGTGGGCTGATCGTACAATGTCCAGCATATCATGTTCGACTGCTTCTGGACTCGGGCTGGACGCAGAATTAGTATTGAAATTGTTCATTTCGCTTTTGAATGCGCTTACAAACTGTCGATAGTAAATCCTGGATGGTTTGTTTTACCAGCGTTGTTAATCAGGTAATCCAATTTGCCTCCGGTGACCTTCGAGACCTCGGTTACAGCAAGCTGACAGAGATGAGCTTACGCGGTTCGAAGAGCGGAAAGAAACCGACTTTGAGAGCCTTCGGGTTAGTGATATCTGCCTCGAGGACTGTAACGTTCTTTCTTGCCAATTCGCCAAGTCCAGTCGCAGTGGTCTTGTTGCGAACGATGGCAAAGACGGTGTTCGCACTGTCCTCGCTCAGGTAGTTGACGAATTCAAACTAGACGAGCGTCAGATTGTAGAAGAATACCAAGGTGAATGAAACTGCTGACCCCGATTCCTTTGGCGGCGCCGGTGACAACGTAGGAGGGCATAAGTAACCAACTTGAAAAAGAGGGGGAAACTGAAGTTTGTGTTGTTCGAGGATCGAGCCATCTTTATATTGTAGAAGCTGACACGGCTCCAGTTCTGGACACAGCCATCAGGGGGCCGACGGTCGGAAATTCCTCAGCTGAGACCCGACGCCGCACCCTCCAGCCCTCCCGTCGCAGAAACAACCTCGTCGTTTAATCCGTCACTGGCGGCTGGACCTGCATGCTGCTGCTACCTGCAGCCCTTTGAACTCCCTGCGAAACGGCGAAAGGTCATTAGCTCCATTAGCCTGAGAGCCAGGAGAGCGCTGAGCGCTGCGGGGCGGGCCACTAGATGTCATGCACGTTGGTTTGTCATGTAATCCACAGCAGCACTGGCCCCGTACCTGAGGCCTGAGGTGAAACCTGGTATTCTCCTTGAGGTCACGTACTAAAAGTTCTTGCAACCGGCTCCAATTTGCTGCCAGCTTTCACCGTACGGTCGCAGTCTTTGTCTGCGCCGGGATTATGACCATGGTTTGCTCGTGTTCGAGTAAATTCCGTTCAGAATGCGTTCAGTTTGTCTCTACTGAGACGAGCGAACGTAGTGGATGAGTGATGAGATCAAGTTGAGATCAAGTGCAATCGATCATGGATGATGGCCGTAATAGCGCCGAGTCCGACACAACCTCGCGCAAAATGATATGCTGGGGTAGGTATCAAGTGTACGATACCAGGGACAAGGTCCGGCCGCAAAGCAAATACGTTTGGCCAGAATTCACAACCATTGCTTCGTCCCATAGTGCGAAACAAACGCGCCAGTCTCCTCAACAGCCCACCGGTTGAAAACCTCGAGCTGCATCCTGACCGATTCCTCAGGCGGAATGGGACCCTCCCACTCCGGCGGGGCGACCTTTCCGATCGCCTCCGACAACATCTCGGCTTCCGGTTCGTCTCCAGCTAAGCACAACAATATTAATTTCAGAACAAATTTGCTTCAAGTGAGTGAACGAGAGTAAAAGAAAGACTGACTCGGGAGCATCGTCGTATCCACCACCCCCGGGCTCATCGACAGAAAGACGAAGCCCTCGGGCTTGTACTGCGCCGCGTATTTGAGCACGACCATGTTCAGCGCTGCCTTTGAGATGGAGTAGGACACCTCCCCGATGGCCGCGCCCGAGAGGATGAAGTCGGAGGCGGCGAGAGGGGTGCTGAGGGTGAGCACTTTCTTGGCTGCGCCGTTCTTGAGGAGAGGGAGGAAGGCGTTGGTGGCGTGGACTACGCCGATGGTGTTTGTCTTGAACTGAAATGGGAAAACATTAATTCAAATCATGATCAGACATGTGTGGGCTGAGCGTACAATGTCGAGCATATCTTTCTCTACAGCCTCCGGACTCGGACTAAAACATGAAATGAATTAGGAGGTCTAAATTCCGCTGGATGCACTTACAATCCGTCGAGAGTAAACCCCGGGTGGTTGGTTCTCGCAGCGTTATTGATCAGGTAGTCCAATTTGCCGGCAGTAACCTTTGAGACCTCGGCCGCTGCGAGCTGAAAAGAAATGAGGTTTGACGATTCAAAAGGCATTATTTTCAGACCTTGAGAGCCTGCGGGTCAGTGATATCCGCCTGCAGGACCGTGACGTTCTTCCTCGACAGATCCATGAGCTGGGTTGCGGTCGCCTTGTTGCGAACAACGGCGAAGACAATATTCCCGCTGTCCGCGCTGAGCTGGTTGACAAATTCAAACTACAACAATCATGAGCGTCAGCTACAAACCAATGAACTGAAACCGCAAACCCCGATTCCTTTGGCGGCGCCGGTGACAACGTAGGATGGCATGCTGAGTTGAGAGAGTGGGCCGCGAGCTGGAGGCCTATAGTGTTGTTGTTCAGCGATTGAGAGACCCGTATTTATAGTAGTGTAGAGGCTGCAACGGCTCTAGTTCAGCCCCGTTCATCAGGCCGCACGTGCATTGCATATTTTGACGTGGCTTGAACGTAGTGGCTTTCTGCGCTCCAGTCCGAAAGTCAGGAAGCAAGCAAGCCATTTTTGAGTTTAGACGGGCGTCCGCTTTGGAATCTGGACAATGGACAGCGAGCTTGAATCCAGTTCCTAGGCGATATGGAGGATTCCCCGAATACAGCAAGAGACTTGAAAAGTTTAGCGGACCTGTCAGAGGCCGCGAAGAATGATAATCTGGTTCGTCGGTGCACTTGTGGTGACCTGAAACGGCATTTTTCGACTGGCCACACCTTTTCCAAACGGTAGTATACATAACCGTTTACGCTATGGGCGCTCATGCATGCGCTCATCTGAGGCTGAGCTAGACAACTGGAGGGTAGTGTCAAGGAACGAACTATAACCGACGACTAGTGCCAGAACGTATGGACGCTCTGCGAAAATAGCACTTGGATCTGATGTAGTCGAGACGGACTACTTTAGTATACCAGCTCATGCGCATACGAGGTACGAGCTCAGCTGGAGGAATGGCAGATGACAACGGTGCTCGCAGGCAGGTGGCAGGCAAGCCGGAGAAAATTCCTCGTAGAATGGCATTTTCACGATGGTGTGGGTCACCGCGTCAAGGACGTCGATAGAGGCAACGAGGTGTATATGGAGAAGGGGTACGACAGTATATAGGAAGAGTACAGAGTTCGGGGGGACCTAGAGCGAGCAAAGTTTCAGAAAAGAGAATTTTCGACAACAAGAAAAAAAGAGAAAAAGGTCAGAATTGCAGAAGTAGGAATCATCAATGGACTGGGTCCGTATGAGATTAGCTTGAAGCTTAATGTGATAGGTTTTCATCACAGAGAGGGAAGGAAATAAAAGACTCACAATTCGATGGTGGTGGTTTGTGGTCAAGAGAGCTGACCCTGGGAAACGGCCGAGTCGGCTGGCATCGGTTCCGCTCGGCGCCATGTCTACACCAAAGGCACCCCCAACCAAGCCCACCAGGAAGGAGCGTGAGCGCGAGAAGAAAGACAAGGAGCGCCTCTCCCAGCCTCCCACCACTGAGCGTGTCAAGACCGTCGTCCGCAGACTGCCCCCAAACTTGCCCGAAGACGTATTCTGGCAGAGTGTACAAGCCTGGGTCTCCGACGAGACAGTGACCTGGAAGGTATTCTACCCCGGGAAGCTGCGTAAACGGTACATTATCCCCTTGAAAAAATGGCCGGATTCGATAATGACTTGGTCGAGGAAGGCTCAACAAGGAGAACATCCCGTCCCGCGCGTACATCGCATTCAAGACCGAGGAACAGCTTGCACAGTTCAGCCGCGAGTACGATGGGCATTTGTTTCGCGATAAAGCTGGTACGTGTCTTGGGTGTTTCTGGATGCGAGCTCACACAAGTCCAGGAAATGAATCCTACGCTGTTGTAGAGTTTGCGCCGTATCAGAAAGTTCCGCCGGAGAAGAAGAAGGCCGACGCCCGCAGCGGTACCATCGAGCAAGGCGCGCATTTGACTTGGAAATACTCCGGGATTGAGACTGACAATCTTGAGTAGATGAAGACTATATCTCGTTCCTCGCGTCCCTTAATGCTGAGAACAGCGCTGAACCTGCATCGCTCGAATCCCTAAGTATGTTGCATTATTGCTGGTCGTGCTGTACTAATATCTGTTATCCTCAGTGGCAGCTAACCAACCGCCACCGGCCCCCAAGACGACCCCGCTCTTGGAGGCGCTCAAAGCCGAGAAGGCAGCTCAGAAGGAGAAAGAGTCGGCGATCCGCCAAATTGCGCAGCAGAAGCGGGACGAAGCCAAGAAGAAGAACGCTAACGCCGCCGTCGCCTCGACTGCATCCACCAGCGGCGCACCTCTCAGCAAAAAGGCTGCCAAGAGAGCCGCTGCAGCCGCCGCCGCCTCCTCGGCCTCGACCCAGGGCCAAGCACCCAAGCCCGGTGTCGCAAGTGGCTCAAAGCCCGGACCCTCGAAGCCAGGACCCGCCCCGCCACCAACCCCGAACGGCACCACCGCAGCGCCGCCCCGCCCGCCCAAGCCGCCCAAGGCCCCGCGCCCACAAGGGATTCCCGGGCCGCCTGCAGTCCCCACCGACGTCTCCGTCGCATCCGCGGCCAACACGGGCATCACGAACGAGCCCCCCGCCGCCGCCCCGCGCCGCACGCGCCCCGTCATCGGGCTTGCGTCGCGCCAGTTCGAGGCCGCCCTGAGCGGCGCGGGCGTCGCCGGCGGCCCCGAGCGCAAGTCCCGCAGGGAGCGCGAGCGCGAGCGTGCCGCTGCGGCTGCTTCCGCCGAGGGAGAAGGTGCGCCGACCGGCTCTGGGAGCGGTGCGGCGAATGGGGCCCCGACGCCGCGCAAGGAGAAGCCTGCGCGGCGCAAGGACAGCGTGAGCGGGGGCGTGGCGGTGTCTACTCCCGGCGGGGAGGTGCGCGTCCCCAGCATCCTACAGCGCGCGTCGGACCCGGTCGTGGCGCCGCTCGTCGTGCACCGCATCGACGGCGACGTGCCGGTGCAGCCGCAGGCGGGCGTCATCCCGGTGACCTTCACCGCCAACGGCGTCCCGCGCGGTGCCGGGGGCGGACGGCGCCCCCCGCGCGGTGGCCCGGGCGGCGCGCGCGGGCGTGGCGGGACTGTGGGCGGCGGCGTTCCAGTTAGCCGGGGCGGTGGATAACGAACGGCGCGCACTCTCCGCATCTTCAATCACGCTCACCCACTGCCGAATATCTGCGACTCGACGTATTCCAAGGCACATTGACAGACCCTGCTTCCCGCTGCACGCTGCGTTCGGTAATGTAACGTTTACCGCGCTGCGTACGCTGCATATTTCTTCTTCGGCGACGACATGCTTTGGAGTGTTATGCAATATGCATTGTCCAGTAGCTGACACCGTATACAACGAAACCCCGCTTGTGTACGTGAGGTAGTATGTATGCTCAACTCAATTGTATCACTACCAGATCCTAGATTTCTTTTACACCGCGACTATGTTTTCCACTTGATGTCAGCAAGAGCAGTTGACCCCTATTTTTTTTCACTTGTTCTTCACTATCATGTCGTTCGCCACACTTCCGAGCGTCGCTCCTGTCCCTCCCCCGCATTCGCCGCCCATCGCCACCACCAAGAGCCTGTCTGTCAAAGTCCTGCTTATCCTTTCATCCCTTTCTTGCGCGGCTCTCGCCCGAGCGCTTGCCTTCCCAACCAAATATCTACCGAAATACCTCGGTGTCGACCTCTTCGTGTTATACGTCACCCTATTTACCGCGCACTGGACACAGACAGCCAACGAGATGCAGACGACCCAGTGGCTCATAATCTTCATATATGTCTATAGCATGTTATGTCTGACTCTTCCTCTCTCAGTCATTGATCTCCGAGTCTTGCTGACCCCGAACCAAGTCTCCGCAGGGACAGACTGGACTGTCGCAATGACAGCGCTGCCAGTGGAAGGAGTACCGCGACTTATCCCCCTCCTCCTCCTCGCCAATGCGGCCTTCCTCTTCGCCGTCTCTGTTTCGAACGACATAACGCAACTCGGATTCGTTGGCGTCATGGTGAGGCGGGCTCAAAGCCACCTCTCCGTTCTTGCCCATCCGGTTTTTCTTTCACGCCAAGTGCGCATTTCTGTTCCCTTCGGTGACTTGCGTTGACCATTTCTTATACACAGGCCATGTCCGACGTCCGGAGCTGGTACCGGACTCGTACAACTACAACTACCTCTGTGACTAAGGAATCCAAGACGCTGCTCTTGACAAAAAGTAGGGATGCGGTCTGACGAGTATCTTGAAGGCAGATATCATGAATAATTTGTAACCTCGTTGGACTTGTTGTATCTTGAGAGTTTGGGCGCTCATGGGCGTTTTCCCCCTTTTCAACCTTTCGTCGACTGGCATTCGGTTTGCGGGCGAACGTTCGATGGCCTCTGCCCGGAACTGTGTCTGCAGAAATTTCAAGACACGCGAGAAAGAGAAACAGCTTTGATTTGTTGGCGCCGCAATAAAGGGTCAGTACTGCGCTCAGTTTGGTTTCGTTTCCACAGAAGTCCTTGGTGACCCAACTATCTCTTCTATTTTATTCCGATCCAAAGCTCCTGGTCCATTCCCAACGTATTGTACGATATTCCGAGTCGCTCTCTAATTCATTCTTTGATTTATACAGCTAATCTACATCTCGATACCAAGTATCCATCTACTCTTCAGAAATACGCTCAAAGAACTGCCTGAGGGTCCCGGCCAGCACCTCCGGAAGCGCCTCCACACTTCGCAGCACCACATAGTACTCGAAAGGGAACGAATCAAGATAGCGCTGCAACTGCAATTCCATGCGCCCGTCAACGTTCTTGTACTCCGCCTTGTCCATAGTGAGGATCGAACCCTGGACAGCCGGCTTCCGCCCAGCCGCCGCCGCCGGGGCTGCCGCAGAATGGAGGGAATCGACAATAATGAACACGATCATCACGCGCTGCTCCTCCGCCTTCCGGAGCACCGTGCGCAGCTTCTCGTGGTCTTGGCACATCCCGTCCGAGATGATGAGCTGCAGCTGCCACAGATCCGCCGCCGACGCAGAACCCATGGAACGGCGCTCGCGCGCCGCCTCGAGCACGCGGAGACTCGTGTCCACGAGCGACAGGACGTTCGTCGCCTTCTGGTCGAACCGGAACGCGCCCATGAGCTTCGTCCCGGCCTGGTCCGTGAACGGCCCCTCGTCAAACCCGTGCAAGATGTCCACGCGCTCCCCGAACTTGGCGATCGCGACGTCGCCCGCCTCGAGCCGGCTGAGCGCCTTGGACACGAGGGCAAGCGTCTCGAAAGCAAGGTGCACTGAGTGTGACTCTGCCATGGACTTGGAGTCGTCAAGCGAGATGAGCACCTGGTACTCGCGCTGGCTGGGCCGCGTGCGCCGGAGCCAGATCTTGTCCTTTGTGTAGTCGCTCGCGATGTAAGAGATGATCTTTTTCATGTTCAGCCGTTTGCCTGTGCGGTAGTCGCCCTTGAGGCGCGTCGCGAGCGTTGGTTCGAGAATCAGCCGCAGCTGTTCGCAGAGCGCATACGCGAGGTCGTGCGTGAGCGATTCGTACAAGCGCCAGATGCGTTCGACGCCTTCGTCAGGCATCCCGCTTGCTTGCCACTGTCGCAGCTCAAGCTCGACATTGTTGTCCTCTTCCATATCGACGTCGGCTTTTGGCGCGGAGGGATCGTCTGGCGCAGTGCGTCGTTCCGAGCCGAGCGGGGCATCGTGGACAACGGCGCCTTCGATATCTGGACGACCTTCGAGCAAAGGCGCGACCTCATGAAGGGCCTGGATCTCCGACGGCTGCTGGTGCTGTTCAGCCTCCAAGGGAGCGTCGATCTCCATGGGAGCTGGCTTGTCGCTCTCTTGTTCTGCGTCGATCAGGGTGAGCTCGTTCAGTTTAGCAACCTGCTCCTCGCCGGCGGGTCCGAGCGCTTGCATGTCATGATCAGCGTCATCCGGACGCAGATATTCCGCGCGGGATGCTTCCTCGTCGGTGGGCATGGGCTGCTGGCGCGGAGCTTCGCTCTCATCGGCGTCCAAGATCTGGTCGAACCGCTGTCGGATCTCTTTCAGCGCGTCACCGAGGCTGCGTAGAGGATTGCTGGCGAGCTGCGTGTCAGATTGCGACTGGGCGTGCCCCTCTTGTGGGCCATCGGCAGACGCTCCGGGAACCTCAGACTCAGACCCCAAAGCGGGCGACTCAGTAGGTGGTTCGCTCGGCTGCGCAGCACTGGATAATGTATCAGCAAAGGAGGAAACGATAATAACAATTTACGCACCCCTCATCGTCCTTCGATTTCTCCTCAGACGCGGCGGTATCCTGACCGGCCACTCCCGCAGAGCTACCGGCTTGACCCGTCGCCGCACTCTCCCCGCCCTCCTCATTCTTCTCGTTATTCTTCGGATCCACCTCCCCTTCCCCAGCGGTAACATCGGGCTGAGCGACAGCATGGTCGTCGGGAGCCTCATCGTCCTCCGGAACCTCCTTGTCTTCGCCCGTCTCCGCCGTTTGAACAGGAGGCTCGGTTTCTTGCCCTTCCATCGGATCCGGAGCGTCTTCAGTAGGCGGTTCGTCCTGCTTGGTCTGCTCTTTCGATGATTCCGGTGCTGGGTCCGCTCCATCCTCATCCATCGCATCCTCCTCGGGCCCCTCGTCCATGTCCATCTCGTCCGGGATCTCCTCACCCAGCCCCAAGTCCATGTCGTCAGGCAGATCCAGAGTGTTCGCATCCTGGATATAGTCTTCCATCGGCGCGCCACTCGCATCGGGACGATCTTCTTGGTCTTCTTCGCCTTCCGCCACGGCCTCGTCCTCCGCGTTGGAAGGCGGCTCCTGATCATTTGTCTGCTCTCCTCCCTCCTTCTTTTCCTTCGGCTGCTGCTGCGGCTGTTCTCCTTCCTTCGCGACGACTTCAGATTCCCCGGATTTCTGCTCGGAATGGTCTTGGTTCGTCTTGTCATCGTTCTCCGCCGAGTCTTGTGGGCCCTGCTCGTCACCCCACAACTTCTCGTCGACGGCGGAGGGGTCTGACGCGTCAAGATCACCCAGTTGCTCCTCCGGATCCGCCTCACTTCCCTGGTCGGAGTCCTTCTCGTCCTGCGACTCCTCGTCGTCGGGTACGTCCTCCAGGTTGCCGCCAATGTCCTCGCTCATCTCAATGGCATCGTTGTCGTCGTTCCGGGCCTTGGGATCGTTACCCTCATCATCATCACCCTTGAGCCCTTCCACCTGACTTTCTTCTTCGATATCTTTGCTGACGTTCTCAAAACCTTCCCCAGCACCCAAGCCCATTCCGCCGGACACCTCGGAGGTCTCGCCGCCTTGTCCGCCATCCTCGTCGTCGGGAGGCTTGCAAAAACCGTCCTTCGCGATCGTCTGAGTCACGGAACACAAGACGAAGTCGAGTTTGAAGAGGGCCTTGGTCCACTCGCTGTGCGCAACGAGCTGGCTTTCCGCCAGCTGGAGGTAGAGGTCGAGGAAAGGGAGGAAGCGCTGGAGATTGGTCTGGATGTCGCGCCCATGGACCGCGAGCTGAAGAACAGCGCTGTCGAGGGACTCGCGGGTTTGCTTAAGCTTGAGAAGTCGAGTCAGGTTGCGGATGTTGTGGTAGTCCTGCTCAATATATCGGTCGCGCTCGTTGTCCTCTTCGTCGACTGGCTTGGGACAAGCAGACAACATGGATTGAACATGCACAAGGAAGAGGTCAATGACCGCATCCGTGTTCTCGACGGCGGTGGTGGAATTGATGTCAGAGCATAACGCGACGACCGGTTGGGATTCCAACCAAGACTTGACAGGAACGAATATATGTCGCAGGCGCGAGTGCGCTGAAGCCCAAAGTTCGAGACTTGTTATGGTTTGGGCGAAGTGACTGATAACATCAGCTACGACCACTCGTTCATCTAAGGAGCTGTCAGAGAAATGTCTGTCGAAAGAGAGAGGTTACTCGCCGTCGAGTAAGATTGGCAAAGAAGAAGAATTGACACCGTCCAAGATATGTTTCATTTGATCGCGCAACTTCTGTGTTGTGAGCTCCAATTCGTGGGCCTGCTCGAGAAGAGAGTACGTGACGCGGGGAGTCGGCTCGAGAGCATTGAAGGTAGCCAGAGCCTCGTTGGTTTCATTGAGAGCACTAGAAAGCCTGCACAGAATATCGTGCGCTCGTTGGACTTGATTGGTCACCGTTCGTCCATAAAATGCAATTGCTGGTGCCGCGGCCAAAACGTGCAACCGCTGCGATAACCGACGCAACTTGCCGTACTCGGAGAAGACGTCCGCCAATCTAGAAAATTTCTATGAGGATCCGGATGAATAATGAAAGAAAGCTCATACCGTGATCTTGAATCGACGGCCATCGCAAACACCGACTCGACGAACATGACGCCCTTCTGAAGATCTCGAGTGATCAGATCAGGGTGATGGCCAGAAAGCGACGAGCGCAGATCAGGAAGAGTGCCGTTCAGACGATTGTAGTAATCTTCGCCCTTTACGACCGTCGCAGATGCCTCTGCTGCGCATTGGAGTATGGGTTGCTCGCGGATCCACCGCGCGTCCGACTGTTGCCGCAACACATCTGGTTTCACGTTGGCGGTGAATCCTGCGCGCTTGAGCTCCTTGAGAAGGTCGCTCCAAGCCTTTCGTTTCCTGACCATCAAAGCCTTCTGCTGCTTCTCGCGCTTCTCCGCGGGTGTGCTTGATATCGCGACCGCCGCAAGCTCCTTTGTGGTGACAATGACATCGACGGCGAGATTGTCCACGATCAGTGCGGAGCACGACGAGATGAACGGTTGAATCCGTGTGTGTAAAAGCTCGCCAAACTTTTTGAAGGTCGGTGCGAGATTTAGAAGATGAGCTGGTAGCACTGTAACAGAGCCGTTGCTGGGGAAGGAGGGGATTGGAAGCGAGCTCCAAACGTCGAGCGGCTGGTGAACTTCGAGGCGTTGGCTTTCTGAATCGCCGGCGTACTGAGGGTGCAGATGATCCGATACCGGCTGACGTAAGATGTCGCGAAATTTCCGGATGATCTTGTACAATTGATGGTGAGTGCGCTGGGCACTGGCCTTCAAAGCTTGGACGTTGATGTCCTTCCAGCTTGCCAGCTTGATGAATCCGCGCAGTTCCTTTTCGAGAACGTTACGCTGATCTGCCAGCTTTGTGGAGACTATGTGGGAGAATAAGCTATAGTAGGCTCGTGTTGCGTGTAGGATACGACAAACGCGGTCCAAGGTCTCTCGGAGAAGCCCTGCTCTTGTGACTGCCAGGCTAGCACAGTACATCTCGAAACTGTGGAGGAGCTGCATCCGAGCTTGAAACTGCCCCAACGGACTCGAGCGGATGAAGTCGTCCAGAAGTGGTATGAGGGTGGCCAGGTAGTCAGACACAGCCTGCGTCGGGTTTTGCTGTTCCCGTTCAGCAACGTCCAATGGTCCTCGAATAGTAGCGTCGTATATGTGGAACCACCATTCGGAGGTCCCGTCCGCGAACGACTTGGCCTGCGATTGAAGAAGAACTTTCCAGCACGCCAGCTCGAGCCTTCGCCACTCGACGATCAAAGTGGTCAGAGCGGATTGGTGCTCTTTCAGGGTGTTATGACGGTTGGCGTAGATCTCCCAGTCGGCGGTCTGAACTAACAGCTGCTCCAGTGCGGAGAGAACCTTAGCAACAGGACTGCCAAGGTCCAGAGCTAAAACCGCCTCGCAGCGACCCACCAGATGCTGGAGAACCATCTGATCGGGCCATTCCTGGACGAGGACTTGCAGCCGCGCTTTGAGAGCAGTCACGACCGTCACCGCTTTCTTAGCCTCGAGGATGTTGACATCAGCATAGAAATTATAGGGCTCGGTGAGACTGGTCGATGCGTTCTGCGTTGAAGACAGGCGACGTCGAAGTAGTGCGAGTTGCAGGGGGAGACTGTCGGTATCCAAGACATCGGACAAGGACGAGAAATGGGTTTCGAGAAGATTCTCGAGGGTGTTGACTCGCAATTGGTCGAACAATCCCAGTCCGTTGGACGCCATGTCGCGGTTTCGGGGCACGAGAAGGATGTGGTGTAAATCCACAAGCTGCTGCGCTTCTGTAGATTGAATGCGACCGGATTGGCTGGTTTTGGCGTTCTGCTGGTGCTGCGAATCCGGATCAAGAGCGTCCTCGAACTGAGGGAATAGAAGGAGGAACTCTTGCTCCTCCATTTCGGCTTCACCGACGTCCTCATAGTCGAGTGGTTTGTGACGATACAGCGAGCTAGAGGCGGCTGCCGTTTCCCCTTCTCTGGCTCGATCGATGAGCCAAAGACGCTGGGCTTGACTATACGTAGCCTGGACAAGGTCGATGTGGCTTTCGATGCATACCCCAGCGTGAGTATCAACGGCGATGGCAGCCAGATTCAGGAGAAGATGCCTGAAGGGCGAGACGACCAACGGCCCGGACTCCGACACCTTCAATATCGAAGCGGACCCTTGCATGGAAGGGAAGGCGACGAGGGAAGCTGATAGCTGCACCGCGTGATCCGAAATGGCGTCAGAAGAGGCGGATGTGCACGCAAGTCGCAATCCCATCCGAAGATAAAGGACGGCCAGCTTCAACGGAACATTGATGTCCGAAAACTCGGGATACACTAGATCCAGCCGCTGACAGAATCCAGCCATGGACTGCTGCATGACAATTTCGCTCTGGATAGCCCTCTCATCGCAGTTGTTGAGCGAAGAGAGCAAAGCATCGATCTTGGTCGGAGAGATGACATGCTTCTGGAAGTGCGCAACTTCCAACCAGAACGTGTGCAGACGCGAGACATCTTGTCGCATCGGAAGAGTAGGGATCTCCCCCAAATGACCAAGCGACTCGGCGAGTTGGGACCGGAGGTACGCGATGACAATGTTTTCTGCATTGCCGGTGATCAACTGCTCCATTTGCGAGTGCAGGCGGATCTGCTCCGAGAGTAACGCTTCTTGTTGCTTCCAGAATCCCGCCGCACAGTTTTGTATAGCGGCAGGATCCACGGGCGCATCCGGGACAAAGAGATCCAGGATGCTGCGGCTGAGTGCAATCCAGCAGGATCCCAAATCTGCGATACTCCGTCGGCGAGATTGCCCACGGGTGACGAAGCGCTGCAGACTGGGTCGAAGGTAATTCTGAACGGTCTTTTTGAACGGCCGGTGATTCGTGCGCTCCACAAAAGCTAGGGTCTGGTTCAGGGATGTCCGGGTATCCAGCGCCGTGCTTGACACGGGGAAAGCGTCTTCGAAGCTTGAAGCGAAACAAGCGGCGATCTGGCAAGATATTAATTCTAGGTAACAAGGAGTTGGAGCAAACCTACCAATAAGATAGCCTGCTGGAGAACTCCTGCAAGCTGCTCGACGCGTTCGGCACCTTGTTCACACTGGAGATGGATGAGGCCGACACGCCGCTGGATATTTCGCTGGAAGAGGCCGAAGGAAGCGAGGGAGCTACCTCTCAGATCACTGTTTATTGTCAGTTACGGCTCTTGACGTGCAGCGACAGAGATGTACCAAGAAGACATCGTCGATCTGAGTTGGGAGGGGCGGAACAGCATTGCTGGTCCATCCTGAAGTGGGGATAAGTGGACTCACTCTATTGCGTCGTGGATATAAGACACACCTCATCGACCGTAGACCATATATCATTCAGCCATTGCACTTGAAGGCGCAGAATGACCGGGAACGTATCTGGAAAGATTAGGCCCTATCTGATATCGAGCGAGGCCATCCTTACCTTTCTCGGCGTTCAGAGTCCAGATCAGATGTTGGTACATGACTAGACGAGACAGCGAGCTGGCTGGTCGACGACATTCCAGTTGGATCAACTGCTCAATGGTCCGTACCAGGTTCTAGTGAAATGATTCGATGTCGGTTTTGGAGACTCAGACACGGAAACTACGCACCTCACTGTCCGTACTTGTTAAAGCCCGACAGGACGAGAGGACGCCCAGTTCAGGGATCAGGGAAGCCGAGTCCACTTCAGCTTCAGGCTCTGCTTCGTGCTGAGCAGCATTTTCCAAACGCTAATACAAGAAATGTTAAAATGGTCGACTGTATCCCTTATCGACGGACCTGGCGTAAATGATCGTGGAGCCGAGTGGAAGCCTCGACGTCTTCAGCGGAAGCAGAAGGGTGAAGAGGGTTGATACACAACAAGTCGAAACATTGACGACGGAGACCTGGCTCAAAAGTCAGACATGTTTAACATGTTGGGAGCGAAGCTACCTTGACTGCTGGGTGTGTCACCCAAGTGGCGAGCGAGATCGTCCAGTGCCATCAGCTCAGGTGTGAAGCCCCCGATCTTCTCGGCCATGAACTTGGCCCAAATTTCGTTCATGCCAAGGCCCGCTGAGAGGGCGACGGTCTCGCTTAATGCTTTAACGTGCCGGGCCACGGGGAGGAAATCGGCAGGACAATCTTCGAGCGCATCGGTTAGCCACCCAGAAATCGCCTGGACAGCAGAGTAATCGAAATGAGTGTTTCCTCTGGCGTTCCGTAAATGTTCGGTGTAGCCCAGAATTTTCAGCGCAAGATTGACGGAAAGCTAACGGTGGATTTAATGTATATCAACAAACGTGCTCGTTCATTCGCACCTGTTTGGAGGACCATTCACTGGTGTCTATCCCTGCTAATGTGGCTGCCCCTAGAATCCGAACGTTTTCGACAACGGCATCGATTTCCTTGAGTCCCGGTGCATTGCTGTAAGCGTGTTCGGGGTTAAGATCGGAAAGACCGGCAGAGGATTGGATATTGAGGTATACTGCAACATCCAAGTCTACCGCTCGCAAGAGCAGATGGGCGGGAGAATCAACGAGTAGCGCATTGTTTCGAGGTTTCAAATAAAAATTCATCGGCTATATTGGTGTTACTAAGGCGTGGAACATGATGGAGAGAATCGAACGCACCTGCGCGCAAACAAAATCGAGCGGGACACCCCAGGATTGAACGTACGTATCCCATAAAGACGCAGTGGCCGTTCCAAGGCTGCGACTGGGTACAGCTTGCGCGAACTTGCGGACGGGACCCAAACCACTCCCATTCTGAGCAGCAAAACGCTGGAAAGACAAGGTGTACGAAGGAGCGATCGTGCGCGCAAGGAAATGGTAAAAGGCTGGAGTGGCGCTGGCGATTAGGCATGCCTGATCTAACAGATTCGACGACGCTGAATCTTGATCGAGAAGACGACCAGAGGAGAAAACAGGGGGCTCGCAGACGAGACTGTCAAGTAGTAAGCCACGTCGCTGAGCGTCGAAGACCTTCGTGTCGGAAGCGGCAGGGAGAGATGGGGGTAACCGGACGTGATCCCGTAAGATGGACGGGTCGTCAGCCGTTTGGAGAGCAGAGAGGGCAATTTCAATCCCCCTGTTCCGCATGGCTCGAGACAGCTCGCCGTACTGAGGATCCACGGACATGAAGATCCGGAAGTTGGGGTGTGGCCTAATGATTTGGACACGGCCATCGACGTACCCACGCTCGCTCAAAGTAAGGAACCCGTCCAGCTCGCAAAGGGAATTGAGGCGATCAAGGACGGACGGGTTGCACAGATTTGCGCCATCCAGTAGAACCCAATCACCCTGCTTCATCGCTCGAATAAGAGGGCCATCAACCCACTCAAAGCGCCCAGGACCTTCTCGTCGCGCAACCAGGCATTCCAGCTGATCTTGTAAACGCCGGAATTCCGATGAGATATCGTCCTCGGTGCAAGTGGCGAGGAGGTCCACAACCAGATTCAATGCAGCGCCGAGCACGGATGCCAGATCTCCGGATATGGAGGCAACATGACGCGCTTTCCGAAGACGGTCGTAAAGTAAAGAGCGGGACAAATGCGAGCCTGCGGTCGACCGCAAATGCGATTCAGTGAGCGAAAGAAGGTTGTCCGATGTAGCGAATACACGGCCTCGATCGTCAACTTGCTCAAAACTGCCCAGGATATCCATGGTATCCGTCGCACTATTCAAGGAGATCTCGCGAAGAGGACGGCCCGAAAAGTTGGCAAGCGTTCGGACGAGCTCTGTCTTCCCACTGTTACGCGGCCCGGTGACAATGGCAAGCCAAGATTGAGACACACAATGACCGGCCGTTTCCAGCGCACGCAGTTGCATCTTGAGAATACGCCCAGGCCGACTGAGAACAGCGTAGTTTTGACGAGGACAATGAAAGCCGCCAAACTGGAGATGCCGAGTGGAGATCGCCCACGAAGGCGTCTGTTCAAGATTTTGGGAATCTGTCTGGAAGATCTGGTCGAACAAGAGCCGCGCACGACACCGATCATCGACTTCACGAAATCTGTCCAAATAAACACTGCGTAGAAGTTCGTTTGGATGGGCAGGTGATGCTGACGAGTCCAGGAGCGTCGCCCAACGGAGCACGTCGCGTAGATTGAACTCCCAGGGACTTCCCGCCCGCGCAAAAGAGCGTTTCGTGGAAACCTCTTCGTTGAGCGTGGTATTGAAGGAAATCATGGCTTGCAGAATCTCCGGCCCGATGGCCGGAAAGAGATGGTGGCATACGAGAAGCAGGTCGCTCGCGGTGAGTTCTTCGACATAAACCTTGGTGAAGCGATTGACGAAGGATTTAGGAAGACCCTTCCGCCCACCGCCTTGATTCAGCGGATTTTGAGCCGCGAAAATACGGAACGCTGGATGCCGAGAAAATGAGCGACCAAGCTCAGGAATATAGACGGTTCCGCGATGATCCAGCACGGCATTCAAGCCCTCAAGAACAGCTTGAGGGGCAAGGTTCATCTCATCCAGGAGCACCCAATGCCCTTCCTGCAACGCAGTCAAAAACTCTGCGTCTTTCCAAGCGAATTCGCCCGGTGCGCCCCCTTCGACGGGAAGGTCGGATCCGAAGAGGTCAATCAGATCGGTCTGATCCGATAAGTTAATGCGGCAAAGACGGTGACCGGCGATGTTGGCCAGCGCAGTGACCAGGCTAGTCTTGCCGACACCGGGGCTTCCCTCCAGGAGTATCGGCTTAGGAACCTGACAAGCTCGAACCACGCGCATGGCGTTATCCTGGGCGGTGGGAGCACGGAGATTGAAAGTCGGCAAGGAAGACTCCTCAGGTCCCCGCGCGATGGCAAATGTCCCCAGCTGGGTCCAATTTGCAGGGTCGTAATTCGGGACATGGGTCTCGTGAGTTGAAATCGGAGCAAGACTCTGCAGCTTGATCAAAGCCTCGTCTTTGAGCCGCCGGATAGCTTCTCGCGAATATGCCGTTAGTTGAGGAAGTGAAGCCAGCCCGTCGAGGAATGTCATATGTGCGGCATGGTGCTAGATGAGGCGTAAGCTTTTTGGTTACCGACGTGCGAAACTGAGAGCTCACAAATATATCATTGGGGGTTATACCTTCCTCAGTGTCGGACGGGTGAACCGAATTGGAAAACACCACCCAGGCCTGAATAACAGTAAGTCAGGCGAGCGACTACCCAGATCGGTGGACACGTACCAGAATATCCCGCAAGCTCATCAGAGCTCGATCTCCGACTTGCGCCGAGAGCCACTCCGCAAAATCGAGCAGCTTGGAAGTATACGGCCGCAAAGACTCGAATTTCCACATGCGATCGACGATCAACTCTAGGTCGTTCCGGTCGTCGACAGGCGGGACCCAAATTTCAGTGAATCGATTGCGAAGGGCGGGCGACAGCTCTTTCTTTCCGTAGTCTCCACCCGGATTCATGGTTGCCACGAGCTTGAATGACTCTATCGCCTGGATCGCAGGATACTCCAGGTCGTCCCCACCCCGTTCGGCTAGAACTAGAGTCCGTCCTGGTTCCAGAACGCTATTCAGGCGCTCGAGAACCGAGTCGTCGGCGAGAGATATCTCATCCAGGAGGAAGACATCGCCAGCGCGCATGGCATCAACAAGAGGTCCATCGTGCCATTCGAATATTGATTTGAGTCGAAGACATTTTCGGCGGACGGCTTCCAAATGGGATCGAGTCTCGGAGTCTATACTGGGGGAGTCTAATGCTCTCAGTAAGCAATGGGCCATAGCCTCGAAACTGGGAGCAGCGGGGGCCAGCCGGAGACGTTGAAGGACTTCAATGCCCTCCCGATGCACTTCAGCCTCCCTGGCGCTTCTATTGCGAACTGGTCGAAGTCCACCAATCAAGTCCGCCGTTTCGGTGTTTTGGTGACAATTCAGACCGTGAAGACGCTTGGAAGCTGCGTCCGCGAAGATTTGACAGACCGACGTCTTCCCCGAGCCCGTTTCCCCCACCAGCAAAACAGGTTCGTTGAAACGGAGTGCACGACCAACGAGGACGAAAAGCCGTTGCATGGCGCGTGTCCAGACGAGATTGGGGGAAGAAATGGGGATGGGGCAGCCGAGATAACCCGCAAAATCGACGTCTGCGTTGTGCAGATTGTAGATCGCAATCTCGTCGATCTTGACGTTCATGACCGACTCGATGACCTCCTTGACCGCCACCTTGTCGTCGTCCCGGCGAGCCCTTTCTGCCAAAAGCATGTAACCGTTCTCAGCCAGCTCCTGGTACCCAACGGCGTCTCTACCGGCCCAACGGAACAGGTCGCGAAGGGTGGCAAAACCTTGCTTCGTCTCGAAGACGCGGCCCGACTGGCGGCGCTTTTGAAGCTCGCGGAAGACGGCGACGATCTTCTTGCCGTATGAAGGGGCGATACGGCATCTTTGGCAAAGGATGGTCTCGAGCTCCACCTGGGGGACATCCTCAAAGTGAACCTCGAGGAAGCGATTACGGAAGGCGCGCGAAAGCACCTTCCTCCCAGCATACAAGCCCGGGGGATTTTGGGTGGCGAATAGCATGAAGTGCGGATGAGGCTGAACGACCTCTTGAGTCTCTGGAATCACCAGCTCACGATTGTCGTCCAGCAATCGATTGAGTGCTTCAAGGACATCGGTAGGTGCGAGATTGAGCTCGTCGAGGACGATCCAGTCCCCGTTTCTCAGCGCGCGGACCAGGAGACCATCTTTGAAGACCAGTTTACCGGTGGCGGGATCGGAAACGTAAGACCCCAGGTATTCTTGGATGTCGGTATGCTCATGATTGTTAATGCGGATGAACCGATGACCGGTCCGTTTCGCGAGGTACTCGACGGAGCTGGTCTTCCCGCTGGATGTGGGCCCTTCGATAAGGACGGGGAATCGCCGGGTGAGGACAATACGCGCGAGGTCGATTAACTTGGTCTCGACAGATGGGGTCATGATATAGTCTTCAACTAGATCGACGGGAAGAGGTCCTTTCTCCAGGTAGAAGGGACCAAACTTCACGAACTCGTCGGGGGAGCGGCCCTGGGGAACGGACGGCTCTTTCATGAGCATCGAACGCGGATTCCGCACGCCGGCCAAAAGATGCTTCTGAGCAAGAGCGGTGACAACGACGGCGCTCGGTGCATCCAGGACCATGGTGAATGCCATCAAGCAGCCCTCCCAGATGGCTCTCCGCAGGCTGTACGCGCTCGCAATGTCCGCCGCAAACGACAGGGCACGGGCCAGCGTCCGCATGCTGTAATGAGGCTTGTGGTTCGAGCCATCAGCGATTTGTCGCGTCTCGGCCAACTGCTTCACGGCGGCATAGAACTCGGCGACGTTCATGATGGCCGCCTTGTCGCCCAGGGCTTGGTCGCCAATATACTGGGTGACGATGCTGAGGAGGGTTTCCCGATCGGCATCCGGAGGAGGAACGTCGATCTCGGTGAAGCGGGATCGGATGTTGGGAGGGAGATCCTTCTTACCGACGTCGGTGGCCGGATTCATGCAAGAGAAGAGGCGGAAATCGGGGTGCCGCGGGACAGGCTCAAGCGAGCCCTGCTCGGTCAAGGTGATGGACGCAGTGGGGCTGCTAAGAAGGGCGGAGATGCACTCAAGCGTCTCTGGGCTCGCTAGATTGATTTCATCGAGAAGGACCCTTGAGGAAGCGAGAAGTTAACAATGGTGTCGACCTGAAGATCCCACAAGACGTACCAATCCCCAGATCGCAAAGCCTTCACTAATGGACCCTCAACGAAGCCAAAGGCGAATTTGCCCTTGGCCTGAACATGCTGGACCTCAAACTCGCCAACCTCCCTCTCAAAAGCGGCCCAGCTCTCTTCCGAGACGTTGAGAGCATGGTCGACCTTCCTCCTCTTCCTCGGTGTATCAGCGTTTGCGCTGGGATCCTCCCTAAGCACGTCGGTTACCCAGTTAGATGATTCCTTGAGTACTCACATCGACTCCGCCGCGTTCGCGCGCTCCTCCTCCTTCGCTTTCGCCTGAATCCTATCCCTCGCTAACCGCGTGCTTTCCTTCCACAATCCCACAGCCCTCTTCCACTTTCCTTCCCCGACAGCCTTCCGGACCTCTGCCTCAAACTTCTCATTCTTCCTCCGACTAAATGTCCCCCCAAACAGCTCCAAAAAGCGCTCGTACAGCACGGACCCCGGTATCCGTGCATCAATGGGCTTGAAACCACCAACGAGATCCGCCGACTCGGTTTGGTGCGACAAATTCAGCGAGATGAGTGGTCGACGGAGCAGGGATGCAAGATGCGTCACGACGCTCGTCTTCCCCGTGCCCGTCTCACCAGTCAAGAGGACGGGCTCGCCGACGGAGACGGCGGTGGCGATGCGCGAGAGTAGCAACACCGCCGGTCGGTGCATGGCGAACGGCCTGGTGGGCGCAAGCATCTCGGCCTTGCCTGCTCGCGCGGAAAGGCGCGTGCGGCCCACGCGGATGGCGAGGACCCGCGCATTCACGTCCTTCTCGATGTCGAACTCGGGCGTCCGGCCGTTAAGCACCCACGCGCTCCGCTCCGATTCGAGACCCAGATGCTCCGCGATCACAAGGGCGATGCTGTCGAGGTGCGCGCGCGCCGCAGCGGTGGTGGTCCCCGCGCCAAAGAAGACGTCGCGCGCCTCCAGGTACATCTCTTCCCGGAGCGTCGGATTGGGGAAAATTGAGGACAGCGGGATGTGCTCGTTCGCTTCGACATCGACGTCCATCGCGTCATGAGAGCTGGGCAGCAGCCGCTGCACTCGAGTGCAGAACTTCTCCAATTCGCGCAGTCCCACGTCCCTCGTCGAGGCGGCTGACCCCAGGGCTCGGACGGCCTCCCATAGGCGAATCAGTGCCTGTGCGATGCTCCCTGCAAGACGCGGGAAACGCGAGTCGATTATCGTCTTCAGCTCTTCAGGCGTCGGCGACGAAAGGAGGATCTCGTGGAACTTGTGGGCTCCAAAGAAGAGAGGGGGAGGGAAGGTGCCCGTGCGCGACGGAACGACGGATCTGGTCGCAAAAATGGCGAAGCCGTCGGCAGCAACGACGCGCCCGCGACTGGGGACGTCCAGTGATGCACGTTGGCCGATCCACTTCCCGGGACCGAGTGACTCGACAAGCGGCTTGAGGACGCCAAGGACCTCGTTGCTGCCGCGGTCGACGTCCTCAAACACGACCCATCGCCCTTGACGCATGGAGCGGACCAGCACACCCTCCTTCCATTCGAACGTCCCGGGTTGGGTCGGCGAGGAGACGTATGACCCGAGCAAGGAGCGCGGGTCGAGAGAGGTGTCGGCGAGATGGATATGGATGATTTGGTTCTTGACGCCGGGATGGAGAGTCTCTGCGAGGTGAGAAAGCAGCAGAGACTTGCCGGATGAAGGGGGGGAGGACAAAAGTGTAGGGAGACGCAAGGAGATGTGGATAGCGAGCGAGCGCAAAGCTTGGATAGTGGTTGCCGTAGAAATGAGGGGGGAGGGTGCCGGCGTCGAGTTGCTGGCGCGGAGCAGTAGAACACCATGCACATTCACCAAGCGTGGACTGAGAAGATATTAGCCAAGGAACAAGAGTCACTGCGTGAACGTACCTGAGCACCCACGGCTCCATTCCAGCGCCATCGTAGAAAGCTTGTGGACGTTCCGCAATAGCCGCCCGCATTTCTTGTATCCGCTGGACTTCGAAGACGGGCAGAACCCATGCATCCATCTCCTTCAGACTGCCGTCTGCGTTTCGCCCATATTCAAGTGGGCAGTCAGCCACACAAAGATCCCCCAACACGGCGCGCTCCAACGTCTCGCGCTCCCCTTCGCCCATGCCGCTTTGCAACGAGTAGCAACGAATTGCCAACAGTCGCACTGCGTTGTCCATCCCGGGCGTCCAGATGAGACGCGAGAGCGGCGACAGAGACCATAGAAGATGACGCGGGAGTTCGCGGTTGACTTGGAGAATGCGATAATAGGCCAGGAGGAGCCGCTGCTGCCGCGGTACGTCGAGGGATTCGACTGTTGCCAAAGGTCCGTCGACGAACTCTGACCTCTGCAGCATAGCATGTAGTACGCTGTTGGACTGTCAGAACTGCCCACAAATTATTTCAGGAAACGCACGGATAAAGTTCCTCGTGAACTTCTAGAAGAAAACATAGGGCCACCAACTGCTCCTCGGTGTTTTGGGGCTCATCTAACCATCGTGCGGATAAATCGAGTAGTATTGGACGGTAGAGAGTCGCAATCAATAGGGTGAGTTCGGGGGATGATAGCAGGCCAGAGAGGGCGGCCAATAGTTCGGTGCTGGTCTGGGATACCGCCGTTTCCAGCGTGCAGGCATGAGGAGAGTCCGGGGGAAGCGACGAGATCAAGACGCGGGTCTGTCCGCGCAGATTTATGGCCAGTGGGTCATGAATAGCACTGGGAGATGCCATATTGAGGTAAGGGCTCGTTCAGCCCGCGTTTTTTGGTGGCCTTGCCGATGGCCGAAAGAGGAAGGTTGCGCAAAAATTTGGAAGCCTTTGCACAACATGCGCAAGCAATAAGAATCGGTGGGTGGAATGATCCAGGAGGGCGCAGAAAAATTAACCCAGCCCAAACGGAGAAGGTGAGTGGACGATAATGCACTTTGAAGGTCAAATGGGTTGGCAGTTGTTGAATAATAATTCTGATTCCGAGTCTTGGATGATTCGCTACGAGACGAACCACTGGCAGGATAGGCCGATGCCCGGTTGAGGAAGATATAAGGTGTTGTGGAAAGCAAGCTCCAACACTGGAAAGCATGATCGTGTTCCCCCGGCGTGAAAGCCAAAAGTTCCCTTCGAATTAATCTGCCAGTTAATCGACGACACGACGACTGACTTATTCACCAGTAGGCCCAAGCATCGTTGGTGGCTCCATGTCACGGAGAGATAGATTGCAAGCCCCAGCTGAGAGCAAGGTAGTACTATTGAGGCTCGATTCGAATTTCTGATTTTATCGCGGCGAAATGCGGCCCCTGCGACGGAAAACAAAAATTTGGGGGGCAAATACACAGTGCCAGGGGAAGGCTAAAGGCGACGTGCGACGAAGGGCAAGGCTGAAGCGCTGAAGGAAGAGTCAAGAGTCAAGACGCGTTTCGCGTAACGCGGTCACATGCCTCGGTGATTGCCGCAACCTTGTTCTTCCCTCGTCCACAACCATATCGTGGCTCACCTCAATTTCTCACTGGAAGCGGATGGTTCCGGGAACGAAGTGAAATTCATCGAGAACCGACCCTGGTCATTATAATTTCTTTCCTACCCTAGAGTCCATCGAGTCCGCCAAACACCCAGTACACTTCACGGGAGCTACAGCTTTCCGATATATCGACATCCAGGTTCCCCTGCCTTTCAACAATTGAGCCTCTTCCGCTCCCGTCCGCCAGCCTCATCCGTGTGGTTACGTGCGAAAGCCCTGAGAGCCATCTGGCGGTCCGCCCGCTATTTATTGACTGGGAAATTGGGTTGTGTCGGGGCAAGTGGCGGCGGTCCAAGCTCCTCCTCCTCCGGCGCCTTTGCACGAGTGATGCAAGGTTCAAAAGTCATGATGATACGGAGTATAGAGAGGATGGTGAAAGATGTTAGATGGTTGGTGAGTTTTGAAGTGGGTGGTTCGTTGAAAGATAACCACTGAGCCCTTCCCTTTTATACTCGCCCAGCGCGTTGCTCGGCGACACGTGTGACCCTCGTTCATAAGATGCGTCCATTGTTCTATTGTTTTTTGGGTGGCCTTGTCAAATCATTGTTCCTTATCAAACACCCACTGCAATGGCGCTGGGACCTGTCGCCAGACGGGTCCCAGCGCTCAACGCGATACGGTACCGATGATGAGACTCTTAATAAGCCAATTCAGCCGCGTAGAGTACCTGCGCTGAAAAGCGGCAGGGTTCGCTTTTGGGGCAGCTGTCATTTTGTACATCTCCGACCGCCGAGTCAGGACTGACTCCCTCTGAATCGAGTATGGGGCCTATGGGCGCTGATGATTGTCATGGCAACTGTGAGGGTCTGTCTACCTTTGATTTCACACCGCGGTTTGTATTTCGCTGGCGCGCTCTCATTGCTGCCTCAGTTATCGAACTCGAGATTGTGTTCAATCGGCAATACCCGCCTGCCTCTTGTATATATTCGTGATTGACGTTGAACGTCCGTAGTGAGATTTTGGGGTCTGGGTTAAACTGGCGCGCTGTCGGATACTGCGCCACTTCGGCTCTGCGCCATCCTTCGCTGAATCTTTACCGTTAAAATCCACAAGAATCGGGCCGAACATCGGCACTGCATACGCATCACCACATCAGCGGGGATCAGCGGGATTCAGGAGCTTGTGACTTCGACGACGATATGCGCGTCCTCACATTCCTCCCGACTTTGTAACCTTCAAGGAGCTATCTTATCTTCCACGTCTCGGTTTCTCTGCGCATTCACCCTCAATCGGCATGGTCATTGCCTAGCGTACGACGTCGTCGGCCATGCGCTTCTTTCCGCCCTAAACGTCCTTCGATGTCAGTCTCCCGCTGACCGGGGGGCTCATGGGTATGGGTCAGCAGAGCACAATAGGACAGCCTCTGCGAGAAATGTCTCAGGCACTTCATGACCGAGCACATTCACCTCTGGTTGGGCCAGCGTCAAGTTGAAGACGAACGCCATGTTTCGCCGGCATGATCTAGCTGCTAATCTGGCCTTCGCAGCGGGCGAATCTCTTGGCGGATCGCTGGTGTCCAACATTTTGTGTCCTTGCGTTTACTGAGAATCAAACCACATTCATGATGTTGATAGGAACTTGAACGGATTCGCATTCTCGAACGCTGAATCCTAACGGCGGATCGCGCTTGCAATTGCTTAGCATGTCATTGTACAGTGGGACGAAGTGTAACATGCGTTTTCAGGCTCGACATACATTCCGGTACGTGGCAATGCAGGGCTAATGTACTTACTAGTCTCTCATACCATAAACTAGAACTCTTTTTTGAGCGGGATGGACTAGAAATTGTTGATGTGCAGAAAACTCAGGCAGAAATTTGCTTGTCTCTCTATTATTCACGCCGAGTAAAATTGTCACCGAAATTTTCTCCACTTGATCTTCCCACGGTTCAAATGCAGGGCGAGCCCCGTCAACGGCTACAGCCTCATGGAACGGAGATCGATGGAACCAAGATCTATGTATGCAGAGTGCCAATGCTTTTTCTCCTTACAACACGGTCCAGGACAACCGCAATGAAAAGGAACCCTTCACAACAGTCTGGCTGACGTCGGCTTGATTCTTATTTTCGAGTACTAGTCCTTGAGTTGACACCTCTAACACAATGGCGAAAGCGCGGCCGCGGACCTCATCTTCAAGTTTGAAAGTGCAGCAAGCCACATTCCAGGCTTCTCCTCCAAGCCATCCATGTCTAATAATGGAGACGTTCAGCTGTATCCTCAACCCTATACATGTATAGGGTGGTATGATATAAACACGGTGTGCTCCAGTATTGAGCGGTAATGGACTGCGAAGCCGCCTCTGTGTGCAGTGCTACTCGTACCAGACAATAGATGTCTTGGTGTTCAGTTCGGAGAAAAATAATAATTATCGTCGACGACGTGTAAAGAAAGGTCAAAGAGAAACCAAGTTGCGTTGACCTCAAATCGCCCCTGCCATAGCATAGAGGCCGTCCCGATCGCCAGACTCTTCTACCAGTGCACGCAGCTTCCCGTCCTTTATTTTCAGCAACTCTTTCGGGCTATCGAATTCAACCTGGAACGATATGTGTTATTTCGAGTCGAAGAGCAGCGGGGTACAACTCACTATACGTCCCGCGTCGAGGACCATCTGCAAAATCATTAGCCGTGTTAATAAAAGGGACTTGTGAGGCCTCAAACTTACAATCTTGTCTGCATCCATGATAGTCTGCAATCGGTGAGCCACCGTGATTAAAGAGACATCTCCACCCAGCTCTTGACGCAAAGAGTTCTGGATGATCGAATCTGTTGTGTAATCTACACGGACGAATCAGCGCCAACAAGGAAGTTGCCTATTACAAGCAGGTTTACCGATGGCAGAGGTCGCTACATGACGCGAATGAGACAAAGTTGTTTCCGGCATATAAAAACCGACCTTCATCAAGAATCAAAATCTTGCTCTTTCTTACGATTGCTCTACATATATCGTGAGCTGCTATCAGCGAGCAACCAAAAAGAAGACTTCACCTTGCCAGAGCAAAGATCTGCCTCTGTCCTATTGAGAGATTGGATCCTCCCGCAGAGATGGCGCTATCCAAAGTGATTCGGCCCTCGTCCATTTCGCTTTGGAGAGCAAAGAGGCCAGCGGCGCGTAGAGCATAGTTTAACTCCGCATCATCGTATTGACCAAATGGATCAAGGTTCGCTCGCAACGAACCACTGAGCAGCTCAGGCTAGAGGAAACATTAGCTAACGGTGATGAAGCGAGGATCTATAGCACTGACCACTTGGGGGATGATTGTAATGCTTGACCTCAGATCATCTAGGTTCAACTTGGAAGTCTCGAGTCCGTCATACTTCACTGAACCCTCGGTGAGGATGCATCTCAAGAGGGAGAGTGTCAAGGAGCTCTGTCAACCGATCAGCCACCTGTCCGCGTCGCTAACCGGGATGATATACCTTCCCAGACCCGGTACGGCCGACTACGATCGAACTAAATTACAAACAGAATCGAAATCGCAGAAGGAACGCTCACCAATTCCGACTCTTTCTCCGGACTTGATATGGAATGAAATATCGTGCAGCACCTTTGGGCCGTCTTCGGAATATCTAGCTGAAAGACGATCAACTCGGAGATCTCCGCTGGCCGGCCAATAGGCGGGCGGCTTCCCAGTTTCTGTAGGGGGCGGTTCGTGCTCGATATCGATATATCCTTGGATCCGTTCAAGACTAGTAAACGTAAGCGATTTTGAATGAATATATGTGCGTGACTTCACCTGTTGCCTGGTTGAGAACGCGAGTCAGTTGAGTATGAGTGGCGGCATCAAGCAATCTTTTACCTTGTACTTCAAATTCGTTGGTCACTCTCACCTATGGACAATCCGCATCAATAAAGTCAAACGAGCGAGATGATTGGAACACCACTGACAACCCACAAAAGCATTTCTGCGGAGGAATGGGACGATGAGCCGACGAGCAACTCGAAAAAGTCAAAGCCACTCAACGTGTAAACGTGATTGCCATGTTGATGAGAAACCCGGTGTCCCCTGCACGAGTTTTTGTGATATAGACGAGATAGCTAGCAAGCGATGCGGAGAATATTGCGCCCAATATCTCAACGCGCACAGAGATCCATCTGTGCACGACATGCTGAGCGTGAGCTTGCTGAGCAGTGACATGCGCTTACCGATTCAAGTTGTAGTAGTTACGAGCAGCTCTTGTATATCTATCAATCTTAGCGAGCGATTCTGCACTGAATTTGGATTCTGCTCCGAATGCGCGGATCGAAACTGAAGTCTTATCAGTTGACCGACACTGAAAGAATACATAGAAAGAACGAGTACCGATGCCTGAGATAGCTGCGCCGAAGCTTGAAAAACTCTGAGTAAAGAAAACGGATGCCGGAGTGGGAAACATACTGGGCAAGAACGGGCGCCCGAGTGTTCGACATCAATCGCTTGACCGGCAACTGTCCCGCGATGTATATCTGTCCAATCCATGCCCCTATTGCGCCGACGAGGGCACCTGGGAAGAAAAATATGGGAGCATAGATAATAACGGCACCAAATTTCACCTGGATGTCATGGAATGATTTAGTTTAGTTGAATACAGTCCAAGAGTTGTGTGCACCGTCATGGAGACAATCATGGCTGAGAGAGGCCAGAATTGATTAGGTAGGGAGTCGTCAACAGCCCTCACGTCGTTCGTGACACGAGCAGTGATACGGGACGTAGGGGTGACGTCGAGCCATCTAAAGACGCAAACGAAATATTGGGGAATTTGCCAGAAAGGGAAGCAGAAGCGCACCTCAACGGAGCGCTGAGGACCGAATCCATGAGATTTTTGTGTATCACCTTGGACGCTCTCAACTGTCCAAACACAAGGTAGATGAAAGCGGTTGCCATCGCGGTGCTGGAAATAAAAACGATTCCGACTGTTTCCGTTGAGAACACAAAGCATGACAGACGAAGAACAAAACCAACCGAAGATAGACAAATAGCTGCGAAACGGTCAGTATTGAGGTGTGAATGCCTCTTGAAAACAATCTTACAAAACAACATCGACCTCATCAGCAGGGCGTATATCGTACTGCTTGGCCCAGTAGCCCAGCTGCCATGTCCTCGCCGCAACCATGACTTGTTGGAATGAAAGGACACCAAAGAAAAACGTAAAGAAGAAGAAGGGGTGTTTACCGCCCATGGACAGAAGATACATTTTCACTATACGATAATCAATGAAAGCGCTGAAAAGAGAAAAGCAGAAGACGAACAGGCAGAGGCGCTAACATGACCAACTTGGATTTCCTCCGCCACGATGAGTTTCCCATCGGCGGGCTTGTCAGCTGTCGGATCCTCGGTGTCGATCTCCTGATTTATCTTGTCAAGAGCTTGTTCGTCCTTGCGTAACTGAGCTGCTAAGGTACCCCGCTTCGTTACTTCTGAAATGGAGCCTTGGCTGCTAACACGGCCGTCAGACCCGAATGTAACCACAAAGTCCGCAATAGGGCGAGCCAATGCAACATTATGAGTCTAATTTGTAAGTGAGCAAAGAGCAGGCGTCAAAAAAAAAATTCACTCACGACGAGAATAACAGTTCGATCCTCTGGTGGTTTGTCAGCGTGAGAAGTCGATTTGATCGACACAGCCACACACCAATTAGGTCGCCGCCAAAGCACTTTTCAACGATCCATTGTGCGGTGTGGACACTGCGACAACGATGAGAAGGCGATTGTCAAAAGAATAATATACTTGCTCAAGGGCTGCGAGAACATCGTCAAGGAGCAGAATTCCGGCTTTCGAGTACTGTTGCCAGTGAAAAATCGTTACACCGAACTTGAGCATCAGAAAGGACTTACGACAGCCCTGGCAAGCGTAAGGCGCGCTTTTTGACCTCCCGAAAGCGTGAGACCTGTATATGTTCAGTGTTACGAATTCTCAAACCGAAAAAGGTTGACCTTTCTCGCCTACTTCGGTTTGGTCGCCTGCTTGGAAAAGGGCGAGATCGGGTTCCAAGGCGCACTGATAGAGAACCTTCTTGTACCGTTCCGCTTCAAATGGAGTGTCAAAGACAATGTTGGATTTAATCGTTTCGTTGAGTACCCAGGACTCCTGCGCGGCATAGGCCACACCAGAGTCTCGGGGAAGATTATACCAGGAGTCCGGTGTCGACGGAATCCAGTGCATTTCACCTGGAATAATCGCATCAATGATTACCAAATAACAGAACAGTAGGGACCCACCCAATAGCGCCATGAGAAGGGAGGTCTTGCCTGCCGGCAGTTGAGTAAAAGCCTTTTCAAGAATGAAAACAGCCGTACCAGATCCAGTTGGTCCCACTACCAAATTGATGCGCCCGCGCTGGAAAAGAACTTCCCCGTCAATTTTCAACAAGAATTGACGATGCGAGGGTGTGAGCGATCCGTCGGACTCGTTGGACCACGAGAATGTGGCATTGCGGAACCCAATCTGTTCATCTGTCGACGGTTCAACGAAGGATGCTAGGGCCTCCTTGTCGCCAAAGGTGTCCAATAATTCCGTCTGCGTTCGAAGTTGACATCAGCAATTGCCTGTAAAAAATTGTTCGTGGACGCACTTTCTTCAAAAAGTCGTTCACGCGATCCAACTAATAACGTCCGTAAGATCTTTAGAATATAGGCTATCAGAATGCATACCGAGACTTTTCCTATCATCAAGTTGTTCAACCAGTTTGTGATCTGAAACGAAGAGCATAAGCGGATGAAAATCAACTGAACGGCACTTACTTGAGCGATGCTGTCTCTGAAACGCAGCGGACATTCAGAGTCGGGAACTGGGCATGGAATACTACGTACCTCAAAAGATCGAACACGGTCATACTCGAGAATACTTTCGATGCGTTGAGAGGTTGGTGCATGATCAAGGTCTTCGCAAATGATTAGAAAATTAAAGATTTCAACCATGGATAGCCTGACACTAGAAATTGTTTAGCTCGCATATCGGACTTAAGCAGAGGATTCTTACTAGGTTGCATAGGTGAGGGTCATTGTGACAATCTTGACGGTATTCAAAAGTCAATGACGCAGTCGGACGACAAGAAATAATCCTGACAGGGATAAGAAAGCTGCATAGAACCAGAATTAGGAGGAATTTTTTTGAAGAGACGATTCACGCACTTGACAAGGTTGCTAATCATGTCCAGGATACGTCTTCGCCGGATCCAGGTGAGCTCGGAATCTCTCTGTGCTGGATCAGAACCGGACCCTTCGAGACGAGCATCTCATATCATACCTTGTCCCCGATCCTAGCCTTCATCTTTTCCTCCCATCCGAACAATTTAATCTTGACCCAGTGTTAGCAAAGCGCCGGAAAGAATCAACGGTCACGGACCATTCGGAGGACATTCACGGCTACGCGTTGGTGTCAGCATGACTTTAATTTGGAACGGGAAACTACGCACCCTCGCTGACGGACTGAACCCGGTCATCCGTTCGTTTCAATCGCTCTTTTTGTACTGACTGCACGAGCTTCGCCACTGAAAAGTATGTAAGCCAAACGAAGCCAGGCCGAAAAAACAAGGACGAACTGTATCCAGGCACAGGAGCAAGCACGATGATGGAAGCAACACCAACCCAGACGGACCATCCCAATAGAACATAGAGGAACCAGATCCCGACCGCCAACTGAAGGGGAATGTAGATGAGGAGAACTAAAAAGTCTCTGCTATCTGTGATGTTCCCCAAGTCGGTGGTAACTAAATTATTGATCTTTCCAACGAGGCTTCCGTCGGTTTTCTTGGCTTCTGGTTTAGCTTCCTCTTTGACGGGCTTGGACGGTTGCTTGCTGGCAGTCGATTTGATACTGGAAGAGCTCGTCTGAAGAGTCGGGGAGTCACCCTCCGTGCGAGAAGAGCTCTCGCCATTTTCCGGCGTAACAGTTTCGTCTGTGCTATCGACGTCCGACCCGGTGCTGGCCGCCTCGAGCGTGGGAGAATCTGTACCTTTGGTTGCAGCGGTTTCCGCTTTCATACGGATCCGCAAACTGTGAACCGTGAGTTTTGACGCTAAAACGTCGGTTTCCACTTGCCTGTGAGCAAAGACCAATTGCGTGATGATTGCTTCTGTCCGAACAAGAGTGCGGGTCTCAAGGAAAGGGGTAAGTCGAAGATATCACACTTGAAAGTTGTACGCACGTTGATAAAGATATAAATCTGGAATAGGATAGTCCCTGGAAAATATGTGAGATTGATCCGTTTACCCAAGCGACGGCCGTACCAATGATGGGGCCAAGAAAAATCAATGCGATCCAAACCCATGGTCGCACAATTTGCTCGGAACCTTGGTCTAGCGATTCGATATACCTACATGAGGTCAGAAGAGGCGAGAATCGGAGAAGGGTGGCTCATACTGGAGTAGCCGGTTCATGGCGAACGGTCTGCATATAATTAGCACCACCATTTCAAAGTAATAGTCGGAACGACAGTACCCGGAATAATTCGTAGCGACTCTCAGAACGAGGAGACCCGCCAGCATCATGAATTCGCGGTAAAAGACGCGCATCAGTCCGAAGAAAATGTGACGGCTTGATTTGCTGCCAGAAAAGCTGTCCAAGTACTGGGATTGATTAGTCGGTCGTATTTTGACGATATTGGAAAGGACCATACCTTGAAGCTTCGTTTTTTGAGATGTGCGGAGGCATCGGTGTCGCATAAAGGATATAGTTCATCTTCTTGCAGTTGGGATTCACGGTACGCAAGGAAAATGATGTGATCCAAGAAAAAGTAGAAGGCAAACGAAAACATTGAGGCGGTCTGCTCTGGATTGAGGACCGTCATGGGGTTCTTCGATACAAGTCAAAATATGTCGTCGAGAATAAAATAAAATAACCAAGACTCACCGACGGGTCTACGGGGACATATTGCCGGGGTGTGAGGAGGGGAATCGCCACTGCGGTGATAAACAGGAGCACGATTTTGGCCCACAACCGTCGCCCTTCCGCGATATCCGCCGGAGTGCCACGGAAGGTGGCCAAGGGGAGAAGATCCCGATAGACGTAGACGCAGAATGCGAGAAATAAGACGCAATTCACGTGGCTGACGATCCGATGGCGCGACTTTTGGGAATTGACGGAGAGAAAGGCCAAAATCGAGGCGTACAACTAAACCAGGGTCAAATTGAGATGCAAGATAAGTCAGCGAAACTCACATAAGGGACACTGAGAATCGATCCTTCGCGACGCATTCCTCCGTATTCGGGCGCGACTGGCAAGAGAGTCGAAAGGGCGAGTAGTCCCATACAACCGAGCAGACGCGCCACCCTGAACCACAGGATGGCCCCTTTACCAATTCCTGGAGGCGGGGCTTTGTCGTCGGAAATTCCGACGCGTGCCAGCAGAGCGTTAACAGGCTTGAGAGCGAGCGCACGATGAAGGATGAGAATAGACGCTGAGACAGCCGTTGCATATGCGGGGACGAAAAGCAGGTCAATGTCTGGTAAATGGACGTTGACCAAGGCCATAACTGCCTGGGGAACAGGTCCGAAATCCATCCTGCAGGTGGTCGAATGCAGGTGAAGGTGCGCTAAAACGGTCGTGAAGGACCGACCATCCGAGCAGAGATCATGACTCACCTGATACCCCGTGAAACAGGAAGATAAGCGCAGAAAATCCTCGAAAATCCGGCTCGATACTCTCCCTTGTGCATACATACTTACTGCGGCACGAGCGTCCAGTTGAACCTACCACGAGCGGGCAAGTATGCGAACAATTTATGGTTGATCCGCAGACGCGTACACTTGCGCAAACAACGCGTGTTACGTACAGTACTGCGTTCGCGATCCCTCTATGAGAGTCCACGACTTAACTATGCTGTGATTGTATTTTATACCTCAACGAATTTATGCTCGGACCCCGCATGTTGCAGTCGCTCAAAACTTCAGACAGGGAGTCCCCCAAAATTTGAGGCGCTCGATGGAGAGCCACTTACTTAGTAAGTTACTTACCTTGTATTACAGCGGCATGGAGAAGTAGTTCCAACCTGGCGCGTCAAGACCAAGACTGGAGACCAATAGATTGCCACGACATACCATATCTTACATTGATTTCGAACTAAACAGTGAACACAACTGGGTAAAGAAGTTCGAACGAGTCCCAGATTGTTCAAGATCGCGAAACCCTACAAACCCCCTGGAGACTCGGCTGAGAAAAGCTGCATCGGACAGGCGTCAGCAGCATAGATTTGAACAAGAAAAGCAACATACACGAAGGTGGTCGAGATGGGTTGATATCGGTGTGGAGGGGATGGACGACGCGCGCTGGCGGACAGGTAGAGCAGTCGGAGTCGACAAAGTGCAATCGTCCGCGTCCGTGTTGCATTCCGACGACGGGAAGTCAACCGTACGCGGCGGCGCGGAAGAAGGGATCTCAATATCAAGTACACGCGACACTGGATCTTCTCGTCCGTCAAACGAATCTCCAGACAGGTCGGAATCTTCGTCGTCCGAACCCCCGCCTTCAAGTTCAACACGCCATCAGAAGCAGAAAACATCAAGGAATTTAGAGTGTACCTTTCGCGCCGCTGAGCAGGACACCGCCGCCAATAACACGCCACGAAATCGGGAAGTATCCCTTGCGAGTGTTCTCTTCTTTTGCAGATAGCGGCTTCGTAGGGAGCTCGTGCTGCAGCTTAACATGCTCGGGCGACGGTGACGGAAGCTCGTATATCTGGTCTGGATCAGCGTGGATACTGGAGAAAGATGAGCTCGCTGAAGGTGCAAATAAAGACAAAAATATGCTCACAATGTGCAAGCATCGCCGTTTGGACAGACGGTGCCGGGCTTGAAGTATCTACACGGCTTTGCTAAAATAAAATCAGCGAACATCGATTGTACAAGGCAAACTATGGCTCACTCCGGTAGTTCATGAGCCTCTGGCGATCGCGATCGATGGGTGAGCGTGGCGACTGTGGATGGGACGGAAATCCCGGAGAATAGAAGCCTGCCGAGGGCGGAGTCTTGGGACTGAATATGTCGTATATGGGCGCCATCCCGTACGTCGCGGGCACAACGCTCAAGGGCGGTCGGGATGAGTAGGGCAGGAATGGGTCGTCATAAGAAGGGCTCAGATATGAAACGCCTCCGCCTTGAGTGTCAGCCCCGAAATAAGAGCAGTGTTGTCCAGGGACATCGTCGGTGGAGGGCAGAACACCATCATCGGATACGGAGCTTGTTGGGGATGCAGAAGGCGTAGAAGAGTCCATCAGGCTTGCGGGCGGAATTGAGTTTGGTGGAAGCGAATGGGGCGGCGGAACGAACTCGAGCGGGTACCACGGTGTTTGCGCGACGGGCATCCCGTTGAAGTGGCTGTGGACGTACATCGCATAGGGGTTCGTCCCAACGCGCGTCTGAGGTGCATCTGTAGCGAGGCCAAATGCTACGCATCGTCAGTTTCGAATATGATACGCGTTGTGTAGGACTCACGACGGCCGGACAGTGAATTTATATTCTGGAAATCTAGGTGCAAGTTGAATCGACCAACGAGCTATATACCACGACGTACTGACCTTTGAGCAGCGAGTGATCATCCGAGCCGACGCTCGCCTCCCCATGCAAATATTGGCACCAGATCCCGTTGGTACAATTTCCTTGGAGGTAGTATCGACACTGCTTCGGAGGCGGCAGCGACACCGGCGGGTCACCGAAAACGTGCGCAAAATCGCAGTCGTCCTGCGATTTATGAGGGCAGTTTCCCACCTGGAAATACCTGCAGGGCTTGGCTGTAAACTATTGTAAGCTCTCAACATGTCAGCGAATCGATGTGGGCACGTACTATGTCGTTTTTTGTGGGGCGGTTTCTTGGGACTCGAGAGCGCAGGGTAGGTCATGGTCGAGGGAAAGAAGGGAAAGAGCAAGCAGCACAATAGCAAGTCCTGAAGGGGCGGAACTTGCCGATATCCTCGGCTTCAGGCGAAGGAGAAAAAAAGGAAGATCAGGCTTGCAATCAACGGTTCGTCCCTAGCAAGGCTTTATGTTACACTCGGCCAGGGTTGAGACAATGGATCCGAAACAGCTCAAAGGGGAAGAGATCTTGGTAGGTGCGCGTTGAATAGATTCTCTTGGGTGAGGTCGATGAAGGAAAGAACAATATATGTGTCTGGCTTTCCTAACTCAGCGACCCGATCGTGGACACGAAGTTCACTAAAGACAATAACTGGCAGAGATGATCTAAACCCCGTCGCGCGCTATTGTTATTCGTAGCCTGAAGGGAAATCGAAGACAATAAACCCGATGCGTGTTGATCTCAGTCTTATTGTTGAGTTGTCCAGCCGACGAAACCGATAGTTTTCTAGAGACAAGCAATGCGACGCAAAGCATACATCCGGACTTCAGGAATGAATTGACGGCGACGAGCAGGAACGAATCCGCAAGATATTCAAGTCCAGCCGGCAAAGTGAGCTGGGTTTGTGTATGCGGGCTGTATGCGAGGCTCTTGGGGTGATTTCGCCTGTTTATTGTCCCAGTGGAAGTCAAATCTGTGCCGAAATCGCCAGCGGGACGCTTCTGTCCACGAGTGAAGCCTTGTCTTCAATTGTTCGATCGAGTTTCGGAAGAAAGGCCCGATGGGACACGTGCCCTAAACTTGGAGCGGAGTTTGAAATGCCGTTGACGGTTGAACCTTGTTTCCGCACCAACCGTGTATGTAGGACCCACAACCTCAACGGCTTATGGATTGCCTCAAGTATTCCATCACCTGGTATGGAAGCACCCTCACCATGACATCGCACAAAGCATAACTCTCTCAGACTTCAGTTCGTAAATTTCAACCTCAACATCGTTCCACGATGGCCACATGGAGGCTACGTCAGAAACATGATTGTGAAGCCTGGATTGTCATCCAGCATTTTGATGTAGGCGTCGTTCCCTTCTCTCGCGATGTTATGATCACAGCGGGTGGAGCAAGCTCGGCCGACTCGAGCAGGGTCGACGTCGCCTAGAATTTACGTCCAACCGTTCCTGCGTGGGGTATCCAGGCCTGCAACCCCCGTAATAATCTTCCATCACTGGAAGTTCGGTTGTAAATTCGTTCCCTGCTTGAGGGTTAGGTAAACATGTCAACTTCAGATTAACCAATTTCTCACTGAAAAAGGCGACGGCTCTCGGTCATCTTCATTGCCGATGCGATTTCACTCATCGACTACTACATCCCACTCTTCCCAGTGGTAGCTGATGACTCAGGATTCCGGTAGATTCAAATGTTCGAACATTGAGTGTTCTCCCAACCGGAATTCGGAATTCGGCGGAGCGGATGGCCTCTGGACACAAATTCAACCGGGCTGAGGGAATTTCGTCTACAGCCTTGCGCCTTCGCTCAGCTGTATCCAGTGCCTTTGCTTAGGATGCAGCGTGCGAGACTGCAAGTTCGAGTGAAATCCGTAAAAAAAACCCGGTATGGAATCCTTCTCGTTCAACGGGCGAACTTCCGAGTCATGTCCCACAGGCCGTAGCAGAGGTGCCGTACACGACTCTTTCACCGCACACCTACAACACCCCGAGACATAGACCTTGACCGGGCACTGGCAGTACTCAGGCCAAACGAGATCACGTCAACGACGGCCTTTTGATAGTTTTATAAGTTCAACGCCTGAGGCAGTGCCGCGTCAGCTACAACCCTGCGCTCGTAGACAACTGGGACTCAATCTTCGAGGTGATCGTGCACAGGTGATGGCTGACCCGGGGCCGCGCGCACAGGTCACCGGTATTTACCGACCATGTTCAACTTGCCAAACGCTCCACCGCTTTTCTGGGTACTCTTACCCGATTGACTCGTCTCGCCACTGGCACTGTCTGTATGACTGGTGAGGTGAGTCACAACGCCGCTGGGTGTTGATGGGGATCAACGAATCGACAAGGCCACCCCCCCAAAAAAAAATAGAACAATGGACGCGTGTCATGAACCAGCGTAACCCGGAAGCGCCGCTCCAGTATAAGAACCAGGCACTGAGTTGCCATTATCAACGAACTACCCTGTTCAAACCTCGACGACCACCATATTTATGCGCGCTCCCATCCTCTATTTTTGATATTACCATGACTGTTAACTTGGCCTTTACGTCGATCTTGCAAAAGCACCGGAGGAGGAACTCGGCCCGCCGCCACTCGCCCCGACCCAACCCAACTTCCCAGTCAATAAATGAGCCGCGGCCGAGGGAAGGACTTTGGGCGTTCAGCGACCTGAGATAGATGGGAGTAGTATGGCCTGGCAGCCGCAGCGAAGATGGAGGAAGAGAGGAAACGATTTCGCACTTGAGGAAGTGGATCTCACGATGCTAGAAGTCTGGATCTCTGTGGAACTATCGTACTTGGACTTGACTTGGACACAGAACAAATATATTCACCAGTCGCGCTTTCACTGAGGACCGAGGTTCTATTTTTGTTCTATTTGCACTGCCACCGACGCGTCCTTGATCCGCTCATCGTTCTCGCGCCGTGGGTCTCTCAAACCATCCTAAGACTTTGCGCTCGCATAATGTAGAATATACTGCAAAAGCCCAAGCATGTCTATGACGGACGAAAGGTTGCATAAATACAATCCAGATATTTTTTGTCAGTTCTGGAAAGGTTTTTTCCTCGGATCTCAGATTCCTCCTATAGGGCATACAGACATGGTATATAAGCTCAGATTGAGCAACTAGGCGTCCAAAACGATGACTGGTAAGACACCCGTCGATATCGAACACAATTGATGGTCTCGGGATTTCCCGGTACGCGTTCGGTGCGCGTACAAAGGTTCAACTTGGGTAAATGTATATGAATGTCGTTGATAGAGGTGCCTAGTTGTCTGTTAACTGTGTACAATCTCGCGATGGCCTTGCATTCGAATTCATCCAACGATGCAGTGTGTGTTGCAGTCGGCACATTTATTGCTGCATCTGAAACTTCTCGAAGTCGTCGGAGGTCCGAACCAAGACACGACCTTCCAAGCACCTCCTAACACTCCCAGCTGTGGCAAACAGACTGGCTAACTCCCCTGGACCAGGTCGAACTGCCACCGGGAAATACCGGTCACCATCAATCGTGTTGGATATCACCGGTTGGGCAACTGTTCATCGTGTTGGAGGCCTATTCTCCCGATGTTAGGTCGGGACAGCTTGTATACTATACATGAATCGAGTGCAGGCGGAATCGGAGACCTGAGCAAGAAAAACTTCTGGAACTGCCGAAAATTATCTGGATTTCATTTTCGCAACATTTCGTCCGTCATACATGTCCGTTTAGAATGGTTACATTAACTTACGAACGGGAAGTCACCATGTCGCGAAAGTTCCCCGTCGCAGCTTTTTTTGTATCCGAATTTCATCCCACTTCTCCTCGTCAACTCCTTACTCATCTCACAGCCTCACTCACCCGAGTGGTCCAGAGTTCGGAGCGGCGTTGTTTCGGGAAATCAATCTTTAGGTTGGTTTGACAGTGATATTCCCACGACCAGGTCTCTTCTTTACCAGCATCATCTCCACCCACGCGCATTCCCGACACTTACCTGGCTGGCTGGACTTTCAACTTGGGAGGCTACTACTGACTATCTCCGCGCTATCTTCTCCGATCTCGTGCAGCTCCGGGGCGAGGCCGAATCACGCGGCCACCACTGTGATTAAGAGTCGTTGGAGAAAAGGATTCGATTGTGCACCAGTACATCTTGCAGTACATCTTGAGGGTTTCTCTCCTCAAGGGAATGCTGAAGAACCTTTAGATCGTGTCCTCGGCCGAGGATTCCTCTGAAAGATCATGAACGGACTCAGCAAGGTGATCATCTTCATGTCGATCGCAGGGTGTACCGACGCTCTCTGCACAGCAGCTTCCCCACTCAAGACGAATTAGATCAGTATCTACATTTAAAATTTCAAATTGGAGGTTCAGAGCGGGATTGAAGTCCGCATCCTCGCCTCAACGTCGACAACATTCAGGACTTCCCGCCGGGTTTCCATTCAGTCTTGCCGATCTCGCGAAACTCTACCTACTTCAGAGTGGCCCTCCCCGCACGCGTGTTATCTCAGAGGAGCCGCACATTGTTACGGCCGATCATAGTCTTCCATTCGCCAAAGCGCCATGCTATCTGTACGTGCCGCAAGGCAAAAACACAACTGTCATAGTCGACACATCTCGTTCTGTTCTCGATCTTGTGGAACGTTCCCCGTGGAAAAATCCCCTCCCTCCACAAAAACCCGCTTACAAAATAAGACAAGTCGAAGGAAAGGGCTTCGGAATGGTCGCGACGCGACCGATAAAGGCGGGGGAGTTGGTGATCGCCGAGAGGCCATTGTATGTTCAGCGGTTCGATGAAATTGCCCTTCAAAACCCAACGGACTACACACATTTTAACGGACGTCTCATACTCGGCGCCCTCGAAGGTCTTGCCCCTGCATCACAAGATGCACTTCGTGCTCTGAAGAATGTCCAGGGCGCTGAAAACCACGTGCTTTGGGGTATTTTGAAGACCAATGCAATTCAGCACCATATGGATGCTGACTACCAAGGTCCCGATTACGCAGGGCTGTTCCCTTCGATATCTCGCGCAAACCACTCCTGCACCCCGAACCTGCAGTTCATCTTCTCCGCAAACACGTTCGCTGGAGAATTTCGTACGGTGAAAACGGTCGCGCCCAAGGAGGAATTGTGCATGAACTATACCAACGTTCTCGCGCCCCGCTTAATGAGGCAAAGAGACTTGGAACTGCGATATGGCTTCCGGTGTGAATGCACTGCGTGTTCTGCCGGTGGCTCCGAGTCTGACCGTCGCAGGGCGCAAATCTCCGAGGCGATTCAGGTGTTGGAAGCGGCCATGGTTAAAGACGGCCATGCTGGTAATGCACCGATTAGCGCGACGGAGATGGAGGAAGCACTCAAATTAGCGGAGCGGGAGGGTCTGATGGTGAATGCTGCACAGATACTTGTCTATGGGAGTTCTAGGCTGTTGTGGTTGCGAGACATACCACGCGCCAAGCAGTGGTCCGTAGCGGCCGGGAAGAAGATGATGTTGTTCGAGGGCAAGCAGTCGCCGTCTGTCAAGAAGATGTCTGAGGAACTCATCCCACTTCTCAAGAGTTTGGGATCGTAATACTCATGTATTCTGTGCTGATGGTCGCTGGAACTTCATACTTTGTTGTTGTCTACATGAACGCGAATTGAATGACAAGTATCACCTGGAAGAAAAAGTATTACTTCAAGCGAAAGTCTTTCATAGGGGAGAAAACCCAAGTGCTGAAAAGGGAAATCGCTTAGAAGGAACATGGCGCACATATCCAATGGACGATCGCAGCAGCGCTGAAGATCAATTTGTGCAACGTCGGTGTTGCAGCGGGTGGCTTCGAGTGTTACCACTGTACTTGCGCTAGGATATAACGGTACCGGTATTATGGCGAAAGCAACTTGAAGGTCAGCAGAAATTGCTTCGGCTCAGGGATTGCCCAGAGGGTTGAGGCAGAATAATGCACGAAATTTTATTGCGAAGTGAAAGGCAGCACCAAGGGAAAGACCACCAAGTCGCGTGGGAACGCCAGAAAATTGTTGGCTCCCAATGCGAGGGTCCGTCGCGAAAGCGAAAAGAGGACGAGCCGTCCTCGAGCTTGGGGAAGTACCAGAGAAGAAAGAGATGGACGACCAGGTGAGCGCGAGGTCTCGTGGAGGACGACCCGTGAGTGGCCGAGGGCGTTTTCGCGGAGGATGTCGCCGTGCGCCAAAAGAGACAGAATAGTATCATCTGGAGGTGCATTCGCGGAGACGATGTGAAGAGGGACGACACACCCCGCTTGTCCTGTCCATGCTCAACCCATACCACCTACCCGTACCTGTGCTGCCTCCGAGCAGCGCGCCAGGGTTGCGGGACCGCGATCGAAGAGGCTGCAGCTTGCGCTCGCATGTGGGCGTTCTGCTCAGGCATGGTCAAATCTTCAGCTATCTTCAGTCTGCGGGACAAACTGGCGCGTCAAAGATCATTAGTGTGTATGAATCCAAACTACATGTGTATCCATCCCTCTAGTCATAAAGCTGCATTAAATATTCTAAGTAAGCTTGGCATGCAGCCACTCCTCGGCGGCGATGAGCTTTTCATAGCCCTTCTCGCCGGTGAAGCCGCCGACGGTGAGGAGGAAGTGTGCGGCGCAGACGGCGAGCACGACGGCCGTGACGCTGGCGAGCGAGTACATGCGCGGCTCCTGGGGGTCGGCGTCAAAGACGACCTTGGGCTTCTCAAGGTTGATGGCCTTGAAGATGTCGCCGGTGAACTCGAAAACGCGCGACGCCTCGTCCATGACCGCCGCTGCAGAACGCGCGTTCGTTAGTAAGCTCACACGTAAACAGAAACGCACGCCACATACCTTTGACCTCGACGTTGTCGCCCGCGCCCGTGTTCATGCCCGCGCGGAACCAGTCCTTGATGCGCTTCATCTCGCCCTGCGTCGCAGGCTTGGCTGAGCGCAGCTCCTTGAACGCATAGAACGACAGGCCGGACCCGCCCACCGTCAGACCGTACGCCTTGGCCAGCGCACGTTGAATGGTCTGCCCGCCGCTGAGGTCGCCGAGGTAACGCACATATGCGTGGGCGAGCAGCGGGGATGGGTCGGGCGAGTCTGCGATGGCCTGAATGCGTCCGACGTACGTCTGCAGTGCTCGCGGCTGGGCGGCCATCAGGGTAACGTGTATCCGGTGGGATTTCCACGACGCTTCGGGCACACCGAGCAGGTACGCAATGTCGGCAGACAGGTGCGGTGCGCGGGCCAGCAGGGTAGGGTTGTATGTCGGCTCGAGCACCGGGTGGTTCTGGTGTCGCTCCAGACCCCGCTCAAAGGTGCTGTGGCGAAAATTGTTAGCTGACTCACGGCTGGGGGGTAGGGGAGGGCGCACTTGTAGATGTGCCAGAGCATCATGAGGAAGCGGATGTACTCCTCCTTGTCCAGCTCGCCGCGCAGCATGGCTTCAGCGGCGGGGCTCACCTCAATCTCCTCATGCACCTTCTTGGTACCCTCCTTCAGGACATCGGACAGCGGCTGGGAAAGGTCGACGACAGACATATCAGGAAAGCGAGGAAAGCAGGTGAGAAAGCAAAGGAGAGGGCCAAAGGGATTGCGTGTGTAGGGGCGTGGTCAAGCACCGGCTCGAGCGTCTGAAAAGAGGTTGCTGTGGACCAAATCCAGGCCGCCGATCTAATCAGATTGCCATCGCACGCTCGCAAGCCTTCCCTATTCAGGATAGGGTCGCCCAGGAGCCTTAGACTTTGCAGAGACCTGGATGTGTCGACGCATAGCCTGTTTTCCTGGAAGCTCAGAGAGTCTACTAAGACTAATATCCTGGTGGATCAAAAAAAAATCCTTCCTCACACTCAGACAACCAGACTGACTCCCGAGTCCCTGGGATGCAGTCGGCCGGTAGCCGGTTCCCATAGAGTGGAGAAATGTTCGTGGGTTCGAGAGATTATGTTCGGGGAGAGACCATAGTCATTCCTTTGCAAGCGCAGGTCCGATTCGCGAGAAATACAATATTTTGAATTCAGGTCGTATGAGTGATCCGTACTGTACATTATCTTACATCCAACGTGACTATAGCGTGCTCAGCCGGACCAGAACAGTTGGTTTCAGAATACGACTCATGCAACTTGAACCTTGCACGAAAACGAACTGTTGGCCCCTGCGGCAACAGCAGCGTACGCCTTCCGCTGGGTGCCGGAAGCCCCACGTTCCCGTGCGAGGGCATCCTCCTCGTCCTGAAGGCGTCGTGCAAGCAAATAGTCCGCATCACAGCTTTGCGTCGACGTCCCGGCGTCCGAGCTAAAATCCGCAAATCCGCTCACGTCCTCCCACTCCGCGTCATCGTCCACAAACTGGAACTGCGGCTCTTCCCAGAATGCGTCCTCGTCGAGCACTATAACACGGCGCGGGGCCTTCAGCACTTCGAAGTCCTTTGCAACACCTAGACCGGCGCTGTCAGCACGTACACCGGTATGGGTGTTGCGCAAAGCCGAACCTTTCAGTTTCGCGTACCGGGCGATGTCCATGAGCGCCACCTCGCGCTGTGACGATGAATGCGCGAAGGGTGCGTCTCGGTCAGGTTCCCCAACATGGTCTCGATCCACGTCTTCAAGTTTAACGGCCGTCGTCGCGTCCCGCAGATCTGGCCGGAACCCATCGACGCTGGCGGGGCAGATGAAGGTGTTGGCGTTCCAGCGGAAGCCGTCGCGTCGTCCTGGATTGCGGCTGTGCGTGTCCCTTGGCTCGCGGTTTTTATACGATCCCAAATGGGTTGGCATATTGGGCAGTGCAACGAGCGAGAATCAGTTGTGGTTCTGCCGAGAGTGTGACGAGTGCAAAGAAAGGGCCTGTGGGCCTTGGCCGAGTGCTGGCGGTGGAAGACTCCTCTGTATCAGACGGGCCTTTAAACCAAGTCGGATCCGCCGGTATGAGTCAAACGGCGTTTACGGTTTTGTTGGTTCTATCTGACTCGGGAAGATGCATATACTTATCTTAGCTCGGGAACGAATGCTTGACAAAATAGATTCTTGGGGGATCAGCTGAAGGATGGGGGCCGGAGAGACGCTGGGACGCTTCTCGATCGGTCGAGTCTTCCGAAAAAGATTTCGCTCGGGTGGCCACGGAGTCACTCGATTCAAAACAAAAGTCTGGGTGAAACAAAAGTCTGGCAGACGAGCCAGAGACGCGCACGGTTCAAAACTGCAGCCCAACCTGGGCCACCGCGCGTTGATCAAGGGTATCTTGACATTGCTTCTCTCTCAGTGACCCAGGGAGGACAGATGGATTGAGCCTTAGGTATGTATAGGGTATGTGTGCTCTTTTGGGGCATCAGGGCCGCGCTGCCAGCAGGGCTTGAGCTTGAAAGGACCGGTACACGACGGCAGGGGGGCAGACGGCTTTGTGTACATAGAGTAGTACTTCAGGCTCATTGGTGCGCATAAAGCAATTGGTGACAAGGAAATAAGGAGAGAACAACCGCTGGATGGCAAGCTCGAGGCCGAGGTGAACTTGGAAGAAAGAAAGGACGAGCGAAGTGACTATGCCTGTCACGTCACGACGCCTTTCTGCAAAAACTTTCAGTGGCATTCACTTCCTTTGACTTCCTTGCCTCTTCCCTGGGCCTGGATTTTCCTCAAAAAATCGACTTTAAACTCGAGCACCGTTCCGGACGTGTGTGATCCTTTGGCACCTTGATCCGAGCTTGACCTTTTGTTTTCCAGACAATTCGGAAGCGGAGGGAAGATTATTATGGCTCAAGATTCTCGTCGTGTACGGATAGCCGAAATAAAGCTCGAGATTACCCGCCTCCAAGCGGAACTTGATTCCCTCACTGAATCCCTGACCTTTCCCATCCTCACATTGCCGGTCGAAATAACGTCTCAAATATTCGTATACTGTCTACCCGACTCCGACGACGCCCGCGATGTCAGTCCACTCGACGCTCCCCTTGTGTTAGGTCGCGTCTGCTCTACCTGGAGAAACATTGCTCTATCTACCCCGCAGCTATGGACATTTTTGTCCCTTTCTATCGACCGGAATGCTTATTCGCCCACCCTTTTCTCCGCCCTAAAGCAGTGGCTTCTCCGCTCGCGGAACTTCCCTCTCTCAATCCGTTTGCATCACCCCACTTGTGCAAGTGAAGATGTGACCGAAGAAGACGAAAACTGGTGGGAGCACACGAATGATTACATATACCACGCCGTGCCCATTCTTCTTACCCATTATCGCCGGTGGGAAGACGTCGAGTTCAACATGCCCGTTTCGTATCTTCGCGCCCTCGTTAGCGACTCATCCAAACCGACCGAGGAACTTCCGTTCCTTCGTCACCTCACTCTGGGCTCTTCACAGGAGGACTGGGCTGGACCGGACTCCTTAGAAAACCCCGTCACTATATTCATGAACGCGCCTCGGTTGTGGAGTGTTCATCTGATATTGGAACAGAACGAGCTACAACTAATGGACCAAGTCCATTTGCCTTGGGAGCAATTGACCAGTTTTACCGGCACAGCATTCAGCGCACACGACTGCCTCGTCGTTCTCAATCAAGCACCGTCTCTTATTGACTGTGTATTCCACATAACAGATAGCCGTTCGGATGAACCCCTTGTCCACCCGCCCCCACTTGTTCACCTTAAATCGCTCAGACTCGAGTCCGCCGTGGAAAGAGCACGAACTCTTGACATAATTAGGCGCACTACACTCCCCGCGCTCGAATCGCTTGTTCTGGGACGGGTCTCCCATACTACCAGCATGGTCCTCGCTCTCCTCATCGAAAGATCCGAATGCACCCTCCGGCATCTCTCATGCATCTTCCCCACTATTTTGGATTGTCTGGATGACATGCCGCAGCTCTCGACCCTGGAACTCCTCGATTACACGCAATATCAGCTTGTCAAGGTTATCCAATATATGAAAACAGCGCATGTATACGTTCCATATCTCGAGAGCCTCACGATCTCCTGCCGAAGGGAAGGAGTTGAAGGGGATTTCCCCTTCATGACGTTGCTCGTCCTGCTACAGACGTTGTGTAACGAAGGGCGCGCTGCTCCTTTGCGGCGCTTCCGGCTCGTTTGGACGACGTCGCTGCTGCCTTGCAAACCGGATGCGCAGGAGGTTCAGGCGTTCAAGACCTTGCGCGAGATAGGCGTGGACGTCTACGTCGGGACCCAAGGAGAGTCCTGGGTGTAGACTTTCTCAGCAGCGCATGCCTAATGTGAGTGTAATCCTTCCTTCCGGCGACGATGAATCTCATTACATATGATCGTTCCAGTAGAATCGCCGTTCTTCCTTCGCTGTCCCGAACGTAATCGAAGATACGAGTGCCACAAAAACCGTTTTGGGCAATAACATTGCCTTATTTGATTAGTGTAGTATCGTTAGTACTAGACCGTCACGTCTGTGCTCTAACTCGACATCTCTTGTTCAATGCGGATTATTTGACACAAGTACGATACATCCAGCCCGAGAGAGAGTATCGTTCGACAGCAAGGCGAGTGTGAGTAGTCAATAGATAGGTAGATGTAACAAAGTCCATGTGATGCTCATAAAAAAAGAGTGAGAGGTAGCAGGAAGAAATGCACCCAGAGGAGAGAGGAGGGGGGTTTACTGCCGGCGGCCCTCCCAGGGGTTGTGGTACGGGACGTGCTCTTGTTGCGGGGGGTCGTACGGCCGGTCCGGGTTGTACACCGGCGGAGCACCGCCGTTGTACATGGGGGACTGCTGGTACATCTGCGGCTGCCCCGCGCCGGGTGCCGGGAGGTGCAGCGGGCGGTACACACCGCGTTGCTTGGTTCGGTGGCGCCGGATCAGGAATGCGCCAAGGACGAGGAGCACGATCCCGCCGATAGCGGAGGCGGCGATGATGATGTAGGTGGTCCTGGATATCGTGGAGGTGCTACCATTGTCGGTGCTGGGGGATTTCGTTAGGATGCTGATCGTGGTGTCCACGCCGTTGAGGCGGACTTTAACGAAATCCGAGTGCGCTACAGGGGTTGTTAACACCGTTTTAGACCCAGCCGAGAAGTTTGCGTTACCTTCCGCGAGATCAGTCGTAGAGAGGAATTGGATGTAGGGATCCGCTTTGCCTTTGGAGTCCGCAACGAAGTCACCGAAGTTGACCAGGGTGTACACGTTACGCACTGCGCAGAGATGAGTCTTGGATACCGAGGCTGGGTGGAGGAAAAGCACTTACGGAACGCCATGCCAAAAATAATGTCGTAAGTGGGACTCGAGCCCGTGTCAAACGAAACGGGCTGGAACTGGAAGCCTGTGCGTTAGCACGGGCTGCGGAAGTGTGCGCGCGGACGCACCAGTCCAAGGCAGGCATTCTGGCCACTGGAGGTCTTACGGGCGCTCAAACCGAATACAGTCGGATCCCTAGCGCTCGATCAACGGGTGACACCACAAAGGACGGCCGAACTCACGCGGCGGTGTCGAGAGGGTGAACCGGGTACGATTTCCCGCCGAACTTGAGGGTGACGTTGACTTCCTGGGTGCACGGCACGTACCAGATATTGCCAACGGAGGGGTCGTTGACAAGCTCTGCGCCGTTGAACCCGCCGTAAATAGCCTTGGCGACAGAACTGAAAGCGGGTATCAGACTTCAGATCCAGAGTTGGCAGGAGCACACTGACGCGGGAACCTGGGGCAGTGAAAATCCAGTGTCGACAACGACGGTGGCCTGCTTGTTGTTCGAGGTCGAGCTGACTTCGGAGGTGATTGGGATGGAGCCGCCGTCGGGGCCGATGAAACCATTAGCGTCGAGGAGGACCTGGAAGTGCTGATTGGCCTGATTCGAGATCGCGACATCGGTCACAGGTAGTTTGGGCTGGTTCACGATGTCCGTATAGTTGGGCAGTGTCTCGCCCACAGTGAGGTCCCCAGGGAACGTGTCTGTCGGGTCTACGGGGGGAAATGACATCATTATGGGCTGGAGAAGCAGGATATCTGCGACTCACCATCGAGACGTCCCAGAAGGAAGGTGATGTAATTGGGCGTGGATGTGTCCTGAATGAAAATGCTGTCAAGGACAGTGTTTCCTTCGTCCTCGGAGTCGAACTCGTCGTAGACGACAGAGCCTTTGCTGGGCCCAAGCCCAATCAAGCCCTGCCCAACAGGATGGTCGCTATCCGGTGGTACTTCGACTGAAGTGGAATTAGAATCAAGGGTAAATCCTGGGAGCTGGCGACTCACTAAACGCCTGTTTGGGGACAGTGAATCCATTGAAGACCACCGGCGCAGTCTTGACAGGCCCTGTTGCACCGCCAGATGCGTAAGATATGGTGGCCGCCTTTCCGGTATCACTGGCGGCTGAGACGCTACCCGCTACCCAAAGGTCGGAGCTATGATGGCGTCAAAAAATATGAAACAAAGAGGCCTTATAATTTCAAGTACCTTCCGGTGTCGATTAGGACTTCGAAAGAGACGCCGCCGACAGTAATGTTCGTCGTGTATTGAAGATCGGCGGAGTTCTCGAGCGGTGATGATCCCGCGAGGTTGCCCCGTCGTTGCAGTCCCCTCTGTTCGACGGGAATTCGGCGGCCTTCAATTTGGAGTCGTAGAGCGCATGAAAAGTCGGCGAGCAAGACGAAAGCAAGGAGCGAGGCAGGCAATTTTAAAAACATAATGAGAGAAAGAAACCGGGAAAGAACAAGAAACGATTTGCGTGAGAGTTTAATATGTTAGGAGGCAGTGCCTGCCGCCCAAATTTGCCCGCACCGCCCTCTCGGCGCTCACCCCTAAGCGCGTGGTGATTGAGATCAGGATCAGGTCGCAACCGTCCGCAGCGCAGTCACTGCCAGGCTTAGCCTTGGCTTAACTTTCAGTAATCGTGCGGATGTGAGCGTCGTTCCGCTCAATTCTGTTATCCACTGAAGCAGAACACTGAACGTGCTCGGACGCACGAACACCAGGCGCAGGCGTGTACAGGTTTAAGCAGGGTTGAACCTCGAGAATCGGATGTGATCGGTGTTGACTCGCGATGTTTGATCGGGAGGTGCAAATCATTTTGCCTTTCGTTCCTTGAAGCCTTGAACCAGCTTTGGGAAAAAATAATAGAGACCTGCAGAGGGAAACAGTCTTTCGTCTATGCACTTGCCATTGATTACGTCGTACACGCCTATCACCCCTCAATATACGAGCAATTTGTTTCAATTCATGTAAACGTGAAATTGAACAGGAGCAGGGGCTTGTCGATCAGCTAGGCTTCTTGCACCGGTGAGTTGGAAGGCGTGAACGGCGTGAAGAGGCCGACTAGAGACTTTGAAGTGTCGAGATCGTCCGTAACCGCTGTGGAGAAGAAGAAAACGGAGAGGTAGAACTGATGCCAACCGGCAATTGCCGAGCCCCAATTAGGCTTTCCTCTCCCCTCCATCCACCTTGTCTCTCAAGGTCCAATGCACTCGCTAATCCCACTCTCGCTTTTCCTCTCTGTATTTCACGTCGTCCATGGCCTCAAGGCACCTTTTTACGTCCGTACCAGCTCCAGCCCGCCCGCGCACAGACTAGCTCGCCGAGGGGGAGTCCCTATAGCGAATAACGGGAATGCGGCATATATCAGCAACCTGACTCTCGGGGGAGTAACTGTGTCTGTTATATTAGACACCGGCAGGTGCGTGTTTAGGGCTAGTCGGAGGAAACGAGGCTAAGAGGACCAGTTCCGACCTATGGGTCAGCTTCCCTGGCACACCACCATCCTCCACAGACACGGGAAAATCCCTCTCATTAGCCTACGCAGTGGGCTCTGCTTCGGGCGAGTCGCGCTCGTCTTTCGTTTGGGACGAGTTGCTGATTTTTTTTTGCGGCAGGCAATATCCACACTGCGCAACTACAATTCGACAACTTCACAGTGGAGAACCAGGCGTTTTGTACGTGCTCTCAATGGCTTCTTGACCAGGTTTTCAAAGTTCTCGCAACAGTACAAGTCGCCAACTCGAGCTCCTTTTCGTCCGACGCCGCATTTGACGGTGCGTACTATTGCTCGATCAGCGCTGTTGCCATCGGGGCTTCCTCTTCCAGCACACGTTGTTGAGCGCATGGCGGCGCGCGGAAAAGCTTGACTGACACGTCTCAGGACTCATCGGTCTGGGCCCCAATGAAGGCTCGGCAATTATGGCCAAGCTCGACGGCGACGCCGGCGACACGATGCTCAACCGCATATTCCAGCAGAACAAAACCACGGACAACTACATCACATTTATGCTCGACCGAAAGAACGATCCGGGCGAGGTGCGCTTGTCGCGTCTGTACATCTGTCTTGCTCACCATCCATCCAGGCCTTCACAGGCGAGTTCACCATCGGCGAGCCCGTAACGGGCTACGAGAATATCACCAGCCAGACAAAGCTCAACGTCGAAACTGTGCACAAGCTGCTGGACGATCGTGAGCGCGTCGTCTCCTGTAGTGCTGTATGTGCTGACGCACCCACAGAACAGCATTGGCAAGCCCTGACCGACAAAGACAAGACCGTTATTGGCCCAGATGGCAATGTCATTGACATCGCCTCCATCGTGCCCAAGGCCCCCGACGGCCAGATGGTCGCGGTCTTCGACTCTGGGTTCACCTTCAGGTTTGTGTGTGTTCAATGATTCAAGCCTCCGACTGACAGCCTTTACAGCCAGGTGCCGCGCGACATGTCGGACGCCATCTACGGACGGGTGCAGGGCGCGGTCTACGACTCCACGAACGAGTGGTGGACGGTCCCGTGCGGGCAGATGATCAACCTGACCTTCAACTTTGGCGGCATGGCATTCCCAAGTAACTGTCGCTCGTCGAGCTGCCTGAATCGATCTGACCCGGCTTGCAGTACATCCCCTTGACGTCGTCGACGACAACTTCAAGATCTTGGATAAGAGCGGGAACCACGTCTGCATCGGTGCCGTGCGTGCACTCCCGACTTGGATCTCACCCCCATTAACATTTCCGTGCAGTTCCAGCCCATCACCAGCGCGTTCAGTCTGTTCGGTAACTTCGACATGATCATGGGCATGACTTTCCGTGCGTCCACCTATTATTTTCCTTCCCCCATCCTTCCGCTGATCGCGTATCTAGTTCGCAACGCCTACGCACTGCTCAACTTTGGTGACTGGGTCGACGACTCCTCCATCGACCGCGGCGACCCTTTCATCCAACTCCTCCCCACCACCAACGTCGCGGCCGCGCACGCCGACTTTGTCAACGTCCGTCTCGCCGGCGTCGACACCACCGGGGATCCCCAGTACGCCCTCCTCCCCGCGTCCCAGCAACAGCACTCGCCCGTATCCGAGGAGGAGAAGAAGAAGAAGTACGAGGAGATGATCCTCAGCCGCTGGCCGTACATCCTCGTCGGGTCCCTCGTCGGCCTCGCGCTCGTCATTGGGCTCATCGTGTGGCGCTGCTGCTGCCGGCGCAAGGGAAAGGCCGCGCGGGCCAACAAGGGCTTCTTCGAGCAGAAGAGCCAGACGTATCTGCCGCTTCAGGTGCAGGGCGCCGCGCCGGGGCGCCATGAGCAGCAGGGGTACGGAGGGAAGCCCGGGTATGGCTACAGTGGCTGAGGCGGAGGTTGGCACTGGACACGGACGATACACTCTTTTGTCTGCGAGTGGAGGTGGGACTGCTGCAGCGCTGCAGTCGCGCAAGTACCATAAATGTATGCATAATTAAGTTATCACTGCGGCGGGGGCTATACGCTTCCGTTTCGCCAGAACCCTTTTAAGTTGACTCGGCGAGCAATGACCAGGCGAAGTGCCAGGGCGGGAGCGGCCCGGCTCTTGTATCCTACTTACGTGACTAGTCAACTGCCCACGCCTTTCAGTCCTCACGTCAACTTTCCAATTGAGCCCTCAACATTCTCTCTGTCCATACAAGAAGCAAACTCCGATTGCTGCTCAATCGTTGGAGTGTCTCCACCATCGTCTCATGGAATTACCGCTTGAAATCATCGAGTCGATCATCGACGCTGTTGCGAGCGGTATAGACGAGGATCCATGGATGCTCGACAGGTCCCCAGACACTCTAGCAACTCTCAGGTCGTGCGCTCTTGTTGCGCGCAGCCTTCTGTGTCGGAGTCAGATCCATATCTTCTTTGGAATCGCTCTTTGCGGCCAGGAACGCATTCCGCCGTCCCGGCTTTCTACAGTGTTGACGGAGAGCCCCCACCTCGCATCCTATGTCCGAGCGCTCCACTTTGGGTCCAGTTTCTACATTGAGGATCCTATGGCGGCCAGTGTCGCCCACATACTGTCGTCGGTGACCAATCTCGAGCGCCTTGCGATCTTCCCGGGGCCAAATTGGATGCTTGAATCTGTGCGTGATGCATTTCTGCTTGGATTCGCTCTGCCACATCTGCGCCACCTTTCCTTCATGGGCTTTTACTTCGCGGACCTGTTTGCGCTGCAGGAGCGCCTCGCTGCGTGCCCGAGCCTCAAATCGTTCATGATGCACACTATCACCTTCACCAGCGATACCGACCTCACTCAACGTACTAAGGCGTCGCCGCGTCTTGTGCTGGATACGCTGCACCTGTGGTACTTCGACCAGGAAACGATACAGCTGATGCTCGATACATTCACGGCCGTCGATATCACGCACCTGCGCTGGTTGCTCCTCCGCACCGGCCCAGTGGAATCCTTGCTCTCTGCGAACGCGGCGACGGTCCAACGCCTCGATCTCATCATCGAGGACGGTGCGTCTTTTATTTCGCCCCTTCGCCCCCGCGTGTTACTGACTCGGATTCCCCGCGGCACAGACGACATTACCGGCGTGCCCGCTCACGCACTCGCACACACCCACGCCCTGCAAACCCTCAAGCTCGCGATACACTCCCTCTCCGCGCTGAACGTGCTCGTCCGCCAGCTAGGGCCCCTCACGCATCTAAAGGACCTACACACGATTTCCGTCAACGTGACCCAGTGGAACACAACGCCAGCCGAATGGCGGGAGCTCGACGGCCTTCTCGATACTGCCCCGGCGCTGGTGGAGGTGAATGTCTATTCAGGGTTTCATGTCTTTTCCGACGAGCCGGACCCAAAATTTATGCCAGGACTTGCGGCAAGGGGAATCCGGCGGACGTCGACGTCACAGATTGGGTATATGGCAGACTTGCCACCTCAGTGAAGACGGTCCCTCTGCTCGACGTTGCGCCCTTACCACGAATTTTCCCTGGTTCCTCGATTCGACCGTGACAGCTCTGCTTTCCCCTTCTCACTTGATCGAGGGACGTCTATGGACGTCTCTAATTATTCAACTCAATCAGCATGCGTCGACAAAGCTCACTCATCCCTAGTTTGCGGCCCGCAAGATTGAATAGCTCAGTGTATACTATGTACCCGGCGGTGCTGTGGAATGTATGAAATAAGTACCACAACGACAGAATGACGCTCTATGCGTCCTCCACCTCCTCGATCCGCGCGGCTCGGCTCGGCGGGCGCGAGGTGCGGAATTGTCCACTTCTTCGATGAATGCGCCCCCGTTCGCGTTCTTGGGCAAATCCTACCACGGTGTACTCAGTCGAAGGAACAAAAGAATGAAAGGCACGTACAAATCCGAAGAGTTTTGGGAACATCCATATCCCGGGGCTGGCGCCGACGATGCGAATATGAGCCGCACGATCGCGATGCCGAAGAACATACCGATGAGCCCGAGCATGGCCATGCTGAGGTAGTACACGCCCAGCCGCATGATCGTCGACCACAGCGGGACCTGCAGGACCTTTGGTGACGGTGACGCGCGGCCGGCGCGCCATGCTGCACGCGCAGATGAATCGTTTGCCATTCAGCGCACCGACTTTGATGCCGGCTTTCCCGCTGGGCAGGAATATAGCGACCTTTCTCAGGTCTGGCGGTGCTTTTGCTTTTTGCTCCAAGTCTGGTGAAAAATGAAAGACGAATCTGAGCGCGAGATGGAGTCAGAGTTCAAGGGCGATTTCACCGACTGAAGGAATGAGGGTGTGGCCAGAGCTGACCACTGGCAGGGTAGGGTGCCTCTACTTATACGGCGCTCATTTAATTTGCTCGTACAGTTCACACCCGGTCCACGCGGATTCGCGGAAACGCAGCAAAAAAAAATGTTGTCGGTGTAGCGACTGAACAGTGACGAGGCCGGTGCACAGAAACTTCCCATGTAACAGAGATTGCAGATTGCCAAAATAACAGCGAATATACTGTAAGTATGTCAGTACAGGCAGTACGGAGATGGTATTAGTAAGCTTGTGCCACCGACAATATCCGAGTCTCTGGTCAAAATTCGCCTTGAAAAAAGCTACCAACATGCCACTTCTTCGTGGCCTTCTCGACCAGTTCCTCGCCACACTTGGACTGGGCGACGGCATGCGCTCCGAGGGAATGGTAGCGTTTCCACATGACGGTTCAGACGCACAAGTTGCCTGCAGTTACCCCAGGGGCCAGCGACTGAATCTCATTATACCAAACGCTCAAAAAAAAAAAAAAAAACCCAGGGGCCAGCCTGATCATAACGTCCCCTGGGGATCGAGACCCTATGGACATGTAGAGCAGCGTCTTTATTTTGTCTTGAAGGTTCCATAAAGCCTCTGCTGTCCGGTGCAATATGCTGGTCAAGCCTGAGATGGAGTTCAGTTTTGAGTTGCTTTGCGTGAGTTTGTTTTTGATTCAGACGTTGACTGCTAATATCTCTCTCTAAGTTCTCCCTTGTTGGACTGCGACAAACGCTGGTTCTATCGATGATACGGTCACTACGCTGCCCTCATTTGACGTTCAAATCGATGGGGTCGCTCAACTGAACTCGTGTTTTGCCGAGCCGACGCGGACGACATGCTCTCTCCGGTTCTGGGTCAGTCTCTTCCAAGGGAAGACGCGATAATTTCCGTATGAATTGTTGCGACGTGTCTGGGCAGTTGGACGGGCCCTGAAAGCAAGCTGAGGTACGTGTTCGTGACCCGTTCGTGACTCGTCCCTCAATGGTCCCCTCGCTCAGCAAAAGCACAGTGTAGTACCAAGTTTACTTGCTTTTACCGTAAATTGGATTGCGCGGCCGCCGCTTTGTTTCATGTGGCAGACGCGGGCTTATGCGGGTCTCCCGGGCGAAGAACTATGCCGTGACCAGGCATTCAGCATGCCCAGCGCGGCTTCTGCTTCAGACCCACACCCATCACGAACATCGGAACTCCGGCTACTGGCAGCGCTGGTTGAATAGCAGTGCTACTCGCGGCGACATCAGCGCCCAAGGACGGTGGTCTGATTCCATCCACGAGACGGCATATTGCGGCGGTGCGGACAACCTGCATATATGCCGTTGTCCTCCCCGTTCCTCCCCGTTCCTCACCCATCTGCGCCGGTCTCATGTCCCCTCCTTTTGCTTTCTCCTCCCACTTCCCTGACCGCGACCCATGTTTCGATGATCCGTTCAACTCAAGTTCTGCCTGCCGCGTCGTCACGTTAGACATGCTCAAATTTCTAAACATCTCAAACCCCAATGCCTATCTTGCGGCATATTGCTTGAACCCTCCAGTGAGAAAATGCGAACTGTATGCCAAAGCAAGTCTGACCTAGGGGACGTTGGCCATTCAGAGTGATTCTTGCGCATTCGGATACTGTTCTAATCCCGATGTCGCCTCGCCAGCTGTTCGGGCGTCTAGTGAGTATTTTTCATGGCTTGATTTTCAGGCCGCTCATTACTCAAACAGCTTATTTCACAACGGTGGTTTCTTCAATCCTCGTATTGTACTCCCCCGAAAGCGTCGAGGGCTCAGTGAGAGATTCAACTTTGATTAAAATAGCCAACTCATTTATCGGAGAATGCAGTTCTTTTCACAACTGCTCAACGTATATTCCCTAATAATCGCCGCTATATTCTCAATTATTGCTGAACCTTTAGGTTTGGCTACCCAGGAGAACTTGGATTTGGCCCTGATCTTGCTACATGTACAAACAATTTTAGTCAGTCAACTTTACTAATCTCCTGAACACGAACGGGTTCATTTAGAAAGCAAATCCACTCCGTCCGCACTCGATTCGAGCAGGATACCGTGGCAAAGGAACGCTCTTCATAATCCTCCGCCTTCTTCACCTCCATATCTGACTCATTCAGTCCTTGGACAGTTGGCCTTTGGTTGGCCCATTTTCGACAATTAGTCATTTCTGATTTATACTCGGTACCACATCCGAGCGGGCACCGGTGACGTCGGACACGGTCATCATTCAATCAATCACCTTGGCAATGACTCGAAACCTACTTAAGACCTTGCTTCCGCCCTCCACGTCCCTCATGGCCACTCTCTGCGATTTGCCCATATCCACCGGGTTTGACAGCCATTCCGCAGCTTCCTATCTCTCTCGGGACTGGGTCGTTAAATCTGGGCTCTCTACACGTGATTCACAAATTTCTGGGCTCCTAACGCTTCCGTCCGATGTCGGCGTCATCTCGCTGCGCTTGAATAACGTCTCCGTGACTGATTCTCTCTCTGCCGACCTATTACTTGGCCTCGACTGGTTCCACTTTGCTCGGTTCTCTGCGCCCGAACTCGTGGTGCATCTGGATTCTGGCTCTCTTGACCTCCGACACCCATTGACTCACATTGGTCCGTTCACCGGTCCGTTTTTTTTTAACCTTCTTGCCGCTGGTGTACTGGACTGACTCGCCTATTCCTAGTCACCCCCGCCGTTACACCGGGGCTCCGGGGAAGCGCTCGCGTCGAGCACTCGTCCCTCCCATCAGTCTCTTTGGGCAACTCTGATGTGGTACCTGCCCCCTCGTCGATGCTACGTACGCGTGGTATCGATGTTGCAGCTGCTTCAACGCATGCATCCCGGACACCCCGTTCGCGGGGGGTCCAAACATCTCGCACGCGAGGTGTTACACCCATAAACGATGATCTTATAAATGATAACCCCATACCCATTGATGAACCTGCAAATGACTCGTGCCTCGGCGACCCCTTTGTACATCTTACTATGACTGAAAAAAAAACTGTTGTCTGCCTTCTTGTTCGTGATAGGGTGGTTCCTCTTTCGACTTTGAGAAAAATGGTTTCTCGACATACACAAATAACGGAAAGAGAGTTGGGTGAAAGACGCAAAAAAACAGGGGACACGTTGCGCACAGAATTCCTTGCTCATCGCTGTGGCGAGGGTTGCATGTTCTTGAAGTCAGAAGCTATGCTGGCTGGCCTTAATCCAAGGCTGCTTTCACCCAGTGAGTTGCAACAGTGTGAATTGATCCTTGGGCTTCAATCCAAATCTCGTAAAAGAAAGTCCGCCGCCCCGGAGCGTGATGTCGAAAAGCGTCCACGTCTATCTACTGAGGCACTCTTCCCCATCATATTATCCCAGGGTGAGAAGGACCAGATTGTTCGCGAGTTTCGCCAGGCCACTAACAACAACTCGTTGAGGCGGTATGAATGTTCATTCTGTGGTACATTTGAGCTGGTAATCAATATCAAAATAAGGGCTGTAAATGAGCTTGATATCTCCCTGCTTGAACGAGCAGTACTTGAACTCCGAATCATATCCCGTCAGCCTAGAATCGAATCATTCAGCCCATCCTCCCAGGTCGATGGTTTTTATGTACTATGCCACCTCTGTAACTCTGCTGTGAGCAAAAATCGGTTCTGTTCAATTCCTTTACGTAGCTACGCGAATGGGCTTTGGATCGGAGAAGTGCCCGAAGAGCTGCTGGATCTCACCTTCTTGGAAGAGCAATGTATCGCCCGGGCCCGAGCAACGAGATGCATGTACAAGCTCACCCTAGGACCCACCGGACAGCTTGGTGCTCGGGGAAATGTTTGTATATTGCCCCAGGACACGACGTCTTTCATGTCCGCCATGCCGGTTCCGTTGTTCGTGCTACGGGATGAGATCTGCGTCATTCTTGTTGGGTCCCCCGACACCGAAGTCAGTCATGACATGTTGAAAAAATCCCCGCTGCTCGTGCGTCGAGAAAAGATTCGAACCGCTCTATTTTGGCTGATTGAAAATAACCCGCTCTACGCAGACCTGGACAAAAATGCTGTGCTTGATAATTCGGAGGAATACCCAGTGCACGATTGTCCTCTTGCGGTTACTGATTTCCTCCGTACAAACTCGGCGAATAACCAAGGATCATCCTATACATCGTATTCAGATCAGGCGAACACTGAGTTATTCGAGCAAGCTAACACTTTTGAACTCACTTCTTCAACACTCGTAGACGCTGACAATATCGCATCAACCTATCAGCGTAGGAAGCTTGATGCACTCCGGAAGTTGAAGACCCAAGAAGCTGGATTCGTGAAGTTCCCGTCTGGAAATCCACCGCTATCGACCTCAAAAAATCCGCGGGTATTTGGATGGCTGTGGCCGACTCTCTTTCCTTACGGTGTTGGAATGGTAGACAACAACAATGTAAGAATTTCGCCAGATGTTCCCTTTCATCAAGTTGATACTTCACCACACGTTCAACATCTTTTGAGTCTGAGAGATCGCCGTTTTCAAGTCCACAAATCCTTCATTTTTGTTATGAGCAACATTATTCAGCGACGCAAGTCATCATTCCAAGCTCGCCTTGCTACGAACCGTTCATGGTTCCCGGTGGTACAAGATTTAATGCAAAAGATTGACGCCCAATGCATGGATAGCTATCAGGCTAAGCTTGATAAGAGTCCGTTCGCAAAAGCTGAGAGTGAAGGAGAAAAGGCAGCAGCCAAAGTGATGAAATATATCAGCTACGTCTCAGATCATATCCCTGGGTCTGTGGGGGACGTGAACAGTATGAAGCAAGAAATGCACGGCAAAGTTATTGTGGAGGGCAGGAGAACTTGGATTTGGCCCTGATCTTGCTACATGTACAAACAATTTTAGTCAGTCAACTTTACTAATCTCCTGAACACGAACGGGTTCATTTAGAAAGCAAATCCACTCCGTCCGCACTCGATTCGAGCAGGATACCGTGGCAAAGGAACGCTCTTCATAATCCTCCGCCTTCTTCACCTCCATATCTGACTCATTCAGTCCTTGGACAGTTGGCCTTTGGTTGGCCCATTTTCGACAATTAGTCATTTCTGATTTATACTCGGTACCACATCCGAGCGGGCACCGGTGACGTCGGACACGGTCATCATTCAATCAATCACCTTGGCAATGACTCGAAACCTACTTAAGACCTTGCTTCCGCCCTCCACGTCCCTCATGGCCACTCTCTGCGATTTGCCCATATCCACCGGGTTTGACAGCCATTCCGCAGCTTCCTATCTCTCTCGGGACTGGGTCGTTAAATCTGGGCTCTCTACACGTGATTCACAAATTTCTGGGCTCCTAACGCTTCCGTCCGATGTCGGCGTCATCTCGCTGCGCTTGAATAACGTCTCCGTGACTGATTCTCTCTCTGCCGACCTATTACTTGGCCTCGACTGGTTCCACTTTGCTCGGTTCTCTGCGCCCGAACTCGTGGTGCATCTGGATTCTGGCTCTCTTGACCTCCGACACCCATTGACTCACATTGGTCCGTTCACCGGTCCGTTTTTTTTTAACCTTCTTGCCGCTGGTGTACTGGACTGACTCGCCTATTCCTAGTCACCCCCGCCGTTACACCGGGGCTCCGGGGAAGCGCTCGCGTCGAGCACTCGTCCCTCCCATCAGTCTCTTTGGGCAACTCTGATGTGGTACCTGCCCCCTCGTCGATGCTACGTACGCGTGGTATCGATGTTGCAGCTGCTTCAACGCATGCATCCCGGACACCCCGTTCGCGGGGGGTCCAAACATCTCGCACGCGAGGTGTTACACCCATAAACGATGATCTTATAAATGATAACCCCATACCCATTGATGAACCTGCAAATGACTCGTGCCTCGGCGACCCCTTTGTACATCTTACTATGACTGAAAAAAAAACTGTTGTCTGCCTTCTTGTTCGTGATAGGGTGGTTCCTCTTTCGACTTTGAGAAAAATGGTTTCTCGACATACACAAATAACGGAAAGAGAGTTGGGTGAAAGACGCAAAAAAACAGGGGACACGTTGCGCACAGAATTCCTTGCTCATCGCTGTGGCGAGGGTTGCATGTTCTTGAAGTCAGAAGCTATGCTGGCTGGCCTTAATCCAAGGCTGCTTTCACCCAGTGAGTTGCAACAGTGTGAATTGATCCTTGGGCTTCAATCCAAATCTCGTAAAAGAAAGTCCGCCGCCCCGGAGCGTGATGTCGAAAAGCGTCCACGTCTATCTACTGAGGCACTCTTCCCCATCATATTATCCCAGGGTGAGAAGGACCAGATTGTTCGCGAGTTTCGCCAGGCCACTAACAACAACTCGTTGAGGCGGTATGAATGTTCATTCTGTGGTACATTTGAGCTGGTAATCAATATCAAAATAAGGGCTGTAAATGAGCTTGATATCTCCCTGCTTGAACGAGCAGTACTTGAACTCCGAATCATATCCCGTCAGCCTAGAATCGAATCATTCAGCCCATCCTCCCAGGTCGATGGTTTTTATGTACTATGCCACCTCTGTAACTCTGCTGTGAGCAAAAATCGGTTCTGTTCAATTCCTTTACGTAGCTACGCGAATGGGCTTTGGATCGGAGAAGTGCCCGAAGAGCTGCTGGATCTCACCTTCTTGGAAGAGCAATGTATCGCCCGGGCCCGAGCAACGAGATGCATGTACAAGCTCACCCTAGGACCCACCGGACAGCTTGGTGCTCGGGGAAATGTTTGTATATTGCCCCAGGACACGACGTCTTTCATGTCCGCCATGCCGGTTCCGTTGTTCGTGCTACGGGATGAGATCTGCGTCATTCTTGTTGGGTCCCCCGACACCGAAGTCAGTCATGACATGTTGAAAAAATCCCCGCTGCTCGTGCGTCGAGAAAAGATTCGAACCGCTCTATTTTGGCTGATTGAAAATAACCCGCTCTACGCAGACCTGGACAAAAATGCTGTGCTTGATAATTCGGAGGAATACCCAGTGCACGATTGTCCTCTTGCGGTTACTGATTTCCTCCGTACAAACTCGGCGAATAACCAAGGATCATCCTATACATCGTATTCAGATCAGGCGAACACTGAGTTATTCGAGCAAGCTAACACTTTTGAACTCACTTCTTCAACACTCGTAGACGCTGACAATATCGCATCAACCTATCAGCGTAGGAAGCTTGATGCACTCCGGAAGTTGAAGACCCAAGAAGCTGGATTCGTGAAGTTCCCGTCTGGAAATCCACCGCTATCGACCTCAAAAAATCCGCGGGTATTTGGATGGCTGTGGCCGACTCTCTTTCCTTACGGTGTTGGAATGGTAGACAACAACAATGTAAGAATTTCGCCAGATGTTCCCTTTCATCAAGTTGATACTTCACCACACGTTCAACATCTTTTGAGTCTGAGAGATCGCCGTTTTCAAGTCCACAAATCCTTCATTTTTGTTATGAGCAACATTATTCAGCGACGCAAGTCATCATTCCAAGCTCGCCTTGCTACGAACCGTTCATGGTTCCCGGTGGTACAAGATTTAATGCAAAAGATTGACGCCCAATGCATGGATAGCTATCAGGCTAAGCTTGATAAGAGTCCGTTCGCAAAAGCTGAGAGTGAAGGAGAAAAGGCAGCAGCCAAAGTGATGAAATATATCAGCTACGTCTCAGATCATATCCCTGGGTCTGTGGGGGACGTGAACAGTATGAAGCAAGAAATGCACGGCAAAGTTATTGTGGAGGGCCTGCCGCACTTCTTCGCCACGGTCAACTTTGCGGACTCGCACAATCCAATTGCACAAGTACTAGCCGGACGGGAGATTGATTTAGACAAGATCTTCGATGCACTGGAAGGCACGAGCAAGGAGCCAAGTATCCGGGCCAAGACATTGGCCGAAAATCCGGTAGCTGGTGCTGAGTTCTTCCACTTGATGATGACAAAGTTCCTCGATATAATTTTGGGTACGAAAAGGGAGTCAAAAATTGGTGTCCTTGGCAAGGTCAAAGGGTGGTACGCAGTTATTGAAGCGCAGATTCGTGGTTCATTGCACGGGCATTTGTTAATCTGGAGCGACGATGCTCCTGCTTCACCTTTAGACATGAAAGAACGCATGAATTCAGACGCCGCCTTCAAGGAGAAGTTAACTGCATGGTACGATGATATTATCTGTCAGAGCTTTCCGGAGAACACAGTTCCTTATATTCCGACCGACGGTGCTCCGAAGCAAGTCCCCGTTCTCAGTCGTCCTTTGAACCCGGATTCCCCTGATTATGAGCAGAAGCGGAACCAACACCACCGGGATCTCTGTGAGACAACCGGGCTAGTGCACGGGCACAATGCGACGTGCTTCAAGTATATTCCGAGGCGCATTCACTCTCTGATTGACCCAGACAAGGATTGTAGGTTTGAACTTCCTCGTCCTCTTGCTGAACACACACATTTCGATGATGATGAGGATCTTGTAATACGGTGCAAAAACGGCAACTTGAATGGTCACAATCCAACAGCTACTCTCTGTCTTGGTTGCAACACGGACCTCAAGCAGACAGCGTCTGGCTCGGTTGCAATGGCTATGGTTGAATACATGTGCAATTACACAATAAAACTGCAGTTGGACACCGCTGTCGTGTTTTCTGCTCTCTGTGCATCAATAAAGACACTCCAGAATAAGCCTCCTCAGGACGTCGATGGAAAGACCGACAACTCTGAAATGGCGCGGTTGATGATGGTTAAAACAACAAATTCCTTAGTTGGCAAACGCGAACTCACGGGCCAGCAAACAGCGAGTCTTTTACTTGGCCGGAAGAACAACTACACGTCGGACGAGTATCATGAGTACTGGTGGTCGTCTATGCTCCGAGATGTTGCGCGGGATGTTTTCACCGCTGCCCCTGAGGATTCCTGTGCGCATTCACAAACAGCAACGGAAGAGGTTGGACACGAAGCTCTGGATTTTGATTTGGATGAGGTGCAACGCATGAATATTCCGGATGACGAAGACGATGGAATGATGCTGCTCACGTCAGAGAACCTCGATAAAGCTCCTGATTCACAGCCCGGCGATGATAGTACGCGGGAGAAGAAATATTCACACCTGTTCAGTGATGTGTTCTATCGTCCGTCGGAGTTGGATTCAATGTGTGCCTGGGATATGTTCCGAAAATATGTGAAAGAGAAGAAGCCGAAATCGAAGACTCAGCGAAAGACATATCTGAATTTCAAGCCAGGACATCCCCAGTATACCACCCACTGCTTGAAAAAGCTGGATGCACCCGCAATCCCCGTGCTAATGGGTTACCGTATTCCGCGGAACGACTCGCACGATGATCAAACAAAGTATGCTGTAATTATCCTCACTTTGTTCAAGGTCTGGTCGGACATGAAATCTTCTCCTCTTAAGTCGCCAGAATTAGGTTGGGTAGATGCCTTCAAGATGTTGAAACCATCCATGTTGCCCGAGCACGCCAGAGTTGTTCTCAACATGCAACTCCTATATCAGACCCGAGACGCGAAGTTTGACTTCGCCGCAAAGCGTAATAAGCGACTCGGTGAGTTGACAAGGATGTCGAAGAATTCAGGAATTGAGGACGAGGAGCAGGGTGATGACGAGTATGATCCTGTGTGGGAAAACGCTATGCAGACTGCGATGGATCCAGACGAAGTGGATCCAGATGGCACGGCATTTACCAAGAACACGAGGGCAACCCGAGATGCGCAGCAGATCGTTTTACAAGCAAGTACTGTCGGTTTTTATTGCGTGAAAAATACACCTGACACTGAAACACGCACCAAGTTTGGGCTGGGATCAAGGCTCGGAGATGAGGACGACATTCTCAACGCAAGTGCGGCCGCAAAAGATCTACTGAGGGAGAAAGATTTACTTATCAAGCGTCGTCTGAGGGCTGCAGAGGGTAACACCGATCGGAACCCCCAATATTCTCCAACATCCGTGAGGATACCTCAAGCGCTTTGCACAACATTGGCGGAGGAAGCAAATAGAGCACGTGAGTTGTATGAAAGGACACGCTTTCACGCCGACTCACGATCAGAGTGGAACTCTTTGCGCCCGTACCAGCAGTTGTGTCTTGCGCTAATCATCAAACACACCCTGAACGACGAACAGACTCGTGCATTCCTGATATTGGCGGATAAAATCGGTCGCGAGCTCGACACAGGCAAGAAAAGCCCACCTACATCCCTCCTCTGTACCGGTCCAGGTGGAACAGGAAAGTCAGTAATTTTTGGAGCATGGAAGGAATTCTATGACATTACCGGGCATACTGAACGCCTTCGTTTGACAGCACCAACCGGGGTTGTTGCGAGCGATATCGGTGGTTGTACAATTCATTCCGAAGCAAGCTTACGAGTTGCGCCTGCCAAAATGAAGTCAATACCGAGTTTACGCAAAAATCTGGAAGAACGAATCTCGCCATTAGAGACTTTGATCCTGGATGAAGTCTATTTCTTGAGTGCGCAAGACCTTGCTCGGCTGTCCGAATACTTATGCATGGGGAAGGGTGTCACCGACTCTATATGTGGCGGTCTGAATTGGGCCACTTGTGGTGATCCTTGCCAACTACCGCCACCGGGTGGGAATTCTTTATTCGCTCGTGAACTCGTTCAATGTCATATCAATAACAACCTGAATGACCTACACGAGAAGATCCGCCAGGAAGTGAAAGGAATACAAGTCTGGCACCAAGTTGAGCATGTTGTTGTACTTGAAGAGATCATGCGGCAAAAGGGAGACCCGTTGTTGATCAGCATTCTCAAGCGGTTGAGGAAAGGCACATGCACCGAGGATGACAAGGACATTCTGGACAAATATGTGTTATCGAATGCAGCGTGCAGCGAAGCAACCAAGGGACTCACGGATATCACTAGATGGATCAACGACCCGGCACATGCGTGTCCGTTGATTGTGTATACCAATGCTGCACGGGATCGTCACAATAGCAATATGGCTGAGGCCTTCGCTACTGCGACGGGCCAAGACTGCCATGTCTACCACTCTCGTGACACGAGGGGACGTGGCCGGAAGCGCAAAACGCTTACCGGCCTGGTGGCCGAGGCTGCGTGGTCAGTCCCGGTGAAAGAGGCCAATGACCTTGGCGGCAAGGTATTAGTTTATTTCTCCCCATGGTTTCATTAGCTCTCATTGCTCACCGAATACCCGAGGTCCCGTACATGCCCGGAATGGCGGTTTTTTGCACCGAAAATCTGGCGACGGAACTCGGGATCTCCAACGGCAGTCCAGGAACACTGGTGTCCATTGTTTACGAGGAGACCGACGGGCGCCGCTACGCGATATCAGCGGAAGTCGACTTCAGAGCATACAAAAACAGTGACCCAGACGCACCACATCCTCAGCGGGTAACACTCAAACCCATCACCAACACTATCCACTTCCGCCTGCCCAACTCGGAGAAAACCTATAGCGCGACACGTTCCCAGTTGCCGCTCATTCCCGCTTTTGCGTTCACCTCACACAATGCGCAAGGCCGCTCACTCGATGTTTGCTGCATCGATCTGGCAAGCTGCCCGACAATACAGAGCGCATATGTCATGCTATCGCGTGTGCGATCGCTCAAAGGGCTGTGCATTCTTCGTCCATTCAAATTGGACCGCATACAGAACCACATTTCACAAGAATTGCGAGAGGAGCTGAAACGTACCGAGCTCAAGGCCGAAAAAACGAAGGCTTATGCTCGTGAGCGGTTGTCCTGGTTTTATGACGTGGTTCCAGAGGGACAGGTCAGGCTCTTGACTGACCCGGAGTCGACGATCCTCGAAGGCTTCGACATCGAAACGGCCATGATTATGCCTCGGATCTGACAGGTACGACTTAATCTGAGTGATCAAGAGACCAAAGTCCGACTAAATCTCTGCTTTCAGCAATTATGGGAACATTCCAGTCAGACTCACATCCGCACCAGTGTAGCTAAAAAAACATTATCCCAACGTTATCCGCCACCTTAGCAGCGTCTCTGACTCTTCACTTTTGCTCCGCATAGCATACCAGGGTTGAATTCTGATGTACTAGATCATCTCAAAGTAGCCATTCCATGAAATTAGACGCGATGTATCGGCGAGTCATGGCGGTTGTGTGGAAGCTGAGTCGTCACACTGTTACAGTCACAGTGATGGCAGGCTAAAAGTTTGTGAATTCAATTGTGGTCTACCACATGTCGAGGAGCTCTAAAAAACGAATCAGTAAATTAATATGGCGGGCATTATGATTTGTGGCGCAGCGATGAGCCATCCAGATAACACCCCCCATGTTTTATGATTTTTTTAGGCGAATTCCAACTAGTCTCTTATAAACAGACGCTACAACAAAAATGAGCTCGTACCTCGCTTGTTGTAAATTCCAACAGTGTTCAGATAACGTAAGAGTTTGATTGAACCAGGCTAAAGGTTCAGCACCCGCCTCGAAGAGGCCTAATCCCACGTCATCCACCGTAATCTCACCAAACCCCATACCGCCGTTGCTCTGAGCCTCGCCGCCTCTCCGCTCAGCATCTACCTCATCATATACGTGATTCGCAGTATCATTGGGAACCAAAATCGACTCCAGACAGTCTTCGGGAAAGGGAGATGGTTGAACCGCTTCGCCGTATTTACACTCGTGCCAGTCTGGCTTGCCGTCCTCGTGTTCTCAGCTCTGCCTGAGGGTGCCTGGCACTTCGAACAGAGGGCCTGCGACGATGTCGTTGCGGGCGGCCGAGTCATTCGTGTCTTTTTCGAGCCATTTCTGGGGCTCTTCGAAGACTACCCGGAATCCGCGGCGGTGATCTTCGGGGTCTTTGCAATGGCCTGGGGGACATGCATATACCTGCAGCGACACGAGATTTGGAAAAAGAAGAACAAGAAACTCCCGTTGCGGCGAGTCTGGTGAGTCTTTCTTAAGTCGCACAACACATAAGGACCTCATCCATTTGAAGGCGGAAGGTCGTGGACGCATACCCATTCCTCCAATTTTGCACCGTAATTTTCTTTCCCCATTTCTTTTGGTGCATCAACATCGAAGTAGGGATTATAAAGCTATTGAACCGCGAGTCGTTTACCTTCACGTATGGGCAGGTAATAACTTCTCCCTCCGTTGCGTTCGCCTTCTGAACGACAAACATCTAGCTGTTGGCTCTGTTGGTCACCATTCCGCCGCTGATTCAAGTTTCCCTTCTTCTACCCCGGCTGCTTCAGTGGTTCATCGACCTCACCTGGATTCGGCTTCTCACTTGCCGTCGCAACAGTCGTCCTGTCCGACGCCGTGATCGGAGGACTGAATCTTCTGAATCCACCTTGCCACTTGTTGCGCCAAAGTCGAAACTGTACGACTCCCCAGACTTCCAGTTGGAGTCTAAAAATGTCTCGCCCTGACAGTAGACAATTTTTCTGGAACGTTCGTGGATGCGAATCGAGTTAGACGGCAATCTGCGGCATTTGGATCCGGCAACAACGGGTCCGCATCACTGTGTCCAAGAGTCGTGCAAATCCAGACTGAAACACGCTCTGGGACGGTCCAAGTCCAACCCGCCGGCGGAATTCAATGCACCACCGAATTCGTTCGATTTAATGTCATCGGTGTGCTTAGTCCCTCAATCTACTCGAGATTCGGACTGTTTCAAGATTAATATTTGTGGAGACTGTGTGCGTTTCCCTGTCCAGTGTCTAGATCCGCGACGGTTGCCGTCGGCCAGGACTGATATCGGATTTTCGGACCAAGCCCGAATGTTGTTCTGTTAATTACTTACTTACGCCAAGGTGCGGTCTTCTGGCTCCCGTAAGCGCTGAGTAATTGCCAGAGATCGCCTGAACCTGGACGTTAACGCAGCCAATCCTTAGTACTTGGAGGTTCTGGGCTATTCTGGGGTGACTGGTGCCTATGAAAAGATGAGATGATCAAAAGCTGATCGGCAACTTGAACCATGTCAAATCCTAATTTGGACAACGCCGCTTCTACTTGCGAGTGAGATTCACATCGAGCTTAGCTTTAACTTTACCTTACTCTTCCCAGCTTATCTTGTTTCTGTCGCCGTAAGCTGCCGGACAATTTCGCGATATCTCAATGCCAGGAACGCAATAGTTGGCCATTCGAGTCATTTCATTTTTGGCTGACGGAGCACCGTCTTGGTAATTCTAACCCAAGATCACGCACAGACACATGGGGCTAAAATATCTGCGGAGGTACTCAACCCTTAAGAAGTGACTCTTCGCATATACGACCCACATTTCTGTGCCACTTATGGAGCCTGAATTCTCTGCGTGTGCCCTCCCGCTCTATTCGCCTTCCCATCCTTCGCCATGCTACTCGCTCGACCCAGCGTGCGACGAGACAAGACTGCACTTGTCTCCGACCCGAACGGGGACACGTCTCCTTCCCACTGGTATATTCACCAAGGCCTGTGGCTCAGCCACGGTCGTGCTGCTCGATCAGGACTCGACCGCGCGTGTTCCATCGTACGGACGGAGAGGGTCGGTCAAAGGCTCACTAATTCTGGAGCAAGACGCGAATCTTGTTTGCGAAGTTGTGGCAAAGGTGTGTCGTCCCTTCTGTGGGTCCATAACATGCCAATAATGGTATTCATACTTTACAGCTGGAAGGCAGGCTCGGAATAACGACCACAGAATCCGGTGCCATAACTTACAAGGTGCTCAAGAATACGTACCCTCTTTGGTGTTCGAGTTCGTCCTCTTCAGCGTTCCCTGGAACTATTGACTTCACATGCAATTTTCCGGCCTCGTTCTCGCACCACGGTAACGACTATCCCCTGCCGCCATCATATATCGCTAGATTCCCCGGGTTTCCGTCTCTCTTCGCCAAATGCACCTACAGCCTGACCATCTCCATCACTAAGGATCGCCGGTTGGGATTCCTGTCCAAAACAAAGCTGTATGTGAATGCAGCTCTTTTGGAGGATGCTAACGGATCCAGAATAGAATCTACATTCCGATCGAATACAAACCTCAAAATTCTCCGGCTCAGGGAATATCCCGAACCCCGTTCTTTCTTTCTGCAGTAAAACTAATGCCGGAAGAATGGCACCAGTCGTCGTTTGTAATGAACCCCCGCTGCTCCTCAACCCTCTCTGCCATCCAATGTCAAGTCCGTATACTAAGATACTCATCCTCCCTATTGCCACTCATGTGGTACAGGCATTCATCCCGTCCGTCAAAGTATTTGGGCTCTCCGACACTATACCGCTTCACGTACAGCTGTCCGGTCCTCTCCTGTCGCTGCGGGAATTGATCCTGCCGTCCAGCTCAACTCCCGGCGACGACGGAGGACATACCCCTCTGCGCGTATACCTGACTCGCATGGTCTCGTTTGAATACCGCGGCAAAGCGACATGGCGTGTCCAAAGGACCGGCCAGGGGCATTTCCGACCACTTCCCCCGACGGTCGACTTTGACTGCGACTGCCACTACGATCCAGCGTGTGATCCGTGCGACACGTGCGTGGAGGTGCTTGACTGGGACGGCGAAGTCAAATGCGATCCGACCGTCACCGTCGGCGGGTTCCAAGCAGCGGGGATCACCGTGAAGGTCCGCGTCCAACTCCGTTTCCATTTTTTTCACGTCTTAGTTATTGGCGCAGGACTTTATTACCCTGGAAATCGTTCCCCTGAAAGGCGTTTCGTCTTCCCTGCTGAAGATCCAACACGCCATCCCAATACGTTTCGTTACGGATACGTTCAACGAGCCTGAATGAGAAACCATCACATTGCGGGAAAGTATATTTTTGGTGCTTGGTTCATCTTAGCAGGACGCGAGACTCGACGTACTTGTTGATCTACGGCATGTCGGAAAATAAAATCTGTAGAGGTAAATCCTGAAGGGTGGATTCAAGTTGTGCCGCCGGCGTGCGGTGTATTATTGCTTAAATTATTGTTTCGTACTACTTCACAAATCTACATGGTTGAATTTATGATTCACAATGTGACCCTGCGCGGAAAGCGACACTGTTTCACTCTGAGGTTTACGAACTTCGGGATTTTCGACGGAGCTCCGATACTCGGTTGAGCTCAAGATATTTTTGGTACAAAATATTTTGGTGCCTTGGTGCACCTCAGGAGTAACCGCCAACATGCCGTAAAGGGCCTCTTAGGCCCCCTTCGCTGTATTAGTAAAGGGGGCCTAAGAGGCCTCATCCGCCGCGCGGACGGCGCCACTATTACTCAAGGTTGGCCATTTTCGGGAGATGCTGATCGCAGCTATCACGGCGGGGGCATCCGCGCCTTGCCGCCCCTCACAATCGTCGCAATTCCAACGGGTCAGGACGCTCAAGTTGCATCCTACTTTCGTCGCCTCCTACGCTATGAGCTCCCCTGAATCCTGATATCCATTGCAGCTCCATTTTCCCTCGGTTCGCGTCAGGTTGGCTGCAAAAAGAACATACATCCGTCCTCCACGCGCTACACTTTGTGGCCGCTGGCGGTGCTAGTAGATGACACTCCCTCCGAGTCAAGGGCATGGCAAACAGAAGGAAAGGCATGCACCACGGTCGAGTGCGGGCTCTTGAATAGGACAACCTCCAGCTTGCAATCCCTTCAGTGAACCGCCGAGAACACTGCAAGAGTCTGTGGTGTGATTTGTGAAGCTGAAATGCAACACTGGGCTAATATGTAACCAACACTGGCATCCACCAAACCATCAGCCGCACCCGCCGCATCCGCCACTGCCTTCCACCCTCCGTCTCTTGGTCGCTACAACATGACATCTAGCTCTAGTAATGGCTGTCCTCCTGGAGCTCCGATATACACATTTCGCGCACACCAAGCGCCCACCAGCTATCATCTACCTGTTCTTCGTCCATACAGAGAAAACCAAGCGAGATGCGCAACAATTGCACTGTAAATTGGTGAACACACAACCTTTTCTCGTTCATTCAATTCACTAAACACTGGAGAAATTCTGACGCAGCCCAGTCGCAGCAATCAGTGCAGGTAGATGGGTTTAGTGAGACGGTCTCAGGTAGTTATCACTTACCAGTATGCTTACTTGACTTCGTAGTTCAATCAACTGTTGCAATATAAGCACGTCATGGAGGTGTCTTGTCGCATGGCGGATGCATCCGCCGCCCCGCACAGCTCAGCCCGTTTATGTGTTTATCCGGTTTGTGTGATGTATGCGATGTTCTTCCATACGTTATGCTCCGAAAATCATCTGAAAGTCAAGAAAAGCAAGCATTGTACAATGGTTCACAGCGGCGGAGGCATCCGCCCGCCTCAAAACATTGCATGTTCCCAAAATCCCAGATAGTACAGAGGTTGAATTGCGTGCCCCGTCCACCGAACATAATTCTCCAAACCGTCTGGATGCAAGGTATGGGGCACGGGTATTTTGCCGCTGTGCCTATGTAAGTGCCGCAGACTGCCGCAGCAACAAGCAGCACTGCCACAAGACTGCCGCAGCACTGTCACACTGCCGCAGCGTCACAAACCTACTGCCGCGTTGCAAGTTACGCATCTCTAAACCATTTCTTGGGTATCCCAACTCCGCCTCCAACATGTCTACGGTTCAACACATCGTTTGGTGTATAAAAATACAAATCCCGATTTTTTCCATCTCCAGTTTTCTACGTGACGGTGTTGGGCAGCTCCGCAGGTCATTCCGTGCTCCCCAAGCTCGTTTACACTGCAGATTTGGGTGGTATAGGAAAATGTGGAGGGGGAAAGCTCTGTATATTCCCTGAGGTCTACATCCAGTATTTATACCTTTCTAAGAACAATGAGTGGACACAACAATGGTTGAACTACGGAAGGCAGTGTTCGAATATCTGACTCGACAGACAATGGGTGGCGCGTCGCGACGCGTCTCAATACATGTTTCACGGAGTCATGCTCCATGACAACATGACTAGGTGCGTCCTTGCCACGCACCATCCACGTATGCGCCTACGTACTCTTGTCGGGCTGGCAATTCTCAACCAGAAATCCCAACAGGTGGTTAGTCAATACACAAGGCCCTGATACTTGCCAGCGCTCACTGATGTACGGGCTTGTGCAAGATCATGATCAACCCCGCTGTTCAACATTTAGTCGACACAACTCCCAGATAGCTGAATAAAATTCACACATCAACAGCATATGGCAAATCTTTGCTGTGGAACGACAGAATTTTTGGACTCGCAATGGCTAGCTGCATGGCCTGGCTGATGTCTCTCTTCACGGTGACGGCGACTCTGCGAGGATTTCTCGCCCCAGGACTGTTTTTAAGAATCCCAGGTTTTTTTTTTTTTTTTTTTTTTTTTTTTTGGAGCGTTTGGTATGACAAAGTCTATGACGGACCAAACGTTGCATAAATAGAACCACAAACAAAAATACTTTTAGGTCGAAATATATATTGTTCCATATCTCAGTTTCCTTCCGTATTGCATAGGTACATCCCATACCTATGTAGTATGCACCCTCCAAGCCAATTCCAGTGATAGGCAGCCACAAAGGACCCAGAATAACTGTTTTTAAGTCCGTCGGCATTTTCCGCCTGAGACGTAAGCACCAAATGCGGGAATTGCGAGCGAAGCGAGCAATTATTCGCAGCTCCCCGTCGCTCTCCTCGCGTACATTTCGCTCTACCATGCTCTCGCCGTCGACCGCCATTGGTGCCGTCACTCCGCCATCACTCCGCCATCACCCCGCCATCACCCGCTTGCAGCATTACTGCGTAAGGACCGGTGTCCGTGAAGATTGAGGTTTGAAGTGCCTCGCTTCACGCTTCTTATTCGAGCTCCCCCTACGCAGGGAGGCTGCACATCCGCAGTGGATGATCGTCCACGCTTCCCGAGTTCAGTCAAAGCTTTGCAAGCACCAGCTGAAGGCGGGCGCAATCGGGTGGGCTCGATGCTGACATAATTGCTGACATGTAGACAGACGATGCCAGTGTGCCGAGAATAATTACCGAATTCGGTGCTTACGTTTCGGCCGGAAAGTGCCGATGGTCTTAAAACAGTTGTTCTGGGTTCTTTGTGGCCGCCTATGACCGGAATCGACTCGGGGGATGCATACTACATAGGTAAGGGATGTACTTATGCAATACAGAAGGAAACTGAGCAATGGGAAAAGAATATATTCGACCTAAAAGTATTTATATTTGTGGTTGCATTTATGCAACGTTTGGTCCGTCATAAAAGTCAAAGTCTGCAGATGCATTCTAAGTATTGTCCGCTTGTGTTGCTGGTTTTTGGCCAGTCATGCCGGTGAAGTCGTCCAGGAGGAAATGCCGTTACGCACAATTTTTACCGGAATCCCAGGTTTTAAAGGCTTGGTGGGCCTGTTTCTTTCGCACCACGATGTTTTGTAGTCTTGTTGGAGTCGTTTTTCAAACAATTCTCGAAACACATTCTCTAAAAAGTTGACCGCAGCGGCAGGGGTACTTTGCCGCAGCGTGGCTGTGCTGCCGCAACAGCGAACACGGTTAGCCATTGACGTTGAGTTATGAGACCACATGCCAGTCTGTTCCCTATGTGCACTGTCCACGAGTGATCCTGTAGCAATTACTTCCCAAAAACTCGCCCACAAAATGGCTGTGGGTGCTCTCCGGCGTTGGGCGACGTCGAAGACCTTTTCGTACGTACGTGCTGTAGCAAAAGGAATTCTCTTCTAAGTGAGTGAGATATCCACTGGACACCTATTCATTGTGTGAGAGATGGCAACATGGGACAGAAGCGCGCAAGGGCGATTTCATGAAAGCTGGGAGGAGATGGCGGCGACGGTGTTGAACTTGGACGGTTCAACTTTGGTTCAACTCGGACAACAGAAAGTAGTTTCAAAGTTCATGAGCTGGTTGAAGGGGTTACTGGCATGAATACCGGGCAAGAGTCATTGGCTTGCTGATATTGCCGCTGGGGCATCACCAAGATCGACACAGACGAACATTTAGCAGACTTGCGTTGACGCGCGGACTGCCGCATCGACGGCGGCAGGCAAGTTGAACATTGCCGCGAGCATGTCACATTGCCGCTGCGTCACACCTTGAGAGTGCCGCAGACAGAAGCAGGAGTGCCGCAGCATGCACCATGACTGCCGCAGAAAAGTGCCAAATTGCCGCTGCAGAGTGCTGCAGACTGCCGCAGCAGAGTATTGACACGTGTTTGGTTGCCGCATACTGCCGCTGCACGAAGTCAAAATGCATGCTCAACGTCGCTCACGACGCCAGAACAACTTTGAATTCGATGGGACATTAGGTATTAGCCTCCTCACCATGTACCCATGAGGTTGAAAGGCCAATGCCGCGCGTCACTGTCACTTTCAACATGTGCCGCAGAATTTGACTGCCGCAGACTGCCGCAGACTGCCGCTGCGGCACTGCTGCGGCAAAATCCCTTTGCCCCAAGGTATGGCATGTGAGATTTAGTTTCCCGAACTTGTACCACTTTGACGTCTCTAACGGCCGTATGCCCCGAAATCCAGTGTGTTTTTTGTTCCAAGAGAAGGCCCGGCTGTTCCAAGTCATCCCCACGGTGTACCATGACGGTTGAAGCGAGCGCGAAATACTTTGCTTGTCGAGGCATGAATATACCCCGAATAAAGACCAAAGTTCAACCGGGATCTTGTTCACGTTTTCAACCGTTTCGTGCACGAGTATTCAGGTGGCCGATAAAAACATGGATTAAATTCAGACCGATGCGGGGTGTGTTCAAAATGATTTTCCGCACAAAAGCCCTAATATTCTCCCCCAAAACAAGTCCAGGACAAAAAAAATTGACTGGGACCAGGTTTATTCGCGTCCTGATTGGTTGATGTATGCCGTGAAACGTCAGGTTCTTTTACGTTTCTGACGCTTCGGATGGAATGGCGGTGTGAAGCGGACGCGGCGGTGCCATCCGCCGGATCCGCGGTCCTGCTCCAAAGGCCCTGGTATCGTCAGCAGCTTGGTTACTTACGCAGATTCGGGGCTGGCCAGGTCGCAAATGATGTCCATTACCTCAACAGACTAGCACGGATGTTGACCATCCGTTTTTCAATTGGGGCGATAGGTGCGTCCACTGGCCAAAGTCCTTTCAGGGAAGATAGTACACACTGCAAGATGGCGAAGAGACCACCAAGCAAAAGTGTTGCCTTGCCAGTCCTTGCCAGTCAGATCGGGCGGGCATTGAGCAGCATTTACTTTACTCGCAGTTATTAGAGGCTTCTCAGCATCGAATACTGGAGGACAAGAGAGAGAGAGAAGGTGAGCAGCTTGAAGCAGAACGGGCTGCTGTGTCTGTGTGTTGGATAACAAAGGAGGAATCTGGGACCATCGGATGGCGGATGTGGCGGATATGCGGAGCCTGCATTCTTTGAATTGGGGCCCGGGTCTCCGTCGAGAAGTGGAATGGGCTTAGTATGCAGTTTTGCTGCTTTCACAAGTGCGGAGCATGCAGCTTATTTTAAAGTGCCAAACAACCGGCAGCTGCATCCGATATTACCCTGCTTGACACAAAACGGAGCCAAACGCGCCCTGTGTGGACAGTTGGTGTCATAAAGATCAAGCATTCCTGCCCAAGACGCATTGCCACAAGTGCTTCAGGGGCGGGAGGTGGCGGATGCGTCCGCCGCCGTGAAATGTAGTCCAAGCAGACCATTTAACTGGACAGCATCAGAGAGAAACCCAGGCATCAGAGAAGAGGTCGAGTTTGGTAGCATGAGAGGTAGCAAAAAGCAGAGGGGAACATTTGGCGCAAATTTTCGGCGCACCCGCCGAATCTGCCACAGGATCAACCGTGAGTAGATATCAGAGTTGCGATCAATATTGGAACGCGGCGCGCCGGCACATATTTCTGGAACCGAGCAAGTTGACTAATGAAGAAGCATCCGCGCGGCGGATGGGCCTCTTAGGCCCCGTTTACTCATACAGCGAAGGGGCCTAAGAGGCCCTTTACGGCATGTTGGCGGTTACTCCTGAGGTGCCTTGGTGACTCACAAGTTTACGAAGTCGGCTTGAAGCCCGAGCTTTGACAACACCATGGGCGCCTCAAACAGGCTCACAATGGGCTTAATTATGGAGAGGTTTTTGCAGAGTCGCACATCACGCTAAAAATACCGTTTCTCGCTTGACTCAAGAGTCAGAATGTCGCCAACATGATGCGCATTTTCGTGATCCATTGACGCCCCAGTGCGCCGACGGCCCGGGGCAGATCTGTCCTCGATGTCCGAGTCACTACCAATGCCACCATCGAGCTCAAAACTCCCTCCTTATTATCGTCCTTGCAAAGGGTCAGACCCCATTTTTGGTTTGACTGCTACCTCAAACTTGTTCACTCACCTATTGTCTGCAGCCAGCCCATTCCACCGTATACCACGGAGCCCTCACTCGGAGAAGCACGTCTTTCGCGCCCATCTTCGTCGAGAGCCGCTCGCACAGGAGAATTTACAGCAAGCAATAACCGCATCACTTTAACGTTGAAAGAACAGGAACACAATTGTCTTGTACCGACGTATGGTTCCAACCAGCTTGTTACCGGAACTATATGCATCCAAGGCTGCGAAAGCGTCACAGACGTTGTCTTGAAGGTTATCCTCCGGAAGCAAACAATTTACCGGCGTTGACCCCCACCTTCGCAGCTATCTGGCCACCTGGAGCTAGCGGCCTCTAACGGGAGCTATCCGAAAGAACTCGTCAAGGACAGCTACACGGTGTGGACTGACAACTTGCGCGTTCTCTGCCCTTCATCTATGCCGTTTTCGTTCATATTTCCGTCAACGTTCCAAGATGGGCCTGACCAAAGTTGGCCTCTCCCTCCCTCGATTCGGATAACGCCTTTGGGGAAACCTGTCGTATATGTGAAATGCGCATACACCATATCTGTTGTTGTCAGTACGACACTTCACCCCCGGTTTTCGTTCTGGAGGGGCGAGAAGATGTGAGCTTCCGGTCTCCTGCGTGCTTTTCATTGCCGTGTTGATAACAAGCCGCGCAGCCTGACAGTCCCTGTAAACTTCAGACAAATCGCATACCCACCTCGTCCCATAATCTCTGGTCCCTCCTTCCTTCCCACCGTCAAATCTGCGCCGGAAGAATGGCACCAAATTTTGTGCCAAGTTGGGCACCAACCGCAACTCAAACACGTTCACTGCAACGTGAGGCTTAGTCTCTGTCCCCCAGAAGTCTTTTACTCACATCGACTCACAGCTTTTCGTTCCTTCCGCACTTGTTTACGGCCTCCCGGACAGCATCCCGTTCCATTTGCAGATTAGCGGGCCAGCAGGGTTGTTGCTAGGACTTGTACGGCCGTCCGTGCAGTCTGCAATCCAAAAACAAGTCCGGGTGCATCTTGTGCGCCGTGTTTCCCTCGTCGTTTGCGGAGAAACAAAGCACTTGAATCTCGACATCGGCGAGGGGGTTCTCTCGGGTCTCCCGCCCCCAATATCGCATTCTGAGAGATCCAACTCGTATGAAGCGACTATTGATTGGGCTGGCACGGTACATTGTGACGCTAGCGTAACCTTTGGTACATTCAACGCCGGGATGCTCCAGGTCCAAGTCAGTTGATTATGTTCGTCAGACCGATATATTTCTTACCAATGGCAGGACTTCATCGTTGTCTCCATACCGGCTTGGAAGATGGAACACAAACAGTCCATTCGGCTTGTAAGTAACTCATGGGTGGATGCTGACCCTGGGGGTCCAGTCTAATTCTCGTGTTGTTTCTATCTTACTCGCGGAAATCGACTATTCATTGAACAACGTAATACAAGTGATGTACATCTCAAATTCTTCATGACCTGAGCAACGTAAGCCAAAAGGAAAGACGAAAGACAAGAGCTCACCACAGGCAAACAAAATCACGACGGTCGTGGTTCGTTGATATCGTGGATGGAGGATTCTCCCTGCAAGATCTTTTCGCCGTGTTCTTTCAATTCAGGCTGGGCATACAGATAAAGATAAAGTTGAGTAATCTGTGGCGAAACACAAGCGAATAAATCACCTTTGCTAGAAGCTGGTGCGTAAACGCCGGTGAGCGGTGTGCACATGTTTGAAAGAATACGAGTGCTTACTGTTCCCCTTGTTTTCTGAATACATTCAGCGATGAGTATATGTAGACACAACGGCAACTTTGTGAGGGTACAAACTTTGGCGACACCTGTTGAAGTTGAACCTCATCAGACGGAGCCAGAACAAAAGATGTCCGTCACGGACCTATAACGCGCTCCTTGAAGGGTACAATCGGGGGCTGAGCACCGTTCTGCTCGATTGCGGCGTTATCCGATACTTGACCTGGAATTGCCGTCAGCGGCTCATCCCGGCGAGTGAAATTGGCCAACCCACCCATAGTTTGTGAGGCAGCCATCGGCGCGGGCTCTTCGGAGAGCGTTGGATTGGGATCGTTTACGACGGAAGACATTTGTGCTTGTAGTGGGCGGACGGAAGGTAAAGGTATCACTCCACTTGCGCGGTTTATGTAGGCTATTGTCATGACGTCACTGATAATGCGCGGTAAACGCCGCCGTCCCAAGATGGCACTCCCCGAGCCCTTTCAATCTTGTGCATATCACCGTATATTCTGGTGTGCGCAACACTGTGAGCAGCCTCACTGACTGTCGTGCTTTGGTCGTTTTTTCAACATTTGAACATTATGCACGTGACTGTTGAAAATTGAACCAAGGAGAGAAATACTTAGATTTTGTTTCCTCATGACCTCCGTTAGCCGTAGTCGAGTTCGGCTTCACTTTCGATATTAAGAGCAATCCGTTGATCAAGACGCCGCGGCGGAATTCGAATAATTTCGAATATCTGTAGCCTACGATCTCGCGTGAATGGAGAGACTGGCCACCGTATTTGAGTGTTCGAACAGGGTGATGCTCCACTTTACACAACATAAAAATGTCTCCGATTGAAAGAAAGTGAAAAAACATAACAGTCATGGTACTACAGCTAATGAGTCCAAAGTTCGCATCATCACTCAATTAGTTGTGGCCGTTGTGAACTCCGTCGTGGCAAAGCCGACCTACGGAAAGAGTGAGACAGAGACACCAGGAAGACAAAGACACAAGAGGCTCACCCGAGAATTGCTCGTATCATACACAGAATAGAAGCGCTGGAAAAGTTCAGTAAGCCGGATTGACAGAGGAATGAAAACATACCTGGAGGAATCCGAATCCGTCTAACGTAGCGGCCAATCAGAAATCTATAACGTCTGGATTTCAGGGAAAACAAACCAATGAAGTCTAAGCCGGATCCGCTACTACTGCCCAAGTCGGCAGTGATCAAGTAGATCTGGTCCTCGTCACCTCCGAGGGTTGAGTTCAACGAACGAGGCCAAATTTGGGCGTTGGGGGTCAACTCGAGGGTTTCCTGGGAATATCCAAATCAGAACGGCCAAAAGTCAGATGAGGTAGCTCACATCTCCGATGTGGAAAAGTAAGCTCTGCATATTGGCATATTGGCTTTCGGTGACGGTGAGAAGACCCGTCGTCCTGTTATTCACATTAGCACAACACACTTGGAGTTTTCGAGACTCCCACCTATCCTCAGTTGCTCCGGTTGCTTCCTTGTATGCCTGGAAAGCATCGGTAGCAAGCAACAACAACGTTGTTCCGGTATCAACCTGAGATATGCACATTTACAGCGCTCATCGAGAACTGGGAAGAGAGCTCACGATGCCGGCGGTTAGCTCCAGAATTGTGGTGCGGGATCCATAACTGAATAAAGGAAAAGGTAAGCCACCAAAACTTCACCATCGTGGGCAACTTGCGTGATGCTCTGATCGATTCCCCAATAGCTAGAAGGACGGGTCAAAAAATCTCCGGAAGTCTTCTTGAATGCCTTACTTGTTCGCCGGGGACGTTTCGGTGATAGGAACATACGAGATACTGCCCGTATATTTCGCGGAGTCAGTTCCGCCGAACGTGAGTTCACCATTGATGGCACCGCTAGTCGAAGTTGTGGGGATATATGAAATCCCGATCGACTCGATAGGAATCGTGGATTGCTCGAATAAATTGTCCGTGACGGTAGGGACACTGGTTGTCGAGCTGACTGTGCCGGTGGTCAGATCTACTGGTCCAATGCTGTAAAAGAGAAAAGTTGAATCCCGGCTGTAACAGGCATGTCGGTTCAGGCACATACCCGAGGATACCATCCACGTCGTCGAATCCAGTAGCGCTCGAGCTGACTCCGATGGACTGTTTCTGGATTACGAGACCCGGGCCAAGAGTTACTTGGTCCATATCTTCGTTTCTGTCAGCTTAGGACAGTCGAATCGGAAAAAATGACTGACATTCTGCCCCGGTAAACTAGGAAAATTAGAAGAACCGCAAAGTATGAGTGGGATATACTCACCGACCCGGAGCCATAGCTGACGTTCTGCAACCATGTTACAAAAGTAGAGGATCAACAGATAAAAAAAGTACACACAACGCTGTTGCGGGTATCCTGCAACGCTGAACCTGAATATGACATGATACGGACGGCGCAGACTGTAACGTACGGTGCTGGTAGAGGTCGGGTTGTAGGGCTTGTCTGCGCCGATCCAGGTGTTCGAACTGCCTGAGAACTTTATCAATAGGAAATTTCAATGAGAAATTGAACCAACAGACCAGTGTCGATCAATAACGTGTACTGGGTAGGCGGCGACCCCACTCCAACATCCATGGTGTACGTGACAGCTGGAGAACGTTCAGTATACTAGTTGATGATAAACGGCATCAAGACCATCTATTTACCTGCGTCAGTAACGTCGACTGAGTTTCCTCCGGCAACTGGCGGCGCTTGTGGTTCACCGTCCGCGGGCTCGTGGTGGTGGCGGTGGTGGTGGCGGTGGTCTCTGTGTCTGGATCGGAAGGATACGGGGCCGTGAGGATGGACACCAGTCAGCAGCTTCGCTGCGCGTGCTTGGTCGGCGGCGAGAATATGTCTTGCGCCTTGGACAACGCGAGTGGTGAAAGGGAGGGCTTTAATGACGAAGTGAGGCATGTTGTGAGAGTGCAGGGGTGAACTGAATTGAAGTAAGAGGGAGGGAGAGAACACTGCAGTGGTCGCCGCAGGTTGCCCCTTATAAACCCTCTAGGATCACCCCACTATCCCTACAACCCCAAAATTTGGTGGTACGCGATGCATGACCCCGACTGAGTGCTAGGAATGGAAGACTTGCTAGGGGCACCAGCAAGGTAGAATTGACCCAAATTGGCTTCCTTGCGGTGATCAAACTGAATTGACGCCCTTGGAGCCTGCCCAGAGCACCCCATAAGAGCATATGCGGGCGAGCAGCCGCAGCTTGGCCGCTACTGCCGATAAGCAGGTTGGATTGAAGGGCCGCCGCAATGGAAGAGCGGCTCAAGTTGCTCTGCCAGATGCACAGTTCAGATACGATCCGCAGATTGCCTGCCGACCACTGTTGAGGCACCGTGGGGATCTACAATGAGCGTGCTCTGCTTATCCACCGCCGTGGATACCTGCCTTTACAGCAGTAACTTCCGTCCATTCTGAGGTCCATAAATATGGTCGATTTCGTTACATGATGCATAAAGTGTGTCGGACTTCCGGCTGGAACTCCCGTGAATGGGGGCCGTCACTATTCAGATTAACAGTTTGGAAATTGAGATGTGCGCACATCATACGAGTACATCATGTCGGGCGTCGTATTTTGCGGGGCATGCCGCTTGGTTCTTGAGCACAGTCCTTTCTCCCAAATTTCGGGCGTGTCTGGAGTCGGTATCATGGTGAAGGGTGTTTGAGGAAGAAGCACCCAGCTGACCGATCGGCAAGGCCGGCTGCCGCCGGAGATACCCGACTTCACCTTCCCGACACCTTCCTTCTCATAATCCACCAGCGCCGCAATGCGTGTTCGATCGAGACTGGCTCATTATTTGCAGTGGTCATTCTTTCGTCTCTGTTTCTTTCAAGGCTTGTTTTTCTGTGCAGTTTTTATGCTTGCCACAAGCATCAAACTTCTTACGAACGGACGAGGCGCGAGTTCAATCCATGTTAATTTTGTAGCTCCGCAATATTTTGCGAAACCGACTCATGCGCCCCGAAGAAATGCCGAGGAGCGCAAGAGAAAATAGCTCTCGGAGGTAGTACGGCTTTTCGGACCTGTTTTGAGCATGAGACCAGCAAATGAGGGAGGCCAAGTCACTCGCAGCCCCTCCCAAGATCTTTCTTCCCTACGTCGACAATGTCTCTCTTGAAGGTGTCCGGAACGAAGATCGTAGACCAGGATGGCAACGAGGTCATCCTCCGCGGGGCTGGATTGGGGGGCTGGATGAAGTACACAGTCTGATGCACCCCGATTTCCGTCGCACTCACCCAGTTCGCAGTATGGAGAATTTCATTTCAGGTATGTCGCCGATTCTGTCTGATCTTCATGTATTCATTCTTGTCGAACAGGCTACCCGGGCTGTGAATTTCAGATTCGCGAGGCTCTCTCAGAAGCAATCGGAGAGGAAAAGTCCGCATTTTTCTTTGACAAGGCGCGTCGGATATCGGCTTCCTAGTACTATAGCCTAAAACTCAACCTGGTTTTCGTAGTTCCTCGAATACTTCTTCATGGACGCCGACGCCAAGTTTTTCAGCACTCTCGGTCTCAACTGCATTCGTCTCCCCTTCAACTATCACCATTTCGAAGGTAAAATGAAGCATCTCACCATGCCATCCCCTCTGTAAACTTACTATACTCAGACGATATGAACCCTCGAGTTCTTAAAGAGTCTGGCTTCATACATCTTGACCGTGTGATAGAGCTTTGCGCTTCCCACAACATTTACACTATCCTTGACTTGCACACGGCACCAGGAGGTCGTTATTTCCTTTCGCAGCCCATTGCTTCCTCACATATCACACAGGCCAAAATACGGGATGGCACTCTGATCATGGCGGACACCTCGCCAATTGTACGTATGAAATTTCTCGAGACGCGGCTCTTAACTAAACTATCTGCATAGTCTGGATTCACAAGGACTTCCAAGACCGAACGATATGGCTTTGGGAAAAGCTCGCGGAGCACTACAAATCCAATAAATGGGTTGCAGGTCTGCTGAGCATCTTTCTTTCCTCGACCCTATTTTTGACGACGTGGGTTGGCAGGCTACAATCCCCTCAACGAGCCCACCGACTCTGCGCACACGCGAGTGGTTGCATTTTACCATAAGATTCATAGCGCAATTCGAGCGGTTGATCCATCGCATATAAGTGCGTCGCTCACGCTGTGAGACTGGTATGATGAGCCTGATAGCTCGGGTTACAGTCTTCTTCGACGGGAACACTTGGGCGCAAGACTTCTCCCACTTCGGGGATTCACACAAAAATTGGGAAAACACCGCATATTCCATCCATGATTACTCTCCCTTTGGATTTCCGGCCTCGCACGAGCCGTACACAGGAACCGAGGAGCAGCAGCTTCGCATGCAGCGCACCTACACCAAAAAAAGGGAATGGATGGACGAACGCGGATTGTGCGTATGGAACGGGGAATGGGGCCCGGTGTATGCAAGGAAGCAATACGATGGTGACGCAACAGAGAAAATCAACGAAATACGGTTCCACGTTCTCAAAGACCAATTGGGAATATATAATAAAGTACGTTACCTTTTCAACTCGCAGACTTGTACTTGACGATCGAGGTTAGGATCGTCTGAGCTGGTCTATCTGGCTGTACAAGGACATTGGCTTCCAGGGTGTGTTTGTCGAATATTTGGTCGCAGATCTGGTTAATCTCGCAAAGGCATGGTGTATGTCTCCACCTCGACACCTTACATGACCCTCCTCTGCAACTTCCTCGCCAAAAAGCATCGCCTAGCCGTCGACCAGTGGGGCGCTGATGACTCTGCCGTGAAGCACATATACAAGCCACTGATTGACCATGTACTGCAGGAGGTTCCTCCCCAATACCGCGCCATATATCCGCATCCCGAATGGCGGCTTCCAGACCGTGTGGCTCTGCTTTCCAGGAACATCTTGATGAGTGAGTTCCTCGTAATGGAATGGGCAAACCACTTTGTAGGGAAGTCTCCGGAGGAGTTAGATGAGATCGCCGCCAGCTTCAAATTCGAAGCTTGCGAGAAGCGCGAAGGGTTGAATAAAGTTCTGACGGACAATGCAAAGGCGGTCCTTTAATCCTGGTATTACACAGTATTATCCCAAAACGTTTCGTCCGTAATTGACGGTGCACAATTACACATGCTTTTGGCTGGCGCCGAGTCAGAATAATATACCTCCTCCTCCTCCGAGTGGATCATGCGAATCTACTCCCGACGCGCCGGACAGAATAGGTCGCGTGACCGTAACAGACGAGAGTGATCCCATCAATCCAGGCTTTCTTTTCACCACCACTGGCTCTGCCTCGACCCGGGATGCATCGGTGTCTGCTTGTCGCTGAAATATTCTCACACATCGCTTATTTTTCAACGGCCAACACCCGGGGAGGTATAGGCGGGAAGAAGGAAGTTTACAGACTTGCGTTGACATGCAAGGCTTTCTCGGAACCAGCGCTGGATGCCGTTTGGCAAGAAATATACAATATGATGGACTTGATTTATCTTCTGCCTCTCGATCTGTGGCATGGCCCGACGGATCCTCAGGTCAGTTTCCCAGATTTGCTTTTTCGATTTAGGCTAACTGGCATGGGTCAACAGTCGACATGCTGTATGACCCGAGACACCGTACCATCGGATTGGACTCGTTTCCTTCTTCACGCTTCACGTGTCAGGGAGCTCAGCATCTCGCGACCACCTAATGAGCGATTCTGTCGTAGCGCTCCGTGGAACATCGACATTTTCGACAACAGCAGCGTTCTTCGTCATCTTCACCAACAGTGCCCGGAACCGTACATGATGCCAACTATATCGTCGCTTTTCTGGCGTGAACTTGGGGTGGAGGATATCCATATCTTCATTTCGCCGACCTTGAGGAACCTTCATCTGGTTGCCTCTACCACCTATCCGGGAATTGTGGAGCTCCTTGCGGCTAGGGCACCCATCATGACTTCCCTTGAAATCTCATATGGACGGACCTCGTCCTCCGACTCGGACAAGGATGCTAATGTTGATGCGATATTCAGCGCTATAATCCGCATGGACCGTCTGGTTGCGTTTCGCTCTGACCTCAGCCTCCCATCAAGGGTGCTCAACCACCTTTCCAGCCTCTCCACATTGGAACGCCTTATTCTTCCGCTCGAGTTCGTGGATGGCCCGGCTTTTTTTATGAACAAGGGCTCCTCGCCCCTCTTCCCCAGCCTGTCGAATCTCATTGCTTGCCCCTCCCACCCAAGTCTGTTCGGCCAGTTCCTCAGTGCCATTTCGTCACCCCATCTTGACAGCCTCTGGTGGGAAATAAGCGACACCGATCCCAATAGCATCCTCAACGTCGGAACCATTCTCGCCGACCACTGCGCTCGAGATGCGCTGACTTCTGTCACGATCACTGCGCCTATAGAGCTGATATTCGGCGGGCTACCTATAGGCCATGCAGTAACATTGCCTGCCCTTAATCCCCTCCTCACCCTTGGGAACCTCTCCGAGCTCCATCTCTCCATCCCTTGGCTTGATCTCGGTAACGAGGATGTCGAACAAATCGCACGTCACCTCCCCCAGCTCACAAACCTATATCTCGCTCCACCGAGTCCTTCCATCGTTCTTTTTGGACGAATAACGCCCCAGGGTCTCCTCCCGTTGTTCCACCATTGTTACTTAGAGTTCCTGGGCGTCGTCGTCAATGCAGGCGACGGAGTACCCGATTCGGAGTTCGCCCTTCCCTCGAGAAAGCCACGCGCGTTCATTCGCCGCGCTCGGCGTCTGCACTTTCTCGACCTTGGGGTCTCCCGAATCGGACCGACCAAGGTGGAATCCATGGCGACTTTTCTTGCTGAAGCCGTTCCACGGCTGACGACGCTTACAGCTTGGAGTCGCCACATACTTGACCTTGTCGCTGATCCAGTGCCACCGCCCTCGTCGAGTAAGATGCTGTGGAAACAAGTCGCTGATATGTACGGTGAATTAACGCTTCATGAGCAGTCCGAAACCAATTGGTTCAGCTGGAAAGGATTCAACGTGGTTCGTCTCTCATTCTCTTGTCATTGGTTTCCCTCTGGATTGAATCTCACACAACTAGTGACGGATATGTTTGTGGCAAACAGTGCTCCTCCTCCCGGCTACTGCCCGTTGGCTAGTATTATTCGCATTCGTGAACCATTGTTTGCGATTATTTTTGATTGCCGGTTCAGCCGAAAGTTGAACCATGTTCAAACTGTGTTCAAGCGTGTTCGACAAAAAGATCTTCAAGAGAAATCCGAGCGGGTTTCCGAGAGCAATAAAAATTCGAACTCGTATTGCTATTTCATGGATCTGCGTATTTACTTTTACAATTGCGATGCTGTTGGGAGTCTACGAGAAAGAATGCGGAATCATGCGATGCTATGCTATGCTGGTCGGTACGGAAAGAAGAACAAAAATCAGTTGGTGGTGGCCATCGTGTCCTTAGTGGTGGCGAAGCCGACGCGAGAGTTGGTGGTGTCATAAACGGTGTAGAAGCGCTGCAGAAGAATTGAGTATTGTGCGATCAAAGAACTGAGAGTGCGACAGACTTGGAGGAACGTGTATCCGTCTGCATGGGCGTTATTTCGGTGGGAGATGGAAAAATCAAAGACGACGCACTGATAAAGCAAAGTCCGTTGGTCTGGAGGCGCCCCAAACTCGCAACAATCAAGTAGATTAGGTCCTTCTGGGAGGGGTCGTTCATGCTGCGCGGCATAATCTGAGCGTTCTTGGTGAGCTCGAATTGTTTCTGCGCGCCGACGTTAGATTGACGAAGGAAACAGCGGTAGAAGAAAGACATACGCCGCCGATGTTGAAAATAAGACTCTGCATGCCGTTGTACTGCTCCTCGGTCACGCAAAGCAGCCCGGTCGCCCTAGAAAAGTTCAATGGTTACCAGAGAAAGAAATGGGAGCACGAACGAGTCAAGCTTCGCTCCCGTCGCTTGCTGGTAAGAGTCAAAGACGTCTTGAGAGAACATGACGAGGGTCGTTCCCCTGAGGGCAGGTCAGAAGACATCAACGGCCGGTGAGCGCACGAACGTGTCGACGATACCGGCGCAATTTGCCATCAACTCCTGGCCGCCGTAGGAGATGCTTTGGTCGATGCCCCAATAGTTGGACGCGGGAGACGTCTTGGTGATGGGCACATAGGTGAGCTCGCCAGTGTACCTGCGATTCATCAGCACAGCGCCGGTTAATGAGAAGAAAGGATCAATCACTTGGAGCTATCAGGTCCCCCGAAGCAAAGGCATCCGTCCGCCGCGTTGGCTTCAGTGGTCGGCTCATAACAAATACCAATGCATTCCTGAGGGGGTGTTCAATATGGCCGTCAGAGCTCCAAGGTGAATAGCGACATACGTTCGCGATGAGGCCCTCCTTCTTGCAAGTGTCGGTGACGGTCGGAATGGGGGCATTGCCGGGGGTCGTGCCTGCGAACAGTTGAGATTCATAAGACTAAAAGGTTGAGTAGCATTACCTTGAGTGAGATCAACGGGACCGATGCCTGGGAGCCGCGAGTCAGAGTCGGAAGTGAGATCGAGAGACTGGAAACAGACCGAGGATTCCTGACATGCCAGACATGTCCGTGGCAGTAGTCGCGACACCGACGGGCTGGTTCTTGATAACGAGCTTGGGGCCGAGCGTGACTTGGTCCTCGTCTGTTCACCAGCATCAGTGCAGATAACAAATCCAAAGCAATCACCTACACATGTTGCCCGAACAATTGCCCTTGCCGTAGCCGATTTCCTGGTGTTGAAGATGAGATATCAAAGCACTGGCATGGGAACGAGAGAGACGTACGAATGTCTGGCGCATGTCCTGGAACACAAAATCAGAAAGAAGAAAGAATGGGCGAGTATATGCGCACCTGGGAGGTGGAGGTCGTCTTGTAGGAGTCTTCCACGACCCAGGTGTTCGACGAGCCTGGAGTCGGGGTTAGAAATGAAAGATAAACGAGAAAGGCGGTCTACCGGTGTCGATGAGGAGGTCGGCGTAGGTCGGGGGGTTTCCGAATCCCACAGACGCGGTATAGGTCACACCTTTAGCACGATTATCAGCCTAGGCGACGAGGGGAAGAACGGAGACACGTACCAGCGTTCGTGCAAGGGATCGTGGTCGTTGGAGACGGCGCCGCAGTGCTGGGGTCCGGCGCCGAGCCAGTGCTGGGTTCAGGTGCCGAGCCAGTCTTGGGGTGGCACTTCTTCCTGCGGTGGGCCTCGAGGGGTCCGTGGGGCTGGTGGCCGGCGACGAGGTGCTTGGCGCGGTCGCAGTCGCGTTGGTTGATATGTTTAGCGCTCACGACGTTGGTCTTGAAGGGGACGGTGTGGATGGCGTTCTGGGACATGATGGAAGGAAGGAGATGGTGGTGGTAGAAGAAAGAAAGACGTCGAAGGCGCGTCCAGTATTTATACGGCCGGACTTCGGCGGGGTTTGAATTTTGACAAGAACCCAAATACGTAGGTTTTGATCGTCCATCGATTTTCCACCAAAGCTTTTTTCCGTGGCTTACATATCCCACTGGCAGTTCGCATCCTACAGAGTATTCAGCAGCATATCATTGCTCACTTTATTGAAGAATAAAACAAGAAAACCTCGCTATACGCTGGAGAAAAAGAAAAAGGATAACGGGGCGCCATCTCGAACGTGCACGGACCATGCTTCTCCCGCGACGCTGCAACGGAGATGTGGTGTCAATCAAGCTCGCACTCTTCTGTATTGAGGAAGTACGGGACCCGAATAAGTTCTTCACAGAGGACGGCGACTAGAAATCAGTCAACTATGTCACGTCGGAAAAGAAGTCTACATACTAGCTGGCTTTATGTGGTCAGAAATTTACAAGCGAGGTCACTGGGGTAAGTTGTGGATACCATTCTCTTTGAGGTGGGGCATTGCTGGCGGTGGTGTGCGGACCGTTGAGATGCATAAAAATCGAAAGCTGGACCTGCATTACCTTATGTGTGGGTCGCACGGACCGATGCCTGCGGATTCCGAGTGAGAGTTGGCCATGAAATTGATATATGAGAACATACCGAGCGGCCCTGACGATTCAGCGATTGCAACATGTGCATTTAGTCAACCAAAAAAAAACAAAAAAAACGGTGTTTTGTCGTTAGTCCGCTTGGTCGGCGACACACGGGTTGGTTCTGGTTAATAATGAGCTTGGGGGTCGAGCGTGATTTTCGTCTGCATTAGAGTAGAAAAGAGATATCTAACTTTGATTGAAGTGCATACGAACCTCGCAGCTGCAGTTACACCAGAGAAATCCGAGTTTTTAAGTTGCTAGCGAAGGGAGATGTATGAAGGATGTGAGCAGCCTGAAAAAAAAACTGCGAATGTCCGGCGTATGTCCTGCAATAGAAAGTCAGAAAAAGAAAGGACGGTCGAGTTACAAACGGATGAAGCCAGTCTTTACCCAAGTGTTTGACGAGCCCGGACCGCGACGACCATTGGCATTGATGGTGAACGATGAGCACAGCGGCCACTGGCAGACAGCCTCAGAGTATTCAAGTCCTGGATAATTCAAAGGGCCACCGATCCGCAGAATCCGCACCATACCGCGCAACTTTAATCTCAGACGCTTGGGCAACCAAGACCCAGAGAAAGGGTCTGAGAGCCTCCATGGCCCCGAGCGGCCTCCTAGAATTCGAGGATTGGGACAAGATTGGGAATTCCTGACGCCGGCGCATCAGAATTACGAGACTCGAAAGACCAAATCCAAGCTAGTCGATTCCTTGCAAGATATTGGAAGCTTGAGGAACGATTTCATCTGCTTCAGTGGCTTGCGGGCCATGCAGCTGCACGTCGTTGCGGTCAAAGCCAAGTCACGCCAGGCGTGGGACTGTGACGTCACAGATCAATTGCCCAGCAATTGCCACTTTCATCTTGCTTTCATCTCTCCTCCTCTGTGTCGGACTCCTTGTTCGCCTGGCTTTTTGAACCTACGCGGAACGAATCTGCAGCAAGATGATGTCCGTATCATCCAACGAAGTTCCCCCCACCAGGGACCCGACGTACTACATATCAGACGGCAACACCGTTTTGCAGGTCGAAAACACACTGTTCAAGGTCCTTCTTTATCATGGCCGATATATGCACCGTTCTTTATGACCCTCAGGTTCACCGCTCGATGTTGATCAAGGACAAATCTACTTTCGAGAGCATGTTCTCGCTCGATGCATACACACAGAATACAGAAGATGTAACAATGCCGAGTAATTCCGAGGGAGAAAGCGACGAGAATCCAATCCGGTTACTCGGAGACAAGGCGGATGAATTCAGTGCTCTCATGTGGTCGTTGTACAGTCTGTGCGTATATCCGTCGCAATTGTTCTTCGTGGTCTCACATGGGACTAAAGGCCAGCGGAGGTGGCCTTTTCGATGACCCCTCAGGCCAACGATCTGCAGCTCATCCATCTGGCCCGCATCGCCCACAAATACCAATTCAGGACCACCGAGTCATGGGCACTGTCTGCGTTGACGACATACCATTCCAATTCCGCAGGGTCTGCTTCAGTACAAAACCTGGTCGAAATCACAGAGCTCTCTATCTTGTGCGATTGCAAAGCGCTCCTCAATGCCGCTGTCGCTAAATGGAAGCGGCTGCTGGGTGAAGGCAGGGCTGTCGCGGTGGCCATTGGCGTTGCGGAGCGGTTAAACCTGCGTTCGCTCCTCGGCTTGGCGTACTATTCCATGATGCTGAAAGGAAGAGATATTTGGGATACTGATCCACAACTCAACCCTCGCCAGCGAATACGCCTGCTATCAGGACATTATAATCTGATCAAGCTATGCGAAGAACTCCCGTCCTGTCCCCCGCGGCTCACTCACGACCACTCGTGCATGCGGAAGGGGAAATGCAAGAACGCATTTGCTGCGTTTTGGAAACTAATTCTTACCAGCAAGGACGGAGGGCTCGCAGGGCAAGTTTTAAAGTTGCAAAGCGCCGATCTCCTGGCGAAGGTCATGCTCGCGGAAAGCATTATACGGGCATTCGCGGAGGGCAATATCCCGACGCTCGATCTTTCTGAATCGGGGGAAATACACGAGAAGTGCTTGCAGATTGCATTACACGCGGCGCAAAACAAGGTGAAGGAGGTGCAGGATAATTTGGTAGACTTGTTTTCCGACGTGACATAGTTGACTAGTCATTTGATTTTTTTAGTCGCCGTCTTGTCTGACGATATTTATTCGGACCCCGGACTTCCTCAACACAGAAGAGCGCGAGCTTGATTGACACCGCATCTCCGTTGCAGCGTCGCGGGAGAAGCATGGTCCGTGCACGTTCGAGATGATGTAATCCTTTTTCCTTTTCCCCAGTGCATAGCTTGGTTTTCCTGCTTTATTTTTCGTCGAAGTTGTAGGCAATGATATGCTGCTGAAGACTCTGTAGGATGCGAAATGCCAGTGAGATATGCAAGCCGCGGAACAACGCTTTGGGCACGATCAAAACCTACGTATTTGGGTTCTTGTCAAATTCAAACCCCGCCCAAGTCCGGCCGTATAAATACTGGACGCCCCCCTTCGACGTCTTTCTTTCTTCTACCACCATCTCCTTCCCTCCGCACCCTCCATCATGTCCCAGAACGCCATCCACACCGTCCCCTTCAAGACCAATGTTGTGAACGCTAAAGATATCAAGCAACGCGACCACGCTCGCGTCAAGCACCTCGTCGCCGGCCACCAGCCCCACGGACCCCTCGAGGCCCACCGTAGGAAGAAGTGCCACCCCGAGACTGGCTCGGCACCTGACCCCAGCACTGGCTCGGCGCCGGACCCCAGCACTGGCTCGGCGCCGGACCCTAGCACTGCGGCGCCGAACTCAGCCACCGTGATCCCTTGCACGAACGCGGGTACGTGTATTCGCTCTTCTCTCCCTCGCACTGTTGCTAATCACGCTAAAGGTGTGACCTATACCGCGTCTGTAGGATTCGGAAACCCCCCGACCTACGCCGACCTCCTCATCGATACCGGTAGGCCGCCTTTCTCTTTGGTTTATCTTTCATTACTGACTCCGACTCCAGGCTCGTCGAACACCTGGGTCAAGAAAGAGTGCTACAAGACGACCTCCACCTCTCAGGTGCGTATATACTCAATCGGTATTTTTTTCTTTCCGACTTTCTATCGCAGGACATGCGTCAGACATTCGTGCGTTCCTCTTGTTTTCATCCCTTCTATCTCTCATCCTCGCCAGCAAATCGGCTATGGCTCGGGCAGTTGCAGTGGAAATATGTGTACGCACTTCACCGAAGTTGATATCTCTTTTTCTATGCTCACACTGGACAACAGGCCAGGACCAAGTCACGCTCGGCCCTAACCTCGTTATCAAGGACCAGGCCATCGGCGTCGCAGACCAGACGACGTCAATGACGGGAATGGACGGTTCGTTTCTAATGAATAAACGGTTTCAATTCGCTGATTCTTCTCCATTTTCAGGTATCCTCGGTCTGTTTTCCTTCTCTCAATCTCACTGCCGACTCTGATTCGCAGCCGGTAGGTATCGGTCCCGTCGATCTCACCCAAGGTAATGGAAGTCTACCTTTTGATCTTACCAATCTCAATTGTACGCAGGCACGACCCCCAGCAACGCCCCCGTCTCGACCGTCACCGACAACTGCAAAGGGCAGGGTCTCATCTCTAACGTATGCCGTTTTCAACTTGTCTTGTGGGCCGTGTTTAATGTCCGCTCAGGAGATCATCGGCGTCTGCTATGAGCCAACCACTGGCGCCAACGCAGCGGACGGATGCCTTTCGTTCGGCGGACCTGACAGCTCCAAGTGATTACTGTCTTTTATCCAAATGAACCGACGCTGATCGGTCGCAGGTACACTGGCGATGTCACCTATGTGCCCATCACCACGACCTCCCCCGCGTGCAACTACTGGGGCATCGACCAAAGCATTTCCTACGGCGACCAGGAAATTTTATCCATGTGCTCAGGAATTTCAGATACGTGCGTAATTTGTGCTGAGGGTTGTATATCCCCTAACCGCCCTTCAGCGGGACGACCCTTGTGATGCTCCCTTCCGACACCTTCCAGGCCTACCAGCAGGCGACCGGGGCGACGCTCGACTCGTTCGTGCTCTATGTGTGATACTACCGAATTTAACCGTTGCTTTACAGGACGACTGGGCTGCTTTGCGTGACCGAGGACCAATACAACAACATGGAAAGCATGTTTTTCAACATCGGCACCGTACGTCTTTCTCCCGCCGCTTTCTGCTTCGCTCTAACCTCAGCGCAGATGAAATGCGAGCTCACCAAGAACGCTCAAATCTGGCCGCGGAGCATGAACAGCACCCTGGGCGGCTCCGAGGGCAAGATTTACTTGATCTTTGCGGATATGGGTCCACTTCCGCAGAATCAAGGATTGTGCTTTATTAGTGCGCCTCTCTTTCTAACTTCCACAGCCATCGCTGATGCGCCTGCTTGCAGATGGATATACTTTCCTCCAGGTTCGTCGCAGTCCCACTTCCCTCGTTGCACGATATTCATTCATTTCCCGCAGCGCTTCTACTCCGTTTATGACACCACCAACTCCCGCGTCGGCTACGCCACCACCGAGAACACGATGGCGACCACCAACTGAGTTTTGTTCTTCTTTCCGTACCGACCAGCATAGCATAGCATCGCATGATTCCGCATTTTTTCTCGTAGACTCCAAGCAGCATCACAATTGTAACAGTGAATACGCAGATCCATGAAATAGCAATACGAGTTCGAATTTTTGTTGCTCTCGGAAACCCACTCGCTTTTCTTTTTGACATCTTTTTGTTGAACACAGAGCACCATCATTGAACGAGCGCAATATCGTCATAGCGTGATATTATCATGCTACCAAAGCTACAAGGAAAAAACCTCGGAGAAAGTTGAACAGGGTTGAACGTTGAACTTGAACACAGTTTGAACACGGTTCAACTTTCGGCTGAACCGGCGATCAAAAATAATCGCAAACAATGGTTCACGAATGCGAATAACACCAACCAACGGGCAGTAGCCGGGAGGAGGAGCACTGTTTTCCACAAACATATCCGTCACTAGTTGTGTGAGATTCAATCCAGAGGGAAACCAATGACAAGAGAATGGGAGACGAACCACGTTGAATCCTTTCCAGCTGAACCAATTGGTTTCGGACTGCTCATGAAGCGTTAATTCACCGTACATATCAGCGACTTGTTTCCACAGCATCTGACTCGACGAGGGCGGTGGCACTGGATCAGCGACAAGGTCAAGTATGTGGCGACTCCAAGCTGTAAGCGTCGTCAGCCGTGGAACGGCTTCAGCAAGAAAAGTCGCCATGGATTCCACCTTGGTCGGTCCGATTCGGGAGACCCCGAGGTCGAGAAAGTGCAGACGCCGAGCGCGGCGAATGAACGCGCGTGGCTTTCTCCGGGGAACGTCGAACTCCGAATCGGGTACCTCGTCGCGCGCATCGACGACGACGCCCAGGAACTCCAAGTAACAATGGTGGAACAACGGGAGGAGACCCCGGGGCGTTATCCGTCCAAAAAGAACGACGGAAGGACTCGGTGGAGCGAGATATAGGTTTGTGAGCTGGGGGAGGTGACGTGCGATTTGTTCGACATCCTCGTTACCGAGATCAAGCCAAGGGATGGAGAGATGGAGCTCGGAGAGGTTCCCAAGGGTGAGGCTGAGGGGATTAAGGGCAGGCAATGTTACTGCATGGCCTATAGGTAGTGACCGTGACAGAAGTCAGCGCATCTCGAGCGCAGTGGTCGGCGAGAATGGTTCCGACGTTGAGGATGCTATTGGGATCGGTGTCGCTTATTTCCCACCAGAAACTGTCAAGATGGGGTGACGAAATGGCACTGAGGAACTGGCCGAACAGGCATGAAGCTTGTGAAAAATCGGAGAGCAGATCAAGGGACGTCAAAATTTCGACGCCAAGAACAAATTGAAAAGCGGGGAAGTGGGGAAGCAACCGACTAACCGGTGTCCGGAGATTCAGAATCACGTTGGAATCACGGAAAAAATTCACAATTGCGCGTGACGCCCCCCATACGGGTGGCTTGGCCACCGTAGCGCGATGGGCAGAGTGATGAGCAGCTTCAGGGGTCTGGATCCGTACAACGCTGAGCGTGCTTGAGCAGATGCGCCGTGGCGGTAAAGCGCAACCCAGGTTCGGCAGAGTGTGATCCGAATGTGATACCATCACCCTTGTTTCAACTTGGAACGCCCAACACAGATCTGTACGGAGATCACCCCATGCTCCCGGTCAGCTGCCTCGTCCTCCATTTCAAAGCAACCAGGGTAGAAAAGGCGGCGAAAATGTTTTTCGCTAGCGCATCCTCCGTCCCTCTGACGGCGACAGTCCTTTCCGCGACTTTACTTTCGTTTCACTCGTCCCTCTTTTAAACGAGTTAAAATTCCGACTCCGACGATGTACGCAACGAAAACGCAGCTGTTAGCGCTGCTCGCGGCCCTCGCGGTGCCCGCGTTCGCCGACGTGGTCACTGGTATTCCCGACGCGGCCCCGGCTGGGTTTGAGGAGTGGGTTTCGCCCATCGTCTTGCCCGCCCCGCCCGTCGTTGGCCAAGGCGACTGGAAGGACGCCGTCGCAAAGGCGCAGAAGTTCGTCGCCGGTCTTACGCTCGAGGAGAAAATCAACGTTACGACTGGTGTTGACGTCCTCGGCCGGTGTGTTGGCAATACGGGAGTACGCATCATTCAGTCATAAAAAAAACATCGCGCTGATTTGAATACGGTGTAGACTATCCCGCGTATCGGCTGGAAGGGCCTTTGCCTGGAGGACTCCCCCCTCGGTGTGCGCTTTGCGGATTTCGCGAGTGCGTTCCCGGCGGGCATAAACGCCGCCGCGACATGGGACGTCGACCTCATCGAGGCGCGCGGCAAAGCGATGGGCTCTGAGCACCGTGGCAAGGGCGTCAATGTCGCTCTCGGCCCAATGACGAATATGGGTGCGCAATCTCCACCCATGACAGCGACGGCTCGAATTTTCTAACCCACCTCATTCTCCGCAGGCCGCCAAGCCGCTTCTGGGCGTAACTGGGAGGGTTTCGGCGCGGACCCCTACCTCTCCGGCGCTGCAAGTGTCGCCACCATCAACGGTATTCAGAGTGTCGGTGTCATTGCTACAGTCAAGCACTTGTGCGTACTTTCCCCCCTTCCCTACACGCATTTCGTGGCGCTGTCGATTCATACGAACTCCGTTCTGATTTAATTACGACTCACTAACACCTCGCTTTCTCCAGTATCGCCAACGAGCAGGAACACTACCGCGGTGGTTCGAACGCCGCCCAGATCTACTCCTCCAACATCGATGACAAGACCATGCACGAGGTATGTCCCACCCAAACCTTCTTGACGTTCGATTAACTCGCGCATCAGCTCTACCTCTGGCCTTTCGCCGAAGCTGTCAAGGCCGGCGTCGGCGCCGTCATGTGCTCGTACAACAAGATCAATCAGACGCAGGCGTGCCAGAACAGCAAGCTGATGAACGGCGCGCTCAAGGAGGAGCTTGGGTTCATGGGTGCGTTCTCACCTCCGCCGTTCTCGCCACACTCTGATTAATTATGTTTTTTTTTTGTGCAGGCTTCATCATGTCCGACTGGGCCGCCATGATCAACGGTGTGCAACCCGCGCTCGCGGGGCTCGACATGAACATGCCCGGTTTCGAGGCTTACGTGCGTCGCGTCCCTACGGTCTTCTGTTATTGTCGCCGTGCTGACTGTCCGTGCAGGGCCAAGGCCCCCAAGACAACCCCAACCCCGTCACCGCGACGAACTCGTATTGGGGTGCCGCGTTGATCGAGATGGTTAAGAACGGCAGTGTGCCCGAGTCCCGTGTCGACGATATGGTGGGTTCTGTTGTCTTTCCAGTGCTCATTTACAAAGTAACTAACGCGTCCTTCCGCAGGTCACCCGCACGCTCGCCGCATGGTACAAGCTGGGACAGGACGAGGACTACCCCGACGTCAACTTCTCCCAGCTCACCCAGGCTACGTACCTGAACGGCGAGCTCGTCAATGAACATGTCAAGTGAGTTCCGTTCTTCCTCCGAGATAAAGTGCTAATTTTTGTAGCGTCCAAGCCGACCACTACAAGCTCATCCGTCAGATCGGTGCTGCCAGCACAATCTTACTCAAGAACACGAAAAACGCGTTGCCGCTGACGGTGAAGAACCTCAAGCGTATTTCCATCATTGGCTCTGACGCGGGTCCCAATCCTGATGGGGCCAACGGATGCAGCGAGTGTGTATCCCTGTCTTACGACAGGTTCTACTTGCTGATAATTATATTCGCAGCCGCGGATGCAGCCAGGGAACGCTCGCTATGGGCTGGGGATCTGGTGCGTTTATATGCGGTCCTTCGCATTCGATAGCTAAATAGAATTCCTACAGGCACCGCGAACTTCCCCTACCTCGTCGACCCGCTCTCCGCCATCTCTACCCACATCCAATCCATCAACCCCACCGTGGTCATCGACTCCGTCCTTAACGACTTCAACCTCGGCCAGGTCAACACTGTGGCCCAGCTCGCAGACGCCTGCCTCGTCTTCGTCAACGCTGACTCTGGCGAGGGGTACATCACTGTCGACAACAACGCCGGCGACCGCAACAACATTACCCTCTGGCACGGCGGCGAGGCGCTCATCGCCGCGACCGCCGCCGTCTGCTCCAACACCATCGTCGTGCAGCACGTCGTCGGCCCCGTCACCGTCGAGAGCTGGATCGACCACCCGAATGTGACCGCGGTCCTCCACGCAGGTTTGCCCGGCCAGGAGAGCGGGAACGCGATCGTGGATGTCCTGTTTGCCGACAGCACGCAGGCGACAAACCCGAGTGGGCGGCTGCCGTATACCATCGCGAAGGCGCGTGAGGATTACCCGGCTGACGTGCTCTACACGAGCACCATGTCCACGCCCCAGATCACCTACGACGAGGGGCTCGGAATTGATTACAGGTGTGCCTCTTCTTTTACTTTAATCTCCTGAACTGTATTGATGAAGCTTTTGTGGGTGCGCAGGTGGTTCGACATCAAGAACATTACCCCGCGCTTCGAGTTCGGCTTTGGGCTGAGCTACACGACGTTCGCGTACAGCGGGCTCAAGACGACCCACACGCACGGGCGCCGGGAGGCTGAGCACCACACTACCACGAGCTCCTCGACTGCACACGCGTCAAGCAGCAGCGCTGTTGCGTCTTCGACCAAGAGCGCGAACGCTACCGCCACCGCTTCCGCCAGCTCGTACTCCGTGCCCGCGTCGAACTCCACTACAATTACTGCGTCTGCGTCTGCCTCCGTGTCTGCCTCCTTGTCTGCCTCTGCTTCCGCCTCTGCCTCCGTGTCTGCGTCCGTCTCTACCAACGCAACCAGCACCGCGAGCGCGCCCCCTGTCGGCGCCACGCCCGTCGGCGAGCTCGGTGGCCCTTCCGCGCTGTACGAGGACATTCTCTCCGTCTCCTTCCGCGTCCAGAACACCGGCTCGGTCGCGGGCAATGAGGTCTCGCAGCTCTACCTCAGCTTCCCCACCGGGTACGGCCAGCCGCCGAAGGTGCTGCGCGGGTTCGCGCGCACGATGCTGGGGCGCGGACAGAGCAAGACCGTGACGCTCCCGCTGCGGCTCAAGGACGTGAGCGTGTGGGACGTCGTCAGCCAGACTTGGATTGTGCCCAAGGGCACGTTCAAGGTCATGGTCGGCTCGTCGTCGCTCGCGATTCACGCGGAGGGGACGTTCACGATGTAAAGGGCTTGCTCTGGAAAAAACATAATGTAATCGGGTTTTGGGAGTCTTATTTCTACGTACATATACCTTGGATTCGTAGTCCGGATCCAATTAATATTTTTTCTTCAATTCGTTGTCGCTTTCCATATTGGGCTGCGAGCGGTTGTTTGGTTAGCATAGCGTAGCCTCACACGATCGGCCTATGTAGCGGTAACGTGACCGACGCGTCGTGTCTCATTTTCACAAACAGAACTTTAGTTCTGATTGTGCTTAGAGGACCGAAAATGTCGCCAAAAATTACATGTGACTTGTGCACAAAACGTGATCTTTTGTCATTTCTGCTGACATCCTTCGAACCCGTGAAAAAAATGAACTCTGAGTTGATTCTGGCGAGTACCATTCATCCACGACTAGAAATAAAATAAAATACTCTCTGCTGACCGCGTAATCATCCCTTTCCCCTTTGCTCCTGCCTCTAGAAGAAGAAAATAAGTACAAGTTGAATCTCATACAGAGCTGCCTCGCAATTGTGTTATTCATCTACGTACTCACAGACACTTGATATGTTCAAAAATCTGTTTGTGACCCGCCGCTTGCCGGCAACCTATATTCATTCAGCCTCTGGTCGCAAGCACAAGTCGGAGGTTAATTTATATCAAATATTAATGCGTCAGCGAGCCGCTCAAGACTTCTACATGGTTCCTCGCCCACTACTCCTTACACCTTAAGCGACCGCTCCAATCTTTTGCATCGTTGACAGGAATCCTCGCCCGCCGCTCCACACACATCATTGCGCTTGATCTTGGAACACTCCAGCGTCGTGCCACACGGCTCTTTCTTCGTCTCCTCTATTCCTTTGTTGATAATTTCCAAGATCGCAGCGAAAGGTTCCTCTGGATCGGACGAACGGATCTCTTGACGAATCTTCTCAATGACATCCTCCATTATATCCCGGTGGCATCCCATAAAGAGGTTCACGTGCGTCTTGATTTCGGACCTGAGAAACGACCCCTTCGAAGACCGGGCAGACGATGCATGTCTGGTCGTTATCCATTCTTCCATCCAATCAGGACGAAACTTGTCCGGGCGTCCCGTGTGGTCGTACCCATAGCACGCCCAGCAAAGAGAGTAGAAAACGGACTCCAGATCGTCGTGGACACTGTGTCGGTGAGCATCATCTTCGTTGCGGTCAACGACTTGGCTATATGATTGGAAGGCAAACTCGAATCGCATGGGTCTCAAAGTTGGAGGAATACAAGGGAATGTACATACTGAGGTGAGAGAGCCAAAACCTTTAACGTTGCGACCAGACGATCCTTCGGCGGGATCAGGGAAATCGAGATCCAAAACAGCGCCTGTGACGCCGTTATCCACGTCGCCTAGGACCGAAATTGTGTTGTAACCGATATGCTTGTGAAGTATCTGGTGCTCAACGAATAAATGCTTGAGAGCTAGAGCCACTTGGTCGGTGTTTGATCCACTGAGACCGTTGTGATGCTCACCTAATACTGCATCCCGAACAGCAACAAGCAAATCCACCGCAGAGGAAACGTTCTTCAGCCTGAGGGGCACAGAGCGGCAAAGAGAGGGCTTGGATTCAGTCTTCATTTCAGTCACGGTGGCACAGGGCTTAAATTTCTCAAAGTTATCGCACTGCTCAAAAAAAAAAGAAAGAGGGACGCGTGAGCTTAGAGGAGGAAAATCGGAGTATCACGGTCGGAGAACACAGGATGTTGTAGCGAGAACAACGTGGTTAAGGGCAAGAGCAATTGGTGTTTGGCGCTATTGTGGCCTCGCACGTGATGTCGTGTCCTTTCCGAATCCCCTCGTCCGTCCCGCTCACCATGTCGAAGAAAACCAATTGGCGGAATGCGGAATCTTCTCTAGCTGAAAGTAGACGAGGAACTGCCGTACCTGCTGTACCCAGGCGGAAGATGGAACACATCGCGTCCGTTAGTCGGAGCAGTGGATTAGAAAAGGATGGAGACGCGTAAGTCATATCGACTCCAAACAATTCATAGTTCTCTGTAATCGATCATAGACTTCAGCCTGAAGAATCCTGATGTGCAGAATGAATATCGACAATTTATTCAGAGCAAGGTCAGTTTCGATCTTTGCATGAGCTCGGATTTGCCAGCTTGAATTTCACACAGCTCGATGATATCTGGGCGAAATATCCTCAACACCCGACTGAGTCCGAGACAGAAACGCGGCAGCGCATAGATGCTCAAGAAAATGTGCTCATCCTATTTCGTAAGTCTTTTCGGTAGGCGGTATACCAAGCCCAAACAAATTACAGGGAAGCTAAGAGAGGGAATTATTTCTTCCAAGAGAGTCGACCAGTTTGCTCTGGAAGGTTTGTTCCATTCGATTTTGGGAATCTCGCGGCCGTTCAACCAACCTTGTCAGTCTATGAGACTTCCTTATACCTGGCTGTCATCTTCGACTCTCCCCGCCATATCAGTCCCGTCATTCCGGCACTGATGTCGTACTTTCACCTACCATCGTCCGAGCCGCATCCGAACTGTATTATCACAGTTCTGGTATCCCTGTTGCATCATCTGGTGGGAGCTTATCCTTCCCAGCGCGAGTTTCAGGCGTATATAGCGTCTGTGCCCGAACCTTTTTTCCCGGATGGTTCTGCGGCCCGCGCGTGGATCACCTCTCTCGCTGGTTGCATTCGGGCGCGAAACTATGCGAAAATCGACAGATTATCCCGGTGTTCTGCCTTGCCTGATGATGCTGGCGTATCATCCGCTGCAGAATCGAGGCAAGACTTACCCCGGAAGGCTTTGTACCATCTAGTCGGCTCTCTGCGGAATAAAACGCGAGAAATGGCTTGGACAGTCCTGCGTTCGGCCTACCGGGAGCTTTCATGCCAGGTCGACCCTCACTTGCATACTCGGGAATGGTTGGAACGTTCCCTTGTACTCCATAGTGACATTCCACGGGTATGCAGCATCGATCTAGATGAGTGGTTGGATCTGCAGAACGGTCTTGGGCATGTAAGAAGGAAGGACGGTGTAGACGGACGCTGGATAGTTTGTAAATCAAAATAAAACCAAGATAAATGTAATTTTGAAGCGGAGGCTCGGTTACTCGGCCCGAACCTGCCATTTGCATGATGGCCTTGTCGACTTCGACTGCCCCCGCTGTTCCTCCTCTAGGCTCCGGGCTACCCACACGGGAAGAGCTCCTTGTGCACTACCCCGCCAAATTTACTTGGAATGAGCTGAAAACCTTCGTCAATTCGGGCGACCTTGGGATGCTCAAACGCGACCGGAAGCTGCAGCAACGATACGACCTATGGTGTGTCGGGATAAAGGAAAAATACGGCTCGATGGGTACGATGTCATCCGATACTCGGTCTCATAAGCCAACTGCCAGCGGACAGCCAATTATCTCATGATTTATCGCCTGCGGTGGGGGAAACCGGACACTCTGTCTCTCCTGACGTCTGCCCTTGAAGACACAGGCATGTCGACTCCACCCGTTTTTGAGCGGATCCCCTCGCAAGACTTGGCTGTACTCAGGGAGATGCCACCCCTACCCGTCGACGCGCCCACGTACTTTGATAAGGTAATTTGCACGCGCTTCTCCAGTTTCCACTGACTTTGTTTCTCCAAGTCGACGCCGCCGCAATACATCAGCATCATCCAGAATGACTGGCCCTACTCTGTTCCGCCGGAAGTCGAGCACACCCTCGTTTGGACCCGCATCCCAATTTTCCACCCTGAGCTCATACCGGAGTCAGTCCGCGCGCGCATAGAGCTTGACGGCTTGTGGGGTTTCACGGGGAACGACTCTCCGCCACCGTCGCCTTCGACTCTCCCTGCATGCTTACCCGCACTCGCTGAATGGGGCGTTACACTGGACAAAATGATCAAGTCGGAGAAGGGCACTCCCGAAGAGGACGAGCTCGTTAGACGCGCTGGCCTTCCAGTCCACGACTTTGTCCGGAATCGGTGGGTTGAGGAAGAATGGGAAACGGCGTGGTTCGGTGAGTCTCTTTCCGTTGCTTCATTCCAACTGTGTCATACTCACAACTTTCGTTATAGTCAATCCACCTGTAAGTCGGAGATTGTCACAATATTCGCAGACGCTGATTAGCTGGAATACCAGAGATTGCAGAGCGTACCAGGTCTCGCCCACGTACACGTCTTTGCCCGGCACAAGTAGATAGAGCACTAACTAGACAGATGAACAGTAGAATTTCCAGGTTTCGAATCAACAACGCTGCACGTGGTACCACACGGGGAATGAACAAAGATTACTTGCCCTTGTGTTTTTTGCCCTGCGATTTCATTCCTCGCAGTCGATGCAGGGGATTGATTTCAAGCCGATGGCGGTTATCTATCCCGACGCGTGCTTTTGGTGTAACGTTTCGGTCCCGGGATATCGAATTCAAGGAATTGTGCAGTACAGGGAAATAACAACCTTCCAATGGCAGGTGCGATTGAAGAATGCTGCAGCGAAATAAACCAGTATGTCGTAAACCATAGATTGATTTTAGTAGTGAAACGTCTCGTTTTGTGTTTGTAGCAGATATTAATCGATATACCATTCGAACATTTTCGTTCACTAAGTGCGGTCTCAATTGCCAGGAAATGGATTAGTAAGAGTAGACGCACCGCATCGAATCCTTGCCAGCTGAACAAATCGGCTTCGGACTGCTCGTGGAGTGTTAGTTCGCCGTACAAGTCAGCGACATTCTTCCATAGCATCAGACTCGATGAGGGTGGTGGTACGGGATCATCAATAAGGTCTTCCGAGCCACGGCTCCAAGCAGTGAGGCTCGTCAGACAGGGAACGAGTTCAGAAAGAAAGGTCGCAATGGATTGAACCTTGGTTGGACCGATTCTGGAGTTCCCTAGGTCCAAAAAGCGGAGATATACCCCGTTTTGTGTGAGGGCCTGCGGGGGCAGAGCGAATTCTGCCTCGGGGATGTCTTCACCAACATTTATAACGATCCCCAAATGTTCCAAGGCACCATGGCGGAACAAGGGTAAAAGTCCTCGAGGAGTGATGCGTGAAAAGCCGAAGAGTCCGGGAGGACTGAGAGTCAATGTGGTGAGTAGGCGGAGGTGAAGGGCAATTTGCTCTAAATCATCGTTTCCGAGATCGAGCCATGGAATCGAGAGGCAAAGATCGGTGAGGCCGGTCAACGAGAAGAGGGGATTGAAGGTGGACAAAGTTACTGCATGACCGTCGGGTTCAAGATCCCATGGCACACTAACAGTCACCGACTTGAGCGCATTCCTTGACCGGCCATTGATGAGGCTTGTCACCACCTTGAGGATGTTATCGGGATCAGCGTCACTTATTTCCCAGCAGACATATTCCATGGAAGGTGAGGAGGCGGCGTGAAATAATGAACTCAATAGAGTTGGGTGAGAAGGGCGGGCCACAAAATTTGTGAGGCTCGGAAAGCAAGTTGAAGAGGTGGCTGAGAAAAAGGAGGAGTCATCCAAGGAGTGAAACGGAATAGCGAGACGCCGTAATGTTGGAAGGGTGGACAGATGGGCGAAGGCTTTTGAGACGCTAAAGTCGCAGCGAAGCGAAATTAAACGGTCCATGCGAATTATTGCCAGGGATATTGCATCCATATTGGCCAGGGCGTCCGCGGAATCATCGTAGGGGCTAGTCAGGAAGAGGGAGGTCACAATTGGTGCGTTAGCCGCAACTAGCTCCAAAACGCCGGGATGGGCGGTGGAGCAGTAGAGATCGAGGTTCCGCAAGGACGGAGGGAAGAAGATATGGATATGTTCGACGGCGCCGTTCCAAATGAGCTTCGTTATCCCTGGCAACATATATGGCTCAGGACATTGTTGTTGAAGGTGGCAAATAACGGTACTGTCGTTAAAGATGTCGATGTTCCACGGAGGGGCACGAGACGGTCTGTTGTTAGCTGGCGGCGCGAAAGTAAATTCCCTAACCCGCGAAGCGTGAAGAAGGAATCTAGTCCAATCTGTGGCCACTGTCTCCCGGGTCATGCAAGATGTCGACTGTCGAATCGTGGTCAACTCAAATTCAGATAAAGTGTCTGGAAACTGACCTGAGGGTTCGCCGGTCCAGGGCCATGCCATAATCGGCTGGTAGGAGATAAATTAGATCGATGAGACCGTATATCTCTCGCCACACAGCATCCAAGGCCGGTTCAGAGAAAGCCTTGCATGTCAACGCAAGTCTGTAAACTTCCTGCTTCCCGCCCAGGCCTCCCCGAGTGTTCGCCGTTGAAAAATACGCGATATGGGAGAATATTTCAGCAACAAGCAGACACCGATGCATTTTGCGGCAAAGGTGGTGAAGGGTTAAAGGCAAGTGGGCATACGGGGCCATCATTTTTTGATAGTCCAAGCAACTCCCGCCTCGAATTCCTCCAGAACCACATGAAAGGCGAGACAGTCGCGGTACGCGCCGGGAGACGCCTGGGGGAAAAAGCCCATGTACAAATAACGACTTTTGGGGCTATTGGGGCTATAGTCTATCTGTCCTGATTCGGTGACGACAACCGTCTCCCAAAGCACGTCTTTACTCCCACCACGTCCTCAAGAATGCCTTTTGGAACGGTGAACCTCAATGACGGGAACAAGGTCCGTCCTAGAAAGCTACGTTGTTTCGCTGAGATTGAAAGACGCCCCCAGATACCCGCCATCGCCTTTGGTGCACTATATTTCAAGTCTCTCGGACGCGTAAATTCATCTCTTGCCAGGGACTGGGACTGCATTGAAGGGCAAGGATGTCACATACTTCTGCCAGCAGGCCATAGACTCGGGCTTTTCACACATTGATACTGCCCAGGGTGAGTCGCCGGCCGCAGGCGCGTAAGCTCACAGTCAATTGCTGACTCGGATCGCGCTCGCAGCCTACGGGACAGAAGGTGCGCTCGCTGGTACTGGTGATTGGTCTCCCTGTGAAGCGGAGAAGCGTTCGCTTCTCTTCGGATGGAGATTGGTCCCAGTCTACAATGTGTCGGGATATAAAGTTAAGCCCCCCACAGAGACCGTCGGCCAGGCGATCAAGGACAGTGGCCTGCCTCGTTCGGACCTGTACATCACTTCGAAATACCAGCATGGGGAGATCCAAATGTCCGTCAGAGCGAGCTTGTACCTGGTACGCCCTCGTGTGCTTGCGCAGTTCCCTGCTGATTATTTGTCCCCAGCTTAAGCTGCAGTATCTCGACCTATATCTCATACATCACCCCTCTTTTCTACCGGACTTGGAAGCCGGTTGGAAGCAGTTTGAGAGAATCAAAGACGATGGACTGGCCAAGTACCATTTTTTTCTCTCCCAGTCTCTTTACACGCCTGACCCCGCCCAGGAGCATCGGTGTGAGCAACTTCACGCTCGAGCAGCTGCAGACCGTCGTCAAGACCGCGCGCATTCTCCCGGCCGTCAATCAGGTACGAGTATCCGGTGTGTCACAGCTTGTCCTGACCTGTCCCCCAGATCAGCTTCAACCCGTACAACTACGCGCAGAACAAGCCTCTGCTCGAGTACTCGGCCAAGCACGGGATCGTCACCGAGGCATACAGCAGTCTCGCGTGCGTGGAAAACCAGTCGTGCCTGCACGGACCGTAACACACATGTTCTCTGCAGCCCCATCACGCGCTTCCCCCGCGGGCCTGTGGACGCGCCGGTCGCTGCAGCCGCCAAGCGCCTCGGAATCACCCCGACACAGGTCATTCTGCTGTGGGTTAAGAGCAAGGGCGTCGTCATTGTGACGTGAGTCTGTTGTCGCTGCCCTTGCGTCTGCCCGCGACTCACCCGCACGCAGCACGAGCTCGAACAAGGCGCGGCTGGAGGAGTACATACAAGTCGGCGACCTGCGTATGTGCATCTTTATTCTGTGGGGCGATTGCTTATCTCGCCGTGCAGCGCCGCTGACCGACGACGAAATTGCGGCCATCGACGTAGCAGGGGCGGAGGGCCCTCCATCTGCCCTGACGAAACGTACGCGCCAGTCACCCAGAGCAGCTGTAGGGCTCGCTCTCGGGGTAACACTCCTTTTCCTAGTGTATATGGCTCGATTAATGGCTTGTCAGCACGGCAAAGGCGTCGCTTTGTAAACAAGAAGATATAATCTACATGGGTTTTACATTTAGAGATGATTGCAGCAAGTGAATATGCGTGTCGCAAAACAAGCGTCGTTCAAGATAGCGAAGAGACAGCAGAAATTACTTTGGCGGAGGAGTAGGCGGACCTGCGGCATCGGAGTCGGCCAATACGAATGTGTGGAAACGATACAAGCTTACCGAATAGCCCCGATCGGGCTGGAGGAGTGGGTGGACCAGGGAGCGGAGCAGCAGCAGTCCCCTGGATAGGCTTGGGGGCAATGTGCGGGTTTGCTGAAAGAGACCTTAGTCGAAAGGTCATAGAACCAAGAGAAATCAAGACGTACGTCTCCACTGTGCCCATGCGGGGACATTGGGCTTAGGCGGCTCGAGCGGGGGGACAGAGTTGGGCGAAGGAGGTCGCTGCTTGGCTATCGCGCGCTCTTTTCGCTCGGCTCGTTTGTTGACGACTCGCCACGCTGGGCGCGCAGGGGCGGCTGCAGACGGTTCTGGAGGTGGCGGAGAAGCCGGCAGGTCTTCTGGCTATTATAACTGCTTCAAAAACTCCGGGCAGAGGGACGGGTACGATACACACTTTGGGCCTCCACTCAGGCGAGTATTCGCCCCCGGCACCGTGCTTGGACTTCACACTCATCAGCTCTGCAATCTCGCTAATATACCACGTCAGCAGCGTAAGATGGGGCCCTGGGGACACTCGGGACGTACTATTGCAGGGCCCGCCGCTCGTCTCGAAGCTGGCCAACTTCGGCCAGGAGGATGCGCACCTCGCCGGCGAGGGCTTTACTGAAATCGTTTATATACCTGACAACGGCAAATTTCAAGGCTTGAAATTGTCCTAGGACCTAGGTGAGCTGTATACGTACTTTGGGGCACCATTGTAGCCGCTTTTCGACATTAGTATAGCCGGGGAGCGGATTTAAAGTCGTCCTCAAGGCGGGAGCAAGGCAAGCACTGAAAGCTCGGGATAAACACGACCCGTCACATGTCACGCTTATCGATCGGATACAGTGTCATGCTTCTGTCACACTGCTCCTCTTTTCAACCCTCATGTCCGCCGGTACTCGAGTCGTTGAGCGGAAGCCCCTCCGTCCTCGATTTGGCGCGCAAAATTCAAGGCATATGCACGCCAGCACGTAGGAGCCTCTAACTTGGGGTCCCTCCGAGTCTTTTCCGAGTCGGACATCGTACTATGGCGACAATAAATTCGCCGACCAACGTCGACTGATCCATTTTCAGGCCCAGTCAAGTAAATGACTTGAGAGAAAAAACAAAAGCCAAAATCCTATGAAGTTCTTGGTCCTATCGAGATTCACTATTTTTGCTCCATCTCCCGCCCCCTGTGTACGAAACGACATCAACAGCGGCGTCTCCGCCATGACAATACCGCAGCATCGCGGAACAGCAGCGGTGTTTGAGTTTGTCTGGGTCTGTGAGCCTCGCGCAGTAGGTATTTGAGCGATACACTGGCGAACTCTTGACAGACATCCCTCCACAACTTGCTTTCATGATTAACGTCGTACATCTGCCACAGGACGAGAGGGAGAATATCTCACTCTCCGTTCCCGCCTATGCGACAGCTGTCTCTGCATCTTTTCTTCTTCAGCTCGTGCTCGCTGCAAAGCCTGTTCGCGGTTTACTCGGTCGCATCGGAATTTCGGATGGAACCACACGGCTTCTCCAGGAATCGGCAAAGGGGCCATTCTGTGGTTTAGAGTGGCCCGGCTGCTCGGCTGTCTGGGCCTACTCGCCCTCTCAATCTTACCGTTCGTGCACGATCATGAAACCACGCGTCGCGAAGGATTGCTTCTCAGTGTACCTTATGTGAGTTTCAAGTTCGCTGGCTTGTATACAACCTCCTGATTTGACCTTGACCTAGTTGTACGCATCGATCTTGGCCTTTCTCTCCGTCAATAGCCCAAAGTCGCGCCATCAAACCGTGAGCCACGTCAATTGAGTCCTGTTGGTCGTGTTCTGCGTCTATATCTATCGGGATATTTTCCCTCTGGCAACGGTTACCCGTGCCCCGGTGGATGTCGCCGAAGGACAATGGTTGTGGGCTAAGATTGGGCTCCTGTTTGTCACCGCGGTGGTGATCCCTGTCACCCAGGCAATACATCCCCGTAGACCCGTTGGTGAGTCTTCGACATTTCTTCTTGAGAGAAACACACCTTGACTTGGATCGAAGAATCCCATGACGGTGCCCAATCCAGAGCAGACTGCCTCTATGTTTTCGTTTGCCTTCTACTTTTTCCTGGACCACATCATTTTTCGTGCCTACCGTGAATCCCAACTGCAAAAAAACCTAACTCTATCCGTTATGCGACACCGATGCGTCTGCACATCTAAAAAACCGAAACTTCAAGGTATGGCGCTCTCAAACACCGTCCGGATACGACTGACTGAATAACATCAGTACTTGGACAGCTTTTCTGGGGCTACATCGAGCCGTCATATTTTCTTCGGATTGATGCGCGTCTTTCGCCGCGAATTCACGATCTTGGCGGGTCTTCAAGTTTTGAGAGTTTTCACAACTTTGTCTGGGTAACTGTCTGGATTACTACTTGGACCGGTAGTAGTGGTGCTAACTTCATGCAGACCCTATGCCATGCAACAATTACTGCAGTATGAGTCTTCTTTCTCTCCACTCGACGCCTCTCATAATTCTGACTTCGTATAGGTATATCGAAGTGCAGAATCAAGAAGGCATTGTTCCAGTTGTTCGCCCATGGGTTTGGATCGCGCTGATGTTCTTCAGTTCCCTCATCGGTAAGGTCGCTGCTTCGGCAAACGGACCAAAGCTCACTTGGATTTTTACAGGGTCTATCATGTACCAGATATGTGACTTCATCAACGTGCGTACGGAATTCAGGTGTTAAATGTTGGACTCACTCTTCTTTAGACCCGAAGTCTTGTTCGAACAGAGGCTATTCTCACACACTAGTCTTTACCCATAGGTAAATTTTAGCGTCAAAAGCCCATCTAACAAGCGCATGCTAATGGCAACTGACCACTCACAGTTTGCGGATCCGCATGAAAGCTGAAACCACAGATTCTTCGGGAATTGAGTCACCACCACTTTCAGAATCAGACGCCGATAGCACATACGCAGTCAGCACGTTGGAAAACAGCGAACACTCCTCTCACTCCGAGGAGGAGACTGCGACAGTACAGGCGAGCACCTCGAGTATCAAGTCAACGGGAAGCAGGCAATCTTCCATGGACACCAAGAAACTGGGCAGAAGTTTGGTTGGAAAGATCACCAACTTGGTGACCACAGATCTCGGAAACATAGGTTTTCTCTCTTACTACTTGCCCAACCCACGAGCTGACCGAGTGCTCCAGTGGATAGTCGGGAGTCCCTGAATCTGTTAATTTTTATTCCGCTTCAATTGACGTTGGGGATCTGGTTCCTTTACGGTCCATTGGGATGGTCGGTCTGGGTTGGCGTTGCTTCCATTGTCGTGCTTGCCCCCATGCCTGGCTACAGTTCGTTCTCGTTATCCCCCTGGCTTCAGTTGGTTTACATAATGATCAGTGGCGAAGCTCGTGCAGTCAGTTCAAAAAGAGCGACTGAAACGAACGGATGACCGGGTTCAGTCCGTCAGCGAGGGTGCGTGTTCTCATTCCAAAGATGCAGTGCCATCGGATAGCTGTGCCTTATTTTTTTCTGGCGCTTTATTAACCCCGAGTCAAGATCAAATTGTTCGGATGGGAGGAAAAGACAAAAGCTAGGATCGCGGACGAGGTATGACCATCAGACACGAAAATCTGTCCAGTGGGACAGTGGTCAAAGCTGAACTCTTTTGTGGGCAAGCTTTCTTAACATTATCTTCTTCCTAGTACGGCTGGAAAGACTAACTCTATAAACCCCACTCAAAACTGAGTGGGAACAATAAGACTCTAAAGCATAGTACAGGTGCAAACTGGGGCGTATTTACTGTTAACTTCCGCGATACATCTGCCGCATAGCAATGAGTTGTGAATCTACGGGAACAGTGTCAGTCGAGTGCCTAGCAATATCAGACGGAATGCACAAACTCATGAGCTGACAGTTCGGAGCAAAAACGCTCATCGCGGCAAGAACCGTTTCAATCGCGTCGACAAGCGATCGTTCCTCTGCAGAGGCGGGCCGAGTACTAGGTGGCAGGTGTCTCTTGAACCGCAACAATTCCGACACGAATGCTTGACAGGTTGCCATCCACAGGGTCTGCAGAGCGTGAGGCTGCGAATAGTATACGTAGCTCATAGCGCAGTGGACTCACCCCCATGATCGGATTGATGTACCCATATTCGTTCAGAGGTACCTGTGCGAGATATGCGACAACGGCACGCGCGGAGTCCAGCACACGCAAGCGGGATGCCTGGTTGTCGACGACGAAGGGATTGTGTAATTGAATGGTTGCGACATGCGCCAGACCATGAATAACGACCATCTCTCTGCTCGAATGCATTTGAACCGTGGGAAGACTGAGTTTGAATCTTTCGATCACGGTATCAATGGAGTTGAAAGAGGCGTAGAATTCCCGCTTGTTGTTCATGTCTGTGTAAATTGAGGCTCGTCATAAGTATTTCGATTCGTGTAAAATAGAACCCACTGGGATGGTACTGAGATGCTACACGCGACGCCTGTTCGAATAGAATAGCCGCCTTTGCGTGAAATGCCGACTTGGACGTTCCACTATCTGGCCGATTGGCGAGAAAATTGTTGACGGTTCCGGTGCTCGGGTTAGCTAGTAGTTGGTTCTGTACTATTCTGTGAGCTTGTTTATTCCCCGCTGATTCCACGTACATGTACACCCGGACCATCGATGTCCAAGGGCCAGGGAGTATCGATCCGGGCGCCGGGATCGGTGTATGATATATTCGATGGCGACCCGTCGGCGGTCATCCAACAGTTGTTGAGAGTCAACACGGCCCAAAATGCGCTGATGCGTTCACCCTCCTCAATTGCATCCCGCGGTGGCGGCAACACACGACATGCGGGTCCAGAGGTACGGGCGGAAGCGGCAGATCGAATGCGGTGCAGTCCCGAGCTGATGACCAGTGAGACAGCAGCACTAAGGTGGTATTTTCCTTCCAGGAACCGGGTAGTGCTGAAAAAATAGTTGGCCAAAAGCACCTTTGCTTGTATGCTGTGGATCACAGTGTTGCGTTGTGTCTCGGAGAGAGCATCGGCGGTTGTACGAAGCGCCCGGGACAGATATCGGCCTTCGTGCGACGTGAATTCGTCCGAACCAGATAAATGCACAGCCCAAAGCTGGACGACGTGGAGCAAAACGGGGGCGATTCGCTGGCCACCTCTCCCCATAGCTGCTTCTCGAAAATTGAGAACATTGAGGAAGAATCCAAACTGCGAGCTATGATGGAGGAAGTTGTGGATACTTGAAGGGAAGAAATTCAGTTCAACTTGATTGTGGAGAGGCTGACAACTTACAGGGCATCCAACTTGACGGTAGAAATTTCCTATAATGCGATGTAAAATGAGAGGGCACAAAGAACACAGTCTCTTACCGAGGTCGATACTGGAATGTGTGATGGGCCTGCACGATTGGAGGGTTGTGAATCTGAAAACATTGAGCCAGAGAAAGCAAGTGAGATCAATCAATGCGAACGGGCAAGCGGCACAGAAGGACCACTAGGACGTCGATGGGGGTTATTCAGAACGATGTTTGAGGAGATTGTTCTGGGTGGCTCAAGCTCTTGAATGCGAGCTTCAACGTTTGCGATTTGTTCTGTAAAGGGCAAGTTAACCCACATCGGGCAAAGGTAAAACGTCCTCAACCTTCCAACATTTGCGCTCTCGAGGGTCCAGCATCTGCATATTCACAGTCGTTGAGGCTTGACGAGCGGGAACATTGGTGGCACTTGGGGCGCGTCCCGTCGCATTTCTGTGGACAAATACTATAAACGGTGGAAGGTTCTCGGAGAGTGAACGTCCATACAATTCTACGCCGCCTGTTCAAAGTCAGACCAAGAAGCATGGACGTAACGGTTACACACCTGCAGTTTTCGCATCTGTTGGCATATAATACGGATCGTGAACTCTCTTGTGCCATGTTCGCAGATGAAATCGATAAGTAATGCAAGACCGACGTACATGTACCTTCCTTTATATGCTTGCGGAACTACTGTAGTTAGTTTAATCGAGCGCCCCGCAGCACGGAATACTGAAGGGCATTGAGCTGCAAAGCGTGCGCGCGCAGCGGTCACGGAAATCCCGAGCGAAATAGCGAAAACCTTGCGAGGTAGTTTCAGAGTGGAGTCGGAGCAAATCCATGACCGCGTGGCGCTGCCGCTTGCTGTGCGGCACTGGCCTCATAGAAATGCGGCTCTTGCCTAATGAATGATTTTATTAATTTTGAGAGGCTTTGTGGTTGACTTGGGCATGCAAGTCTGCATATCTCTCCGCCAGCCGTCGAGGGATATCTAATCAGACATAGGGATCCGCACCGTACGTACATGTCACATACGGTCACGCACTTCGCACGTATCACCGTAACGTATGTACCGTATCGCCGGTACGGACAGCCGTTCTGCCGCACCGGCACCAAAACTGCCGCAGCACAGTCAGCACAGATGATGCCTTGCCGCTGCGGGCCACCCTTTCGGCCGCTGCGGGCCACCCTTTCGGCCGCTGCGGGCCGCCTTTTCGGCCGCTGAGCCGAACTGAGCGGACGGCACAAGAATCTCGTGATTCACGCGAGTATAATATATCCCCCCACCCCCCACGTATCACTCACGTAGTCACTCCGTATGTCACAAATACGTACCCTAATCAGACAACACGACCGGCGGGGTGGGTAGGGCGGAGTGATTCCTTGGGCGGCCAATACATTTTCTGTAACTAAGTATAAGAGCGTCGAAGCGGAAGAAGACGGGCGCATTTGCTGCACCCTGCTTTGAAACTAAGTTCCAAGGAAGAGGTTCAAAGCCGGATGATGCCGTGGTTGAAAATCGATGATCCGGATCGGCATCTTCCGGCGGCATGTCGAAAGTTGAGAATTCTTGCCACATCCACCGCCAGCGGCCGTTTGGCTTTACGGTCGGATATTCAATTTAACTTCGTGCATCTCATTAATTTTGCTCATCTTTCGGCTCCATATCCGACTCGGATCTCTCAAGTCCAGTGAACCTGCAATAATGAACGTTCAAGTTGAAAGGTTCAATAATACGAACCTCGCCAATGGGCTTCCTTGTTTCAATGAAATCGTACTCAAATATACTTTCAAATTTCCGTCAACGAATCCGCAGTCGCTGGATTGAAAATGGAGCAAACCCAAGCCCTTTCTCTTATTATAGTCTATATGACGCAAAATTGGCGACCTGCGACGTCTACTTCTTGAAAAAACTGCGCACCCCTCCTCCTCTGTTTTTACTTATGCCCGCCTCGTTTCTGAATGGCTGTGCTGCCCGCCACTCTACGCTCTTCCTTCCAGGAGTCTGGCTAGAGTTTCGCGTACCTCAAATACCTCGAGTTCTCCCAAGCTCTGAAAACCTTGAAATCTCTAGCAGAGTAACAGGAGAGCTTGTGTTGTCCACCTATACGGAAGTAGAGTCAACCCTTGCGCTCGAAAATAGCTTTCTGAATTGGAACGGCGTGAACGAGACGAAACTCCCGACTGGCAGGCAATGTCAAGGGCAATGTTATCCGGGAATTATTTTGAACAGACGCCGCTAAGTACAGCCAAGGAGTCCTTTCATTTAACACGGAAAGACGTTTTCTGCAAGGCATATGTAAATTGGGTCCGTGAGTTCACGGCGCGCAGTTTATGCTATGCCCGGACAAAGTCGGCGGTGTCACACCGCTCTGGGCCGACGGATTCGGAGTGGTGGACACTCACCATGAATCCGACTTAAAACACTCGATTGGCATGGATAACGGTAAGAAACCCCTCCGACGCTGTAAAAGTAGAACTACAAGAACGTATCAGAACGGGATTTGGGCGGCCGGTTTTACTCTTTTATTTATTCGAGACTGAACCGGATACCCCCCGCCCGGTGACCCAGCCCGGTCTATGCTGTCGAGGGTTGCGAGATATGGGAGCCGGGCGTCGAAGACCGGCGATATATGGATGACTGGATTTGACAAGGTTGACTCGCACGAGATTCTGTTTTTCAACCACCCAATTGATGGCGGCGGTGCGGTGAACCCAGATTGACGCTCTTGCCTTTGGGGAACAAGAACAAAGATGGGAAGGCGCACCTGCACCACCATTGTGTGGGGAGGAGCCAAGACCCCCTCAAAGAACAGGCGCTCGGAGTCGACCCCGGTTCAATCAGCCGAAGAAAACAGTTTATAAACTTAGAGGGGCATCCAGATGATCCACGTTACTAGGTCCCAAGAGCGTTTCTATTGTGATTTGTATCCTGAAGGGGCAGGATGTCTTCGGCTGGTCAGTGCAGTTAAAGGGGAGTGGCCGAGTATGCTAATTCAAAATTTGAAACTGGGAACTTCACCGCCGCCCTCTTCCTAATTTACGACCGGCCCAATCGCATAGTCTTGTTCACTATTTTCGAGTACAGCTGGACAGTCATCTTCGACTTAGCAATCAACCCAGCACAAGTCAACAGAAGCCACTGGCAGAAAAGACCCAAGGCCATGGCATAAGTATGGTCGACGATAATTTCTGTGACCGTTGGCAAGCAAAGTGGCAGACACGCAAAGCAGCAGCAAAATATAGACTCGAGGAGGAATTCAGATGTGTACCCAATGCACTTGGACTTGCTTGAATGAAAAATACGGTGGCCGAGGTGGAAAATCGAAGAAGCGGTGAGTCACGTTTAGCGCGTTGTTTGCGCAAGTATACGCGACTCGGCTTCTTTTCAACCTTCATGTCCGCACCCTCCACTTGGTCTTCCTCTTAATAACCCCTTCCTCTTCTTACATGTCGCGGCCACACAACACAGAATACGCTGACCCCGTTATCCGCGAGCCGTCGCCTGCCAGCTCAGTGGGCACAGTCTATGGCCAGGACCAAACAGCTTCCTCGGACGAAGAGCTCGACCAGGCGGTGTTTGAGCGCAAGTGGGAGGAAAGGCTGGACCTGCGGCGGCCCACGAGGGAGGAGGAGATCGCAGACGCAGATCCCCTCTTTCCCCGTCCCACCACAGCTGTGGAGGAACGTGGTATGTCGACTCTCTCGTCTTGCGAATAAAAGCTAATCCGTGGCGCAGTGCTGTTCGATCGGGTGGTGCGGAACCTTCGTATGAAGGTGGAGGAGCTGGAGGAGAACGAGCTCTTTGAGCAGACGATGCTCCGCGGCTCGCAGGCCGGCTTCGAGGAGGTGACCGTACCGAAGGACATCGACTCGCTCATGCGCAGTATGATGGGCCCGTCTACTGCAGAAGACACCACTGTGGACGCCAATGTCACCGACGGCCCCTGGAATCAAGGCGTGAATCGATACGAGGGCGGAGCGGCCCAAAAACGGACCAAGGGAAAGGGCAAGAGTCGTAGGTAGAGGGTCGTCCAAGGAATTAATCATGTAGCAAGCTAGCCTTATTGTATACAAGTGATTTGACATAAACTCAGTCCGACGCCTCGTCGCCCGCCTCGGAAAAGTAATCCGGCAACGCCTCTTCCACCGTCTTGATCTCGTCGCTGATGCTCCTCTTGGCCTGGGATGCTGTCAGAGTTTTGCCCGCATAACAGAAGTAGATGAGTGCTCACTGCCAGTCGGCAATCGTGGTGCATGTACGTCGCGGACCCCCATCGGTCGTAGTCCCGCTGCACCTGCCTTAACCGCCCCAGCACATCCGCCAGCCCCAGCGCAAGCACCGCGTCACTGCGCGTCTTGTCCTTCCAAAACTCGAGCCAGCTCTGCGTACACCCGTGCTGGTGCCATGTCGCCCCGCACGACGGCGCGTGGTCAAACTGCGGCGGCGTCGTGCGCAGGCGCTCCCACGTCCCCGTCAGGCGGTAGTACCCCGAAAGGAGCCGCAGCTGCTGAGCACGGTTGACGACGAGCCGGCCCTCCTCGTCGACGTCGCCCTCGTTCGTCTCCGCGCCCGCGTCAGCTGCACCTGCGGGACCGGCACCGGCGCTGGTGCTGGGCCCCGCCACGACGGGCGCCCCAGGCTTGCGGTCGACCTTGGCGCGCTTGACGACGACGGCCTTCTGCATCACCTCGAGGTACGCCGCGCCGCGGAGGAGGCGCAGGTCGAGCTCGTCCGCGAGCGTCATGGCGAGGTACGCGTACTGCAGAGACGAGCTCATCAGCTGGCGCAGCAGGGAGATCATCGTCGCGAGCAGCTTCTCGTGCCCGCACATCTGCGCGAGGCGGATGAGGCGCGTCAGCTGCGCGGTGCTCTCGATGGGCGTTGAGCCGGGCGAGGGCGCGTTTGGGGAGAAGGTGTACGCGTTGGGCGGGGGGATGGAAGTGAGGATCGGGGAAGGCTTGCGGTTGACGTATTCTTGGATGGCGTCGAGCGACCAGGTTTCCAGGGACTTGAAGGAATATTTATTTGCGATGCGGGCAATGTCCATGAGCTGGGTGAGATCGGCGTCGGACGAGTGGATTACTCGGAGTTCTGGGGGTCTACAAAAAAAAAAATCAGAGGCATGGCGGCATGACCAGGAGCAGACTTACAGGGCATATAACGCCCACAGAAAGTGCCGAAATTCTGCAACAGTGTCTCCGCTCAACAGGATCGGATTTTCGTCCGACCGGCCCTCAATCACGTTGTCTCCTTGCGGCAGCGAGAACATCGTACAGAACGAGGAGTTGTCTTCATAGACGTTAGCCCCTGCCCTGCCATGACTCGCATTATGCACCACGTCCATACCTTTCGACAATATCGTTCTATGCACCTACAAGCACATCAAAATTGCATACAATATGTCTTCCAAGTCGACCCACGTTGAACAACGTGTTCTGCACCAATATAATGCAGCTCCCGTCCTCAAGGTAGTACGTATCATCGTGGACAAACCGCGAACGGCTCGGTGTTGCTTCGCCGTCAGCCATGGCTTGAAATTTCTCTGGGGACCCAACAAGTGCTTGGCTATCTGAACGTTTTCGTTTCAGAATTGACTCGTTTGTCTGAGAGTCGACGTTAGAGCTTCCAGAGCCCGATTCTGAAGGCAGAGTGGGCTGCAGAGTCGTGGACGACATGGTACACCACCGTTTGGTCAGCGACCTGGCAGCGACCTGGGAATCGCCTACGTCTCTCCGGCAATCATCCGACGTCTGATCAATATAATTCGGCCCACGTCGTTTTGAGGTCGGACTGATCCCACCTCGAATCCACGTCGAAGGCTATGCCCGGCTACGCGCGCTTTACCGGGGGGTTTTTTTCCTCTGGGGGCCCGGTAATCGATTTGGTTGGGGGAAAGGACAGTATATTCATGGTACTATACACTACGATACAACTGTACAGTACAGAAGCGGTATAAGTACGCAATTCCCAGGTGCGGCTTCAAGGAGTGAGTACTAGTACTAGTGAGTGTGTGATAGCGAGCGTGAAGAAAAAAAAGGACCCACAACACGACACCTCACATCGGGCTCTCCGCATAGGAGGGAGACTGGAGAGTACAAGCAGGAGTGGAATGTGGCCAACAGCTCATTGAGGGAAGGCCGTTTGAAGGCAGGGGACGAACGGACATGAGGGGAGAAAGGAGGATCGATGACAGCACAGGGAAACGGACTTGTGCAAATTTGATGAAAAAAGCCCTGCGCCCTGGCCATTTGCTCTGCCATGTGGACGACGACCTTGGGCAAGTGCCCGTTTCGACGTCGATTTGAGGTGGAGAGAAATTACCTCGATCCGACATCAAATCCAGCCACAATCAGTGTCGGCACCATGCCGGAGCCACCCAATTTGATTAGACCATCTTCCGACGTAGGGTTCGGGGTAAGGTAGACGTTCTTGATCAAACCTGCACAAGACGTCGAAATTTGGCCAAATCCACGTCTATTCAAGGGCAACTTCACGCCGGCCGAATTAGGTCGAATCAACCGTCAACGGCCAAACGGTGGTGTAGCACTGCAGCTGGTAGGGATCACGCACGGCCCGACTGGGCCGAGCACGTGACGCTACGCCCTTTGGCCGAAACTTGGCCGAAACCGAATTCTTGAAGCCAACTTGAAGTTCAACTGAAGCTGCAACTTCCAATGTTCCGCTGGATACCAAGTTCCATCGACCTTCAGCAGCATCTACTCTTCAATATTGATTGGGCGCACTCGAAATGTCCAAATTTAATAATCGATAGCAAGCCATTCACAAATTACGGAGGATTGCACAGTCTGGTCACACAGGCTACGGAATCTCAGGCGCACACCGTGCAGGTTATCTGAAGGTAAACACTAGTGAGCCGACAAAAGTCAAGAGTGGGAATGGCGACGAACCGCTCCATCGAAACCGCAAGTCGCCGAGGCGTCGACGCCTCCAGCCCAGGTCTTGCACCCAGCACCCGTCGCCGCGGAAGGAGACGTGTAGCAACCACCGGCGGCAGGGTCTGTGCTGCAGGTGAAGCAGGTGGTGCAGGTCACCTATGTTGCATTAGGGAACCATTCGCGAAAATATGCGGGGAGCTCGAGACGTACTGCGCCTTCGAAGCCGCAAGTGGTCCAAGCATCAACACCTCCGGCCCAAACGTTACAGCCGTTGTCGGTCGCGTTCGCGGGGGAGTTCCAGCAGCTGCCGTCGGTGCAGGTTTGGGCGTAGCTGACGCCGGCGAAGAGCGCGAGGGAAGCGAGCGTGAGGGTGAAGCGCATAATGTGCAAGTGGTTTGTGAGGATTCGGGAGTCGGGGAGAATGAAGTTCACCTCGCGTTTGTGGAGTCTTTAAGCAAAGTTATCTGAAACAGGAACGGTTGGGATGAGAGTCGCGCGGTCTGATGAAGGCTCAAAGACATATGAAATAGCATGCATTTGATCCACGCCGTTTCCAGGCGAATATAGGCGATGATACGGAGTCAATACGGGCGAAAGGTGAGCCTCCCAGGATACAGACCCGCGCTGACCTCAGTCGAGACCACAGTAACTCTAATGGCATTGCGAATAATATTCAGATGAAAAAAAGTAGCCTGAATGTTCGTACTACGGGATTTATTTTTAGGCGGCTGGGCCGAGAGCACTGCAGGGCAGGCAACAAACGTAAGAAAGGAATTGGGAATGTTTCAGACTGAGTACCGAGTCCCTCCCTAGTTCCTAAGTATTCCTACCACGCCTCAAGAAATCGCTGAAAGGATGATGAAGATATTTTTCCCTTCGGGCGGCATGGGTAGCCTCTTCGAGGCATTTGAGCGCATCGAGCAGACGAAGGGGAAGGTACGAATCCTGTCAAAATGTAAGAGGTACGTGCTCAAATAAGTGTTTGGTCACACACCTTCAAACAGTATACCGCGAGTTCCTTCCGCTGGGCGTCAGTACCGTCCTGCAACGCGTTAATGCTCTTGAAATGTATGTCTTCCTTCTCATTGACAAGGAACTCCTCGCAGACGGCGTTTAATGTGAATTGGCCTGGGCGGGTGGGCAAATTGTTTCGCGCTCTCCGTTCCTGGATGTACTGATAGGTGTCGAGTTGTAGGCGACCAGCTAGGACTGGGGCGTCCTGCCACGCTCGCATGGTGCTGAAAGGAGACTTGCGAGCTATCGCTTTCAGGCCTGAGAACTAGTTGTCAGCTAAATCCAAATATCGCGGGAGAAAGTCACCTTGAAGCCTTCCCAGACATGCGAAATCCGCCAGTCCTAGTGCCTCTGCCCGAAGGATCAGGTAAACAAAATCGAAACGCGCAATGTTGTGGCCGACAATCAAATCTGGGTCACTGTCGATAACGAACTGTCGCCAGGCTGAAAGCATGGAGGCTTCGTCGGTAAAGGAGTTGACTTGCGTCATCGGAATATCTGAACATCCTCCGAGCGTGAAGATAACTCTATAACTACGGCTGCTGTCTCCTGTGTATGTATTGGTTATCACCCGAGAACTGAGGGAGATTGACTGGATGTACCTTTCATCTCAACGATGTTTCCGATTTGAATCACTTGCATTTTAGCGGTCTCGTGGTACTGCGGGAATGAGTTATCCGGCGGGACTCTGGTCTCAATGTCGAAGCCCAGGATCCGTAGAGGCATTGCCCCCCTTGATTGGCTTTCTTGTACAACAATATGTTTGTGTCTACACCGAATCAGAACAGGTCATAACGAGAGAGATGTTCCAACATACTCGATCTTGACTTCGGTTTGATTATGCGAAAGGAAACCAGTCGCATCCACAGTCTGATATTTTCCCGCTGGGAGTTCCAACCAGCTCGCAGCAGGAATCTACACAATGGATAGTGAGAAAAAATGCAAGTTAAGAAGACCCGAACCCGACCTTGTAGTGTCGCAAAAAGGTTTCAACGGCCCGCGGATATCTCCGAACTTCTGCGCCCAAGTTCCTGAGCGTCTGGAGGTCTGTGATGTGCACCATAACCCGTACGGCAGTCTGAAAGTCGAGAGCTTGAGTATGGAAAAAAAATCACGACAAAAACATACTTCAGCGATACCGAACAGTAGAACGAGGTCGGGATTCGAATCATGCTGCTTAGCATCGACCAGTTGAAAGACTATGGGGGGTATCAGAGACATATACGAAAGTAGTCGTTAGACAACGCACCCAAGGCCCGATTTAGGTCAACTGAACCTCGAGGGTGGGGACCTGCCAGCGAGGAGTCTGCAGGGCAGAATGATGAGGACACCAACTGCATGTATAAAGATATTCTCGACTATTCTCGATCGCCTTACTGTTAGGTGACATCTCTGACAGTACGACCGCAAAAGACTGCGAGGGAGCCAGCGGCTTAGCCCTTTTGGGGTCAGAGGGACCGGTATCGCCAGGCTCAGGAGACAGCCTCTCGGTCCTCTTCCTGGACAAGGGAGCGGTCTTTGCAGTCGGAGCAGAGTTCATTGGTCGTCGTATGTTGAGAGAGAGATTGGTCAGGATCAGGAGATCATTCTTTCAAAAGTTTCATCCGACAGTGCCATTGCCAGTTTTTCTTGCGCACCAATCGCGCACGACGCCATACGACGCTTCAAGTTTTCAAAACCCTCTCCTACAATCTCCTACCCTCTCGGACGGTTGTCGATTGCGACCGCCGACCGGCTCCGACTCGAACCTTTATGTGGTCCTGTTCGGCCCTCAGGCACTTGCCAGGAACCAAGAGAGTCCCCCTCACCCCTCTTAAGTTTCTGCTTAGCGAACGTGTCAGTGTCGAAGATGTATGTGGGCTGCCGAAGACTGGTGTCCTAGCTGCGGGCGGCCTCGCAACTGGCCCGGGTCGCATCACCGACTTGCAAGGTCTTAACTGGTTCGCGTCTCGGACTCCCGAAAATCTTAATGGCTCCTTAATCGGAGTGCCCACCCTATAAGTACGGGGCAGTGTTTTCATTTCTTGCGCTTTCCATTCCACGTATCCCCTAGCACCTACTTCTGAGGCTTATATTCATTCGACCACCAGTTGGACTTCCACTTTCTTTTTCCTCCCCGCATCTTCACCCTCTTATCTGGCTCACGCTATGGACTGCCTGGATGTCTGTTACAAGACAATTGACCAAATCCCCATTCATTTAAACGTCTATCCGCCGAGTTTGGAGTCGCACTCCCCTTATCCGCGTTTGCCTGCGGTTGTCTACTTCCATGGCGGTGGGCTCACTGTGGGGAATCGCACTAGCTGGTTTCCCAGTTGGCTCAAAGGTCTGCGGTCTCCTTCAAATAAGTTATTGTTCATTTAATCCATTTGCAGATCGACTCGTTGGTGCTGGAATTGTTTTCATTTCCGCCGACTATCGCCTTCTTCCCGGCTGCACCGCTCATGATATTGTCGATGACATCAAGGATATCTTCTCATTCCTAGCCCAGAAGGACCTTTCCTTCGGGACGGACCACGGCTGCCCTTTTGGCGTCGATCCAACTTCTCTCGCGGTCGCGGGTTCGAGCGCGGGAGGGATGTGCGCCTACTTGGCTGCGGTCCATGCGATCCCTAAACCTAAGGCAGTCCTTTCAATGTACGGTATGGCGGGGCAGATTTTTGTGAGTTTCCAAATATGCCATTTAATTACAGAGTTCGCTTAGTGCTTTTAGACTCCCCACTGGCTGAGTCCAAAAGACCATGTGTTCTTTCTCGGACGCGAGATGCTCGATCCAAAAGATTTCACAGAGTTCCTCTATCCTAGATGCAAATCCCTGAAAACACTCGCCGGCTCTGAATTGGCATACCACCCGCCGTCTTCAGCGACGCCTGGTTGGCCTGCGAATCCCCGCATGCCCCTCCCTCGCCTGTACCTTCAGCTCGGCGTGATCCTAGATTATCTGACTGGTCAGCATGAGCCCAGCCTTTCCGAGCAACTCCGGCCCCTGCTCGACACGGTAACCGACCCCGCCGCCCTCCACGACGCGATGACCGCGCTCATCCCGCCCGAGCATCACACGATACTGCCGCAGCTCAACGTCACCGCGGAGTTCCCTCCGACGTTTCTCTGTCACGGGTCGGAGGACACTGCTGTACTCGTTGGTGAGTCGGAGAATATGCATTCCTTGCTTCAGCGAGCAGGGGTGCCTGTGCGGCTGCTTGTCATCGACGGCGCAAGCCATTCGCTGGACTACGCCCCGAACGCGGAGGAATTGTATGCCCCGCATTTCGACGAAATGGCGGAGTTCTTGGGCAAGGCGTTGAAGCCGTAGGTGTGTTGAATAAAACCGAACCCTCAGGTAGGGATCGGTGTCGCAGTAATGGAGCGACGGGCAAGATACTTCCTCCCATCGAAGCTACCAAATAATATCCTCAACTGTATCATACATCCCTAATGCAACATTTCTCACCAAGTACTTAAGCAAACTCCGAGTCTCAGGCTGTCGTTCAATGATTCAACTCAGTCTTCAACTCCGTTGCGAAAACCCGACTCGGAGGGCAAGCAAAGCCAGCCAGAGTGCTCTTCTCCACGACAGGGTCTGGAAAGCGGGTTCTCAGTGCAGCCATTCATCGACGCCCGGATTCAACCCAACACACGCTTTCTTCATGTTCGCCGATTGGAGAAAAGTATATCGGAGCCGAAGAGATCAAACACGTCCACAAATATCAACAACGCGACTTCTGTTGATTACGGGTGAAAAAGGGTGACAGTGAGCCTCCCACTGAATTACTAGGCGTCATATCGTATCCTGGTGGTTTGAGGACGCGCACAAGGGTTTGTGGATCTTACTGGGGTTTCACAAGCATTCTACGACGAGTTACAAGGTTCGTGTACGGATTGATGTGGCTGTGCTGGGAAATCACTTAACGCGAGCTGTCACGCGTTTTGTAATCAAGCCTCTCTTGCCTTCCACCTCCATCTCCCGCTCACCCCCTCCCTTCTTATCCCTCCCCCCATCCATTTCTACTATGGCTTTTGTATATAAGCGAGGTGAGCTGCTTCTCTTGCAGTTGAAGCGCGCTGACGCCACTTTTTTTCGCAGACGGGTACGTGGTGGCTTCGACGCGCTGAACGCGTCAAATCACGTCGTACTAACCTCTCTTCCTTCCCAGACGGAAAGAGAAAGTGTTCTTTGACAAGGTGGGTCGCTGGTCCGCGTCGTCGCGTCGTTTGTCTCACCGTGTCCAGATTACGACTCGGATAGAGAAGCTCATCTACGGACTGGACCAAAATTATGTGAACCCGATAGAGTGAGTGGCATGCCCTCAGTATGTTGCCACTTTCTGACTATGGCACTAGGGTCACCCAGAAGGTTGTCGCGGGTGTCTACAATGGCATCACGACGATGGAACTCGACGTGTGTATTTTCGCGTCGCGCGTTATGCTTCCCCTCAAACTCTTGTAGAATCTTGCTGCTGAGACTGCCGCCTACCTTACCACCAAGCATCCCGACTACGCGATCCTCGCCGCTCGCATCGCCATTTCAAATCTGCACAAGGAAACGAAGAAGAGTTTCTCAGCGGTCATCTGTGATCTGCACAACTTTGGTGTGTTCATTAGCATTGCAGGTGTTCCTCCGCTCACCATGCGACAGTGAACCCCAAGACCGGGAAACCTGCCTCGCTCATCGCGAGGGACACGTACGATGTCATCATGGCCAATGCTGCCACCCTCGATGCCGCCATCATCTACAACCGCGACTTTAACTACAACTAGTGCGTCCGTCTTTTGACTTTCCTGAAGGAAGTGCTCACCTCTTGCAGCTTCGGGTTCAAAACGCTCGAGCGTTCATACCTCCTTCGCCTGGATGGCCGCGTCGTCGAGCGGCCCCAGCACCTCATCATGCGTGTCGCCGTCGGGATACACGGCTCCGACCTCGACCGCGTCATCGAGACATACAACCTCATGTCCGAGCGCTACTTCACGCACGCCACTCCGACTCTCTTCAACGCTGGCACACCGCAAGCGCAGCTCAGCTCGTGTTTCCTCATCTGCATGAAGGAGGACTCGATCGAGGGCATCTACGACACGCTGAAGAACTGTGCTATGATCAGCAAGAGCGCCGGCGGGATTGGCCTGAGCATCCACAACATTCGCGCGACTGGGTAGGTGCAGCTCCTTTATATTTTGCCATTCAATTTACCCTTTATGTAGCTCTTACATTGCCGGAACCAACGGCTACTCAAATGGCATTGTCCCCATGCTCCGCGCCTACGACGCCACGGCGCGTTACGTCGACCAGGGTGGGAACAAGAGGCCCGGCGCGTTCGCCATCTACCTCGAGCCGTGGCACGCCGACATCTTCGAGTTCATCGACCTCCGCAAGAACCATGGCAAGGAGCAGATGCGCGCTCGCGATCTCTTCCTGGCACTATGGATCCCCGATCTCTTGTAAGTGCTCTTCTCTTCCGCAGTGGGCGACGCTAACCTGTCCTTAGCATGAAGCGTGTCGAAGCGAACGAGGACTGGTCTCTCTTCTGCCCGAACGAGGCTCCTGGTTTGCATGAAGTGCACAGCGCCGAGTTTGAGGCCTTGTACGAGAAGTACGAGAAGGAGGGCCGTGCCCGTAAATCGATCCCGGCTCAGAAGCTGTGGTACGCGATCCTCGAGGCCCAGGTTGAGACCGGCGGGCCTTTCATGCTCTACAAGGATGCTGCTAACTGTACGCGATCGTTTCCCTTCTCACTTCCATCTAGCTCACAGTTGCTTAGCGAAATCCAACCAAAAGAACCTCGGGACGATCAAGTCGTCCAACCTCTGCACCGAGATCATCGAGTACTCTGCCCCCGACGAGACCGCGGTCTGCAATCTCGCGTCCATCGCGCTCCCAAGCTTCATCTCGAACGGAAAGTACGACTTCCAGCACCTGCACGACATCACCAAGGTCGTCGCACGCAACCTCAACCGCATCATCGACATAAACTACTACCCCATCCCCGAGACGCGGCGGTCGAACATGCGGCACCGGCCCATCGGCGTCGGTGTCCAGGGGCTGGCAGACGTGTTCCTCGCCCTGCGCATGCCGTTCGAGTCGCCCGCCGCCAAGGAGCTTAACCAGCAGATCTTCGAGACGATCTACCACGGCGCCCTCGAGGCGAGCGCGGAGCTCGCCGAGAAGGAGGGGCCGTACGAGACGTACCAGGGCAGCCCTGCGTCGCAAGGCGAGTTGCAGTACGACATGTGGGGTGTCACCCCGAGCTCGCTGTGGGACTGGGACACGCTCAAGGCCAAGATTGCCAAGACGGGGCTGCGCAACTCGCTGCTCACGGCGCCGATGCCGACCGCGTCGACGAGCCAGATCCTGGGGAACAACGAGTGCTTCGAGCCGTACACGAGCAACATCTACACGCGCCGTGTGCTTTCGGGCGAGTTCCAGGTCGTGTGCCCGTGGCTGCTGCGCGAGCTCGTCGACCGGGGGCTGTGGGACGAGAACATGAAGAACATGCTCATCGCGCACCGCGGCTCGGTGCAGAACATCCCGAACATCCCCGACGACGTCAAGGCGATCTACAAGACGGTGTGGGAGATCAGCCAGAAGCGCATCCTCGAGCTCGCGGCGGACCGCGGGGCGTTCATTTGCCAGAGCCAGAGCCTGAACGTGCACCTCGCTGCGCCGACGATGGGCCAGCTGACGAGCATGCACTTCTACGGGTGGAAGCGGGGGCTCAAGACGGGTATGTACTACCTGCGCACGCAGCCTGCGGCGGCGGCCATCCAGTTCACGGTCGATCAGAAGGTCCTGAACGACGTCAAGTTGCAGAACGCTAACGCTGCCACGGCCAAGGCGGCGCTCAAGGCCGCTGGCACACCCGTACCTGCAGCCACCGCTGTCCCCACTCTCGTACGAAGCAGCACGGCGTCTTCGTCCTCCTCGGTGTCTTCCTCCCGCGAGCAGTCACCCGCCACGCCACCCAAATCTCGCGAGCCCAGCGTGTCGATCAAGCAGGAGTCCGTCTCTCCCGAACCCCTGCGCTTCACGCCCGCTCCCGTTGCGAAGGCACCGGAGGCTGACGCAGAGGCGGACGCGATGCTCGCCAAGATGGCGGAGGAGGACCCCGACTTTGCTGAGGCGCTCAAGAAGCTGAAGGAGCGGGAGCTGGCGGAGGCCCAGATGTACTGCGCGCTGGAAAACAAGGACGAGTGTCTGATGTGCTCTGGCTGAGAGGTGTGCGTGCTTGTACGCTCTGGATACATGCTAGAGGATTTTATGTATTACTTTCTATCTGTTTCATCTACTGTCACTGTTGTACCTGTACTACCACTCAATAATTTGTCGCCCTGTCCACACTTGGCCAGCCTTTGCCAGCCCTTGTAAGACTCACGAAGCCCCTCATGGTCCACGGCCCAGGGCTTTTGTCGGGCGGCTGGTGGGCCATAGTTTATCGTCGTATAACGCTCAAATGCAAAGACTTCATCTATTCAGAGCACAGACTACATAGAGCTCGGCGCTAGTTTGTCTGAACTTCAAACCCTTTCAACCCGCCCTCTGCTTTCCACGCCCTAAGCACCTCCGTGAAGCTGACAATGCCTTCTCCCCAAGGCGCACCACGAGCAGCCTTCATCTGCTCTTCCATATCAACGACCTTGTTGGAGGCGCCTTGCATGTTGATGTAACTGGGCGTGCAACCGCGTACCGCAGCGAACGAGGCGGCCCGCTTGAGGATCTCCCCGATCCACGCCTCCTCAGCGGTTTTCGTCACCTCGACAGTGACCCTGCCAGGCTGGTCCACCCCCCGTTCCGCTTCCGCCAGGGTCGTCGCGACGTGCTGGGCGAGCAGCGCGAGCGTATAGGTGAAGTTGGCGGTCACTCCGGTTTGCGTCGGTCCAGGGAAGAAGAGGTTCGGGAAGCCGTGCGTGGCCACGCCATGCAGCGTTGATGCGCCCTGTTGGACCCATTTGTCGTCTATGGACAGCCCGTCCCGCCCGACGACCTTCACATCGGCCCGCGAAACTGGACTCCCGCTATCGCCTTCGACAGCCAACGCGTACCCTGTGCTGAGGACGAGCACATCGATGGGGTACTCGGTGCCATTCACCACAACCGCGTCTTCAGTGAGGGAATCCACGCCCTTGCCGTCTGTGTCCACCAGCGTCACGTTGGGCTTATTGAACGCGGGGAAATAGTCATCGTGGAAAGTCGGACGTTTGCACCAGGCGGGATACCAGTGCTTGAGCTTGTCTGCGGTCTCGCGGTCCTTGACGATTTCGGTCGTGCGCGCGCGGATTTTCTCCGCGCGCTCGAGGTCCATGGCGTGCAGTTTGGCAATGTGCTCCGGTATCTTCTCTGGCGCAACGATACCTGGAGAGCCGATGAGACCGCAGTAGGAAGTCGCGCGGCACCACCCGTCGTTGACGAGATCCTCGCCGTTGTGGTCGTTGACGAGATATGAATTGAAGTTCTCGGAGCGTGCGCGCTGCCAGCCCTTAGTGGCAGCAATCCTGTTGGCCCATTCCTCGGGATCGGTGGGGCGCTGGTCACGCACGTCAACGCGAGAAGGCGTGCGTTGGAAGACGTAGAGGTGTTTCGCCCATTTGGCCAGCTCGGGAACCACTTGGACGGCCGTCGCCCCAGTCCCAATGATCCCGACGCGTTTATCTTTCAACTTCTCGAGCGTCCAATCTGCGGCCGATCCCCCAGTGACGTCGTAGTCCCAGCGCGACGTGTGGAAGTGCCGGCCTTTGAAATGATCAAAGCCGGGCAACCGCGGAATTTGCGGTGCGTTGAGAGTGCCCGACGCCACGAACAGATACTGTGCCTTCACCTGCAACTCCCTCGCTGGCTCCGTCGGACCTCTCTTCTCCGAGAGCTGGACAATCCACCGCTTGGCAGCATCGTCCCAGTCGGCCGTGCGGCACTGTGTCCTGAACAGCGCCTTGTCGGTCAACCCCCACTTCTGCGCGATTCTGTCCGCATGCTCGCGAAGCTCTGTCCCGTACGAGTACTTGTGTCGCGGCATGTACTCGGTCTCCTCGAGCAGCGGCATGTAGATGTAGCTCTCGACGTCGCACATCAAGCCCGGATACCTGTTCCAATACCAGGTACCGCCAAATCCACCCGCGATATCCACGAAACGAATGTCCGCAGCTTTGAACCCGGCCTCGATGAGGTGCACCGCGAAGAGCAGGGCGCCGTAGCCGGCGCCCAGGACCAAAAATTTAACTTCGTCGCCGTCGTTGAGTGCGGGGGGCTGCGCGTTGAGAGCGGCATGGTCGACCCAGGGGTCCTCCTGCAAGTACTTGAATTCGGTAGAGTCTGCGAGCCTCAGAAATTGTTTGAGGCCGTCAGGACGCAGACGCTTGTCGCGCTCCTCGATATACTTTTGTCGAATCGCAGGGTCGGCGACAGCTACACCAGCGTCTCCGGTCTGCATTGCGGGAGAGTGGGGGGATCTTTGAAAGGAGCTGCATGGCTGAGGGGTCCAGTGGCGATATAAAGCGGTATTACACAACGAGGCTGACGTCCACGGTCCGTTGACATTGAGGGGAAAAAAGAAGCCTTCAATTGATTAATATTCGGGAATCACTGAAGTGGCTGCTCCCAGACTGTTCCACGCGCACGCTCCATGAATGAATCCTCAGGGGAAAGGACCGGTGGAGAGGAGTCGAGGTGGAGGGTTTCAGAGCTGCAGTGGATGCTGAGCAACTCAGGCCCGACTCAGTCGAAGCCAAACCGAAAAATGATGGCATCACAAATATGTGGCCTGTTTTGTCCAAGTTGACGGCACTTGAACTTGTTGGGCAAAAAGAAAAATGAACCTTGTTTTCAACTTTTCAACGAACCAACCCAATATCCAACACGATACGTCGACCAATATACAATAAATAGTTGTAAGGTTTGATCCCTCAAAACGAATTGTCAAGCCAGGTGCTATAGTCGGATCCCAGCACCTGAGCATGGGTAATGGGGGTAGTCATCGGGGTGTACATGACACGCTTGGACGTGCTCGCCCCCGCCCCGGTGTTGTCGATCTCGCTATAAATCCTGCGGCCGAACAATGAGCACATTTTTTTATTAGCTTCGAAGGGTACGGAACTTACGGTGTTGCGCCAGCAGCCAGCGTCGTGTACCCAGCTGCATTGATAAGGTTGGGCAGTACTGAGTTTTGGAAAATGACGCGGGCGTACATGCGCCACGGGCTATGTCGGTGATATTAGATAGCGGAATAAATGGGGATCGGAAGATCTCTGACCGTCCGAGGTAAACATCGCCGACCAAGGAGGTCGAAACGGCGGACGTGATAGTGGAGGAGTCAATAACATAGTACGTCGGGTCCGTGGCATTGTCCCTAGAGTTGGCGGTAATAGCTCCACCGCCGTTCGACGCAAGTGTGCATTCGCCAAACCACGCCGAGGCGGAGCCGTAGATGTAATCTACCGCGCCTTCGATGTAACAATTGCTAGAGTCGAACAAGATTCAGAACGCCCTGAATAATGGCGGGACGAACAATCTCACCTGTAATACTGGTAGCGGATTGTACCTCCACCGTCTGCGAGTAAGGTGTCTTGATAGCTTGTTACAGAGAGACCGTAGAAACCCTGCCGAGTGCCAGTAGCGCTAAGAGCGGTGGCCTGTTTCCCGGGACCGTACGAGTTCTGAAGCGTATTCTTACTATTGAAACAGGCCACGGTTGAAATATACTTACCACGATGTTGACATTGTAGATGCGGAGATTTGTGGCCGCGCTGGTAGCACGAACAGTGGCGCAGGCGTCATCTAGAAAACCAGTTGAGAGAAACTATCGCAGAGGGGCGGCAGCACTGACTTCCTCCGTTATCTTGCGCGTTCAAATTATGCGTGATCGTGACCGTATTTTGTTTATACGAGCCGGTGCTAAGGTAGTTGTGGGTGAGTAGAACTTCGAGCAAAAAACTTGGCGAAACGGACTCGGTGGTAGATCCCATGATAGTCAAGGAAGGGTGGGTGATGTTCACTTGTTCACTGTACGTCCCAGGGTAGATAAAGACCGTGGCCGCTGCCGTGCCAGTCAACGACGCTAAGGCTGATCCAATGGTGCTATAAAACATAACAAGAAGATAAACAATATTGCCCCCGTTGGAAGCAGAGAAACCGAACGTGAACTGGCCAGAGGTGGCCCCAGTTTGACGGACAACAATTGCACCTGCGGGAGGCGTAGTGCGAGACACCGCAAAGGCCGCAGGAAGCGAGAGCAAGGAGATTAGAGCAGCAAACAACATTAGAGAAGCGCAGGCAGATCAGAACCGAGTTCAATGAAACAAGCTTTTAAGACCCGTGCGGTAGCGCTCGGCGAAGGTTCGGGATTACCCGCCTCGGACAACTGGAAGCGGTAGCGCACACCTGCTCGACGAGTCGAAGCGCACACGACTGAAAAGTTGCGCCATCAACACATCTTCTGCTCACCGCCACAGCGACAACTTGAAGTCCATCCCACAATCCAACAGACTGAGCAACGGCCGCGAATGAACCTTTTGCCGGCCAATGCCAAAAGACCCAGCGCGCATTGGAGTTGCTATCAGATTACGAGGTTGTAGGTCCCGAACGTCACCAGATTGGGGACCGCCTGAGGAACTGCACTCGTGGCTTGCTGCGAGAACACATATCTCAGAAGGAGAAACTCCCATTGGCAGCAAAACTGAAGTGGTTGTTATGGAGACCTTGTCACATTACACGCGGGGACCGTCCCGGCCCAGCAACGAACCACCATGGCCAGCGGAGAAATAGACCTTCATAAATACCACGGCCCTTCGCATTCCTTCGTTCTAGTAGTCACCGCCTGAACGCTGAACAACTGGATCATGGTTCGACAAATTCTGCTCCCCATTTTTGCTTTACTCTTCAGCGCGGTGTGGGCGACGCCGACCGAGGTCTCTGTCGCTAAACGCGCTACATGCACTCCTGTATCAGCAGCGGACGCCGGGACGGACGATGTACCCGCCATCCAGGCGGCATTCAAAACCTGCGGGAACGGCGGCATCATCGTCATCCCAGCCGGCACACAATTTGCGATTCGAAGCACCCTCTCGTTTGCTGGATGTAAGTGTCCTGTTACGGTCCTACCCGTCGAAGGAATTTCTCAAGCGGCCTTCCAGGCGTGAATTGCGATTTCCAGATCGAAGGGACGCTCAAGATGTCGAACGACCTCACGTTTTGGAACGGCAAGGCGTCGACCATTTCTATCAACGCGATTAATGGCGCCAAGATGCGCTCCGTGACTGGCACGGGGGTTATCGACGGTAATGGGGTGCCGTACTGGACCGGTATGTGCCTAATTATATAGTTTCCACATCACTTCTCATGCGAGGGTTTTAGAATTCGCCGCCGACAGCTCCTACGCGCGCCCGACCTTGGTATCGATCACTGGCGCATCTAACGCTATCACGATATCCAACCTTCGCTTTAAAAATCCCGCCAATGTGTTCCATTCCGTGAGCGGTGCTAGCACGAACATCGTGTACGATTCGCTCCGCATGGACGCCACTTCCACGGCGACGGCCATTGCGAAGAATACCGATGGCTTTGATGTTGGCTCGAGCACCTTTGTAACCATTAGGTGCGTGTTCTCACTATGTTTGAACTTGAATTGATTGTTTTAAAGGAACACGACTGTCGTTAACCAGGTACATCTACTCGCACGCTGGAATAACTCATCTCATTTGATCGTGTAGGACGATTGTGTGGCGCTCAAGCCCGGTAAGGAAATTGTATGTTCAACTTGACCTCCTGCCCATTCATCTTCGTTTTAAGGCTCAAACTTCGCCACAGTCACGGGCATAACCTGCTCTGGATCGCACGGCCTTTCCGTCGGAAGCCTCGGAAACAGTCCCGGCGTTACTGATTCTGTGAGCTTTTCACCGCTGAGCCTCTAATAATTCTCGTGACTGACGTTCGCGGAAAGGTGACGAACGCGTTCTTGGGCCCAGCGACGATGATCAACTCCGCCAAAGCCGTCGGAATCAAGCTCCACGAGGGCGGGTCGACGCACGGATCCGCCAAGGTGTCGAACGTCACCTGGAGCGGCATCACGGTGCAGAACTGCGACTACGCGATTCAGATCCAGAGCTGCTACGAAGCGGCGGATACGACGAACTGCATCTCCAACACGGACAGTCTGACTGGGGTGACCTTCACTGGGTTTACCGGTACAACGTACACCTTCCTCTCTCGCAAATTTGAAGCATTCTTTCTGATTGTGTTCTAGGTCGACCAAGTTCAGCCCTGTTGTTGCCAATATCAACTGCGCGCCGGGTGCGACGTGCGATGTTGTGGTGAAGAGCTTTAGCGTGAAGCCGCCGAGCGGAACGGCTCAGGTTCAGTGCTCGAATATTGACGATACCCTTGGTGTGACGTGCTCGGGAGCGGGTTCTGGGTGAAGAAAAATCGGTTGACAGAGTCTAATGATGTTCAAGCGACACGATTATTTATTTGATGATGAAATGAACCAAGCGAGGTAGCGCACTTGTGCCGCGAGCAGCACTGAGCTTCGGGATGCAAATTGGCCATTGAACCCAACTACACTCAGTTTGAACAACGAATTCTGCTCTGGAAAATTCAACTCTCCTCATATGTACGTACTATCACTGTCGTTGAAGTGGAAATCAGCTACGACGCAGATTTAATGCACGCGGCTCACGGAAATTTGAAACGTTTAAAGTTTTTCCCCCGTTTTTTTTTCGAGGGTTCACCAAGAAATGAGAAGAAAACAATACTTAAATGGGGTCGGCGGCAGGGTTCGGCATTGTGATAGCTTGGGATACAAATCATAGTAAATACGCTGAAATACGATTTTTGGGGTTTATGATTAGATCAGCTGGGTATTATCTGCCAGTGGCTGTACGGTTATCTGCCACGCCGGCCTGGAACTTCACATCCACAAGGTCTAAATCCTTGAAAATAATACAGGAGCCGTATTATGGAGTATGAAAACGTTCTGCGCATTCAGAAAATTAAAACGTGTCCGCTAGCCCTCGAGGTTGTGAAGTGGCAGATAATCGTGTGACTGGCAGATAATTTGGTCACGTCACAGGTATCTGCCATCCACCGACGTCCACCTCGCTTTCGTCGCACCGTACCTCTGCACCTCGGCCAACAGATTCCGTCCACTACAACAATGTTATTTGCTGTACTGTCATCCTCCAGAACAGCAGAACCCTCTTCACGAGCCCAATGAAACAGAAATCCATATCTGGAACTTTCGTCAGCAAACCGTGCCCGGCTTCGAGAGCAGAAATTAGCTGAGCACCGCGGCACCTGCTAGGAACCAGATATTGCTGGCCGGAGACCGATGTTTAGCCGCCGTGGATCGTTGAGTGCGTGTATCCACGGCTCGCACTCCACCTTATGCTTACTACCAATGTTGCAGAGCTGCGTGCATACATGTGAAGCACGCTTTCCTCTCGCCTTTCAGCGAGACTCCCGAGGTCTCTGGACACAACCCTACCTTCGAGGGACATGCGTGACAACCTGCACAATTTTCTCAAAAAGTCTACGCAACCGCAGCCGGTGTTCCTCCTTGTCCAATTCCTGCACCGGCGCCCGTCCCTCAGGCTGCAGATGCAGTACACCACTCTATCCTCTCCGTCAACCACGCGTTCGGACGATGTATTCACGGTTCACTGTCCACGGCGACACGAACTGATTTTTTTTTGTCTGCCCTACTGTCCTCATTCGACTTTGTGGCTCGTCACGGCGGTCGCGCATATCCACCTCGCGCTTGCCATCCGCAACCCGTTTTCGGTCGACTCGGAGAGCCTTGGCTCCAATCTCGTGTGTGCCTTCCTCCTAGGTACAGTCAAACACGTACATCGAGTTCTCATGCATGTATATTTCCTTGTTTGCAGTTTGTGTCGTGTAGCGCGTAGAAAAGATAGATTTTCCTGGCATTTTCTGGTGTACAACTCCTAGACAAACTTGGGAGATAATCCCTCTGAATGTGCCGTGTTGAGGGCTGAATTTCCCTTTCCCCCCCTTTTCTTTCCTTTTTCACTTTTCTTCTGTGGATACCCAGTAGATTGATTCCAAAACCATTTTTGGACCGTCATCACCTCTCTACTCATTCTGAATAAACTGCGCCGGGTCCCTCACGCGTGGAGTCCTTCCTTCGTGGTGTTCATGTGCTCCAACTGGTTCTGCTCCACGAAATCGTACACCTTCTCCCAGTCTCTGCAAACGTGCACGATTCCAAGCCCATCCGTTCCTTTCGCCGAGTTCAAGGGATCGAGGGTGGTGTCGCTCGCGCACAATACGGCTTGCCTCAAGAGATTCAGACAGTGGCGCGTGTGGTGTCCCGGGTCGCCTTGTACAATTGCATCCCGGATTCTTTGGAGACAGTGCATCTGGTGGAACATTGCGATACCTAGCAAGGCGGACAATCAGGCAGACGCTGGTGCACACTGCGAGAGTTTCGTACCGAATGTTCGACCTGGCAAATGAGTCGGAATCGTTGGGATCAGAAACATCATCGAAACTTAAAGAAGAAATCCACCAACCCTCTGGCCCAAGCTTGATGAAACCGTTGCTGCGGGGGAAGAGGTCCGTCGTACGCCAGTCCGCGTATGCGTCGAAATTGGAGAGCCCGTATCTGTCGCTGTCCTCAATGGCCAACGCCACTGAAGGAACGTGCAGCGGGAGCTGCTGCGGGTAGTCGTCGCCTTTGTAGGCTGGCGTGCCAATGTCAGCACTGCAACCTCGAGCAAAGTGTGGGCCGCCTACTGAAACTGCTGTCGTCCAGCAGCTTACTGGAGTTACTGGTGTCCATCGTGCCCGGGCGCGCGCTGGCGCGCGCTGGCCGACTGGTGGCGGAAGACGTAAATCGCAGAGATGTTCAGGCTGATGCTGACTAGGAGTCCCGCCCACGCGATTTCGAGCGCGTTTGGTGAGGGAATTTTGACCATTTTGACCTCAAGTTCAAGTCTCCAAGTGGGCCCGAAGTGCGAGATTCCCGGCGGGTGGGCTCAGACCTTGACTGTGGCGCTTAGCTTGGGATCTGTGGGTCCGTTTTCGTGCTATTCGTCGACCCAAAATTCACCGGGGCCCGAGCGCGATGAAACCCCGGTTCGTCCGAATTCATGTACTTAACGTTTTTTTCACACTTCCATTCCCAGCACGGAGATCGTCATCAGAGCGGTATTAACGTCGACTCGGTTTGACCGGCGTTTGCTCTTCATCTCAGGCTAGCTCCGGAGAAACGAGTATTCTTTGGACGCCGACCACCGAATCCTGTGCTAGGTTCTTTCTAGGGACCTGTTCACCGTACCCTCCACACTCCCGACTTTCTGAACCTCGTCCCGATGGCAGAATACACCCCACTAATGTCGGCGCCCCCCGAAGAAGATGAAGTTGAATCCCAAGGACCTCCTCCTCAAGAGCTCTCGCCGCGCTACGTCCTGTTTTTCAGCATGCTGATGGCGCTTATGGCAATATCTGCCGCCGCCGCGTTCCATCTCAGCGTGCTATCAGCAGCTCCTGAGACGCAGCTTCTGCTACGGCCTAGAGACATAGAATCGTCCCTTCGAATGGTGCAGCCATCGCCGAACCTCCAGAAAGGTCATGCGACCATGAGGAAGATGAAATTCAAGTGTGCGTCTGCCGGGCGTTCAATTCCTATTTGCTCACGCATGCATTGCGCTTCAGTCCCAAGGATGGTATTCCCGAAGTTTATTGTGCGCGCAAACGCAGCCCAACCAGATACAGCTTACGAATCGGGGTCCTCGGTTGTTTTGAGCCCAACGGTGAGCCGCACACAGCCCATTCGCGTTAAGCTAAATCCCGCTTAGGATTCCATGATTTATTATTGGAGGTCCAACAGCAGCTGGCCGAAATGCTATCTCACTGTTGGAATGTCCTGGAAGGTGCGAGCATCGGAGCTCGGCCAACCGTGGGAAGGAGATCAGTAAGCGGGTTTCGGAGAGTGCCCGAGGATGAATAAGCAAGCAGTATAAAAGCAGCTGGCTCGTTGCACATATTCTAGCCGCTTGTAACCCACCTGCCCTAATGTAACCTGTGGCAAAGACACTCAATTTCTACACAAGCGGCTATGACCTTCTCGGGGTCACTAAACCGAGATACACGTCGGTCTCTCGCGCCACGGGATCGACGATCGGAAGTCTCCATCTCGGAGCAAAAGACCTCGCGTAACACCCGAGGCACGTCGTGCAAAGTCGTCGCGTCGCGATGCCGGCTGAATGCCGTCGGATATGGTGGAATGCCGAAGAAGTCGTTATCCCTCGTTTGCTCGAGGATGAATTGTTGGATATCCCTCGTTTGGACGCGAGGATGAGCCGAAGAAGATCCCTCTCTAGCCGGAGGATGAACTGTTGTCGTTGGAAGTCCTCGCGTAACCGGGGCACGTCGGAAGTCCTCACAAATGGGGCAAGCGGAAGTCGTACAGTTTTGTGCGCATGTCGAATGGCCGAAGAAGTGTTGGAAGGATTGGTTCGGGCGTCAGGGAGTGACACTGGAGATGCAGGGAGTGCCCGAGCTCTTGATGCTCGAGGGAGTGTGTTGGAATGTCCTGGAAGGTGCGAGCATCGGAGCTCGGCCAACCGTGGGAAGGAGATCAGTAAGCGGGTTTCGGAGAGTGCCCGAGGATGAATAAGCAAGCAGTATAAAAGCAGCTGGCTCGTTGCACATATTCTAGCCGCTTGTAACCCACCTGCCCTAATGTAACCTGTGGCAAAGACACTCAATTTCTACACTCACAGCTTGGGTTTCCTCGCCCGAGGAACTAACAGCCAACCACAAGACAGGCTATACGTCGGAAGGCGACGTGACGGCTCTCGAAATATGGAACTTGAGCACGCCTGCGATCCGAAATTCATTGAAAACCATGAACTGGAATACGCGCCCCTAGCGGCTCTCCCTTCTGGGTACAGTCAACTTCACAACTCGCGAGACGCAGAATTGGCTCGGGTATCTGGACGGGCAGGAAATCAAGGAGCCCACTCCCCGCTTTGATTGTCTTGGGGACACCGAGATTACCGTGGAGCTTGTGTGCAGGTCGTGTCGTTTGGAGTTTGACCAGGTGTTCTCCATGCCTCCCCTTGGTTCGTAACACCATGATTTTCATGTCCGTTCTTCTGTTAATTTCCGTCGCGAAACCCTACAGGTATAGAATTAATGCAGCTTGCGTGATGCGAGTGTTAGCATGAGCTGCTGTATCCCAGTGTAAAGCGGGGAGTAGACTGAATAATTATGATTTAGATTGAACGTGTACACGGGAGAAACCTGCAGATGATCAAAGCCGTTTCAAGTACTGCATTCCATTAACGGAGCCAGATTGATATCCTGCCCTAGTATTGGTGGGGATAAACTCGGTCTATGCATTGGGCGCTGTTCCCATTGAATCAAGTCCTAGATCGGCAAACCATGGCTGTAGCGCGTTGCAGCACAGTCTGAGGCGGCCATTGAAATAGCATGATTGGCCGATTCAAGCGGTATGCATCGTGTTTTTATGACCGTTACACGCCTGACTTGTTCGGGGATCAGCTCACTAGGGTCGAACTCCTTAAAAGGACCCGCATATACGACCTCAAACCTCAGCGGTACACTTCCCATTACCCCTACTCAGGATTTCTTTGTGGCATGCGTTTCACTCCCGTTTTTGCGGTGTTGCTTCTGTCTATCTTGAACGTTCAATATGCTACATCTCTAGGTACGAGGATCCATGCCGGGTCCGAATGTTCCTTGACGGTGTTTGCGCAGCTCTGCCCATGGTAGACCATAGGAACTGCGAGTACCCTTGCTCTCCGGACTGGCGGCGCGAGACAGATTTGGGCTTGGGAAGACGCGCCGGACCTCTCAACTACGAGGAACCTTACTCTCCGGACGAGATGGAAAGGCGCGCCGGGCCACTCAACTACGAGGAGCCGTACTCTCCGGACGAAGTTGAAAGGCGCGCAGGGCCTCTCAACTACGAGGAGCCGTACTCTCCAGACGAGATGGAAAGGCGCGCAGGGCCTTTCAACTAAGGAGAGACAACCCAACGAACTTTCAACGAAGCAAGCTATCGTGTGTATCTTACTTTTTTGTCTGAATTCAGATGCTTACTTCATTCTCAAGGACTTCGACGAGTCCTTGGAAGGAGTCGTTCGCCATGTTGTAGCTTACTTGTGTACTGGCAAAGAACTTGAAATACGAAAGTTGTCATCAAAGCATAATTCTCTCTTAGAATTCTCTCCGTTGATTGTCGACCGTAAGTTAAGGCCTTAATTCAGGGAGACACCAAGAAGGGCAGGCAGCACTGACAGCCGGAAAAAAAGTCAACCTAAGTCACATGACCTTGGTTGAATTTCGGAAAAGGAACTCGGATGAAGGCAATGGGCATGAACCTCAATTTGTTCAGTGCAAGATGTATTTATTCTGATTGATACCTTGCTCGTCTTAGAGCGAATGCATAAGCCCGACAACATTCCCTGTCGCATATCGTATCCTCTTGATCAATGATGATCATTGAGTCTTTACTTTATCTAAACAAACAGTCAGTCATGGAACCATCATCATGGAAAACTAACCTGCGATGCGCATCGGATATATAACCAACTTATGGTCCTCAGCTGCAAAACTGGCTGCTCCGGGTCCAGGCTGAAATCATCAGGGATAAAACGATCTCGTATTATAAGATGGGGAGACCAACCTTCAAGTAATAATTCAGATTTCTTCCGTTTCCGCCAATGCGCTTCTCCATGAGAATGTTCATACTCAGAAGCTTGTCGAACAAGAGCTCTGCCTCATCGTTGGATACTTTGCTACCAGCGCCGTAGCCGGATTTCAGGTTGCGTCCATTCTTCCGGGTTTCGACTGTGTCGGCTCCTCGGAATAAAGCGATAAAGTGGTTCACCGTTAAATTTTCTTTAACGGGATCGAAAGCCTGCACGAGATTCACCGCCATTTTCGCCTGGGCAGAAAGATCGTGGGGTGTCCTGTCTGTGTTCGGACAATTGTCACACATCCCACAATTTCCCTTGTGTTTTTCCCCAAAATGGCGGAGGAGTTGGACTCGTCGACACACAGAGTGCTGCTCGCAATAAAGCACAACGGTATCTGCATTCTCCCGAGACTGTAGGGATGCTTCCGGCGATCCTTCGTCGGCCGACGCAAGGATCGTTTTCACATCTTGAAAGCGATAGTCTAGATTGAAATGAAGAAATATAACGGGCCTGCCGAGCGTCCGAAAGCTTACAGATGATACATTGAGCAGGCAGGCCGTCGCGACCAGCTCGCCCGGATTCTTGACAATAACTAATAGACGAGAACGGATAAGCAGGGTTTCCGGTCGGAACAGTCAGAACTCTAGTCACCTGTCCAGACTTCGCGGAGGATCATAGTGAATCACAAATCGGACTGCGTAGCATGCATAAGCGAAGAATTTGAGGCTACGCAGCTGAGAGGCTTACCGTCGGGCTTATCTATCCCCATACCGAAAGCAATCTCAATAGTACCAGCTGTTAGCCCTGGGAAGTAAAAAGCCATACACGAACTGATTCACCGTTGCAACGATTACCCGGAACTCCCCGCGTTTCCACCTCCTGTGGATGTCTTCTCGTTCTTCTTTGGTCAATCCTGCGTGGTAATGGCACGTAGTGACTTTGCTCTTTACCAGTTGGTCAGCTAGACGCGCGGTGCTAGCTTTCGTCGTGCAGTACACTATGCCGCACTCTTCGGAATGCTCCGTAATGAAGTCGACGATCTCACGGGCTTCGTTTCGTTTTGGCTTTACAACATATTTTAGGTTCGGGCGATCGAAGCTTTGTCGAAATATGGTCGGGTTTATGAGCTTTAGACCCTGGACAATGTCAGCGACCGTTTTTGAGGTTGCCGTCGCCGTGAGGGCCATAATGGGTACACCAGGGAAGTCATCGCGGAGAACACTAAGTGCTCCGTACTACTGAAATTAGTAAGAGATTAAGACTCGTGGTGGTGGTACTCACTGCGCTTCTGAAATCTCCCCAAGTTGAGATACAGTGAGCTTCATCAACCGCGAATCTTTTTAAATCACCAGCTTTGTAAAGACCACGGAGGGCATCATAGAGACTGCGACTCTTTTGAAGCTTCTCCGGAGTGCAGTACAGCAATGACGGATTCGAGTCGCTGCCCAAACGTTCTAGTTTGTGGTCCATTTCCTCCTCCACGCCTACGACATCGATTTCCTTGTCTCTGAGCGCGCGTACTTGATCTTGAATGAGCGCCAATAGAGGTGATATTACAATTGTCACGCCGTTTGTTCTTTCATTTTCATAAACCGCTGGAAGCTGAAAGCACAAGCTTTTACCGCCCGCTGTAGGCATCAACACCACGATGTCTCTGCCGGCGACAGTCTGCGCAATGATCTCGCGTTGGTCTTCTCGAAATCCACCCAGTTTGAAAACACGTTTCAGAATACCATCGCAGTGTGCCATGGCTTCGTGCGATTGAGATCGCTCGATCATAGGGATATCCTCCATCGTGATGTCGGGGACGTGGTCCCAGAGTTCGTCGTCAGTGTTCAAGCTCGCGTCTGACGGCTTGTTGGGTGGAGCAGAAGATGTGTTAAGATAGCCAGTAGAGGCACTTTCCAGATAAGTGCTAGACGGATCCAGGGAGGAATCAGTGGGCGACGGCGGTAAAATCAGCTGCGACAAGTCTGGCATCACCAGACTCGACGTTGAAGCTAGAGCTACGGAGCCCGCGACTTGGCTATGTGCGATTGGAAGTGTCGATAAGCGTAGTCTCATGGCATTGTTGATATCCGTGATCCTGTTCGAGAATATTCCTCTGTGGATAAATTTTAAGACCGCTGTGTTGCGAGGGTAGAAGACAGAGAGTACGCAATGGCATTGTGTACGGCCCCTTCCCCCGTCTGATCCCTCTCGTGTCGAACGAGATCCTCGTAATTGCAGACCAACAACTCGTGCAAATTGACCAACGATCTCTTCAAGGGACATTAACGAAAATTTTCTGGTTCAAGCAGAGGATACGCACACATGCCAAGTCCTGGTCCACCCCTGTCTGGGTCTGTTGCGCAGCGATTGTCTGAAAATTTGCTTGAAAGAGCGGTTCGCTCTCCGAAGAGTCTTCCACCCGTTTTGAACGCTTGGAGGCATCGGAATTCGGAAAGGCGGTAAAAGAAGAACGTTTAGAGCCCGTCATCGGAACTTTAGGCGACGCATCGAGATGGGGGGCGTCGTGACCGTTGTAAATCCGATTTGTGCTCGATGTGGGAGATAGTTGAGGTCCTCGCGCGGGCTTGAACTTACATGCCTAAAAACCCGTTAGATACCAAAGGATTGGCATGTGGGATCGGACACATACCCTGGCGTTAGGATCCGGAAATTTTGGTAGCGACATGAGAGTTTGAAGACGACAGTGGGGTTTTCAACATTCCACGGTGGCACCTGTGCCGCAGTGCTACACGTGACAGTCGAACGCCTCGCTTCGTCTTGCAGACTGAGATGAGCTTCCAGAGGCTTCGAGTGGGACTCTTTCGATAATATTCGTGGGACAACATTTGGCTGATATGGCATATTCTTATCCAGACCCAATTCCGCAGCGATATACATTTAATTGACGGTAGCATGACGGTCCTTTTCGCCCGGTCTGAATCTCTTTACCCTCAAACCGCTGCGACATCGACAGCTGCCGGGTCGATGTTGGACTCTTGTGCGATGTACTCTTGAAAGCAAAAGGGATAGCAGCAGATATTCTGATGGAAAATCAGATTAAGGTGTTGGGAGACCAATCCGGAATTGGATCTCGCTGGCAGGCTCACCGTTTGCCAAGAGATTAGGCCTTGGACGGTCCGCCAGCGATGAGCAGCAGTGACCAGAGAAGATATGCGTGTTCCCAAAAAAGAGGTGCTAGCCAGTTCAAACTGGAGCAGTCGCCAGCACCAAGGAATCGCCAACGGGCGAGTCGCAGCCAGTCAACAGCCAGTCAACAGTGGTCGAGGACAAGTCGAGGCTCGGAGGTGCCATTCGCCCAAAGTGTATTCAGAACTCGGAGTGCCTGAAGTGTATGCTCTAGAGCTAGACCATCCCGTGAGTCGTGTGCCAACGCAGCCCAGTGGCAGTTGAAGTTCAGAGATTTCGCAGATCGCTGTCGGAAGAGCCGGAAGAAATAGTTGTTGACCGTTGTTGCTCAACGACGTGCTGACTCTTGCCAAACTTGCCAAACTTGGCCGGCGGATCAATTGGATGCCACTTGCTCGTGTTCTTCCTCTGTTGGAGCCAGCTTATAGGCCTGATTCGCGCCCGTGAATGTGCCGGCCACGCCATTCTTCAAATCTTTAGAAGCAGTAGGTTTGTTTGCGTTTTATCGAAAATTGTCATGAAGAATTCAAGAGATTGAGGACTTTCGGCCCAGCGCAATACGCGTTACGTCCAGCTTAGTGGCGTTGGCCCAATGACCTCCCGACGCATGCAGAACTTTGCGCCAGGAAACACTTTTGTACCTCGGCGCCGAGTCGTGCCACGCCATGGCAGTGTTGTAGCTTACTTGAACTTACTGGCAAAGAGTACTGGTATCATTATGGCAACAGCGCATCATTGTATATCTCTCCTGATTTTCGACCATGAGTAAAGGCTTTCATCCAGGAGCGATCAGGAAGGGCTGGAAACAACCGAAAGCAAAAGAAAGTCCTGTCGTTTTTTTTTTCAACTAAAGTCACATGACCTTGGTTGAACTAACTTTTGAGTCTGACAGAAAATTGGATGGAACCATAAACCTCAATTTATTCAGCCCAAAATATATGGCATCCTCGCTCCACTCACGACTTCTTTACCCGCACTTTATCTGGACATGAACGGTCAGCCATGAACCTATAATTATGGAAAACGAACCTCGAGGTCCAACGCGCATCGGATAGATTCTCAATTTATGTTTCTCAGCTACGAAATTGACCGCTTCCGGGTCCGGCTAAAATTATGAGGGATAAAACAATCTCACGATATAAAGGGATACCGACCTTCAGGTAATGATGAAAGATACCCTTGCCTCTGTCAATCCGCTTCTCGATGAATACATTGAGCTGGAGAAGCTTGCCGAACAGGATTTCTGCCGTTTCCTTGGATAGTTCACGAACAGCGCTGTACCGAGGTTTCCGGTTCCGCCCGTTTTTCCGAGTGACCACGGTGTCCGCCCTCGGAAAATGGCAATGAATTGCTTAGTGGTTATATTCTCTCGGTCAGGATTGAATGACTGGACAAGCTGTATCGCCAAATTCGCCGGCTTGGTCAGATCAATGGAGATCGTCTCTCCCTCGGTGCAATTGTCGCAGCCTTGACAATGTTTTTTGTCGTATTTCTGTCCAAAATGTTCCAGGAGCTGCACTCCTCGGCAAACAGATTGGTTCTCGCAGTAAGATACCACGGAATCTGCCGCGTCCTTCCGACGAGATTGTAGAACCGGGTCTTCATTGGACGGGGGTAGACTGAGTATTGATTTCCGATCCTGAAAGCGATAAACTGGAATGGAAATGAGGAGATATTCTTGGCCGCAACCATATCGAAGCTTACAAAGGATGCAATCTGCGGGTTGACCATCACGACCCGCTCGACCAGCCTCTTGATAGTAACTAAAGTGAAGTGATGAGCACTCCTCTAGGATAAAAGATACTAGTCACTTGTCAAGACTGGATGGCATATCGTAGTGTATCACGAATCGAACTAGGATGGACGTTATCAGGCATTGTTTGCAAGTGAATTGATGTATCTACCATCGGGCTTGTCTATTCCCATCCCGAAAGCCACCTACATAGTAGTCAGTACAAAGACCGACAGGAAAACCTGAGCTATATCAGCCGAACTCACCGTAGCAGCAACGACATGGAAATCCCCCCTTTTCTATTCTCTGAGGATGGACTTCCGCTCTTTGTCGTCCATTCCTCCATGAAAATGACAGGCAGAGATGCCATGCTCCACAAGGCGATCAGCAACATGTTCACTTGTGTTTTTAGTGGTACAATAAATAATGCCGGACTCGTTGGAATGGCCATTCAGGATGAAATTGACAACATCCTTGAAGCCGCTTCTTTTTTGCTTCACGATATAGTGTAGATTCGGGCGGTCGAGGCTCTGCTGGAATTTCTTCGGGGTCTTCAATTTTAAACACCGAACGATCTCAGCCAGTGTTCGGGGGTTTGCCGCTGCAGTGAGGGCCATGATGGGGATGTCGGGGAAACCCTCCCGTAGCGTGTGAAGTTCTCGATACTGCGCAAATTAGAGGTCATTTACTTGAAGGGTACTAGTAACACTTACAGCGTCACGAAAGTCCCCGTGCATCACGATACAGTGAGCCTCGTCGATTACAAACCGCCTCAGGTGACCTGCCCGATATACGCGCCAGAGGGCATCATTGAAGGCCGCGCTTTTTTGGAGCTTCTCCGGAGTAACGTACACAAGAGCAGGGTTCGAGTTTCTGGCAGAATATTCAGGCAGCTTCGACGTGAAAGCCACGGCATCAATGCCTTTGCTGTTGAGAGCATCAACCTGGTCCTCAATAAGAGCTCGCAGGGGGGATACGACAACTGTAACTCCGTTGTCTTGGCCGTTCTCATATACGGCAGGCAACTGGAAGCAGAGGCTTTTACCGCTCCCTGTGGGCATGAGAACTACCGCGTCTCGTCCCTTGGTGGTTTCGATGATGACATCGAGTTGGTCTGGCCGAAATTGATCTAGCTCGAACACACTTTGAAGAATATCTTCATACTGTGCGACGGTTTCGGGTGAGGGGCCTTGGTCGACGGGAAAATCTTCCATTATGATTTCGGGGATATTGTCCCCAAGTCCATCGTCGTTCGCATCTGACGGCTCGTGGGGTGGAGTGGAGGTACTTTCCGGAAAATCAATAGATGAATTCACATCAATGGTCGACGACGGCAAAATCGATTGTGACAAGTCTGGCATCACCAGACTCGACGTTGAAGGTTGAACGGAGCCCGCGACTGGGTTATTTGCGATTGGAAGTGTCGCTAATCGTAAGCTAATCGCCTTGTTGATCGACTGGATCCTCCTCAAAAATGTTTCTGTGGACAAGTTGTCAGACAGCGTGCTTGCGAGGAGATAAGACTGTGAGTACGCAATGGGATTGTGTACGCCCTTCTCCCCCGTCTGTTCCTTCTGGTGTTGGATGAGGCCCTCATAATTGCAGACCAATAACGTATGCAAGGTGTTTAACGATGCCTGAAAAGGATGTTAGTCCAGAATTTCCGGTTTCAGGAAGATGACACACATGCCAGGTCCTGGTGTTCCCCCCTGGCTGGCTCTGTTGCGCGCCTGTTGTAACGATTGCCTGGAAGAACGCCGGTTCGCTCTGAGTCTCCGAAGAGCCTTCCGCAAGCCTCGAACGCTTGGATGCATCCGAATTCAGAAAAGCAGTCGAAAAAGAGCGTTTCGAGCCCGTTAGCGGAACTTCAGGCGATCCAGCGAGATGGAGGGCGTCGTGACCGTCGTGAATCCGATTTTTGTTGGATGCGGGTCGAGATACTAGAGGTCCTTGCGCGGACTTGAACCTAGATCTCTAAAACCGGTTAGATGTTGAAGGATTGGCATGTAGGATCGGACACATACTTTGGCGTTGAGATCCGGAAAATTTGCCTGCGACATGATAGTTGAGGAGGAGCGGTTTTTTTTTCAACATTCACAGCACAAGCACCGCAATGCTCCACGTGACAGTGCAACCCTTCATCTCGCAAGTTGAGCTTCGAAAGACTTCGAGTCGGACTCTTCGACAATATGCATGGAACAACGTGTTTTCGCTGATATGACATGTGCTTATCCAGACTCGAGTCCCCAGAGATATATATACAATGGACGGTATGCTCAGAATCTCAGCCGTCAAAACGCAGCTCGGCAACTGTCACAGTGGGTCGACGCTGGACTCTGTGCGATGTACTCTTGTGTATAACGTTGAGGGTGCCAACAGAGATTCTGTTGGAGGATCAAATTGAGTTGTTTGGTGATCCGGCTTAATCCCAGGCTCACCGTTCCAGACTCGAGAGGTTACCAGACTGGGCCAGTCATGACAGCTATGAAGAGCGGTGGCCAGAGATAATATATTTTCCTGAGGAACCAATACTTGGTACACACAGTCACCATTTTGAGACAAGCCAGTCACCAGAACCGAGGAAGTCCTGGAAGATTGAAGGATCGTCAACGCCAGTCGTAGCCTTTTGACTCTGAGTCTTGTGGTGAAGAGCGTTGAGAAGGTGCGTCTAGGCTTGTTTCCACCCCGAAGTGGCCCACAAAGTTCATCATATAAGTCTGACACCGAAGAGCGTCCTGTCGGTCGAGCCAACGCAGCGCAGTTGAAGTTCCAGGTTTCGCAGATGGATGTCGGAACCAGGATGCTGATTGATGCTGGACTTCAGCAAGTTGTTGCCAAACGTCGTCAAATTTGACCGGTGAATGCTACTTGCTCGCAGCCGGCTTGCTCTCCCTCTCTTTAGAGCCAGCTTACGGGCCTACTCCGCAGGCGCGGATGGGCCCAACCACGCTATCCTGGAAATGTTGAAAAGCAGTAGGTTCGTTTCCGTTTTATCGTGGACTCAGGAGACTGAGAATTGTCTATTTGAAGACAAGGAGGAGGAGGCACAGCGTCCGGATAAAAATCCCTACAAGATTCGCGCGTTCACCAGTGCCATCCGCGTTATTGGCCAACTGGACCATCCGATTCAGTCTGCCGCTGAAGCTAAAGCGGTGGGCTGTCAATCTTTTCCACGAGGAAGCCCGACTGAAATATTTTCGTTCAGTTGAAGGGCGTTGGCCCGGGAATTTTCCGACGCATACAGGACTTTCTCCAGGCGCCAGGAAACACTCGTGTGTATCATGGGCTACGCTCATTCCTTGCCTAACATGTTTTCAGCGGACGAAGTCGATCCTGGAGCATTGGACCAATTGAAGCAGGATCGCGTCGCTCGAACGGAGCTGGAGCAGATATCTGGCATTGGGTGCGCTCCTTGCCCTGGAGGATCGCCCGCTCTTAACCGCCTACAGGCCGATAAAAGCACGGCAGCTGGTGGCTGCAGGCTGCAGGAGTCTGGAGCAGCTTCGGACGACGCCAGAGTACCTGGATATGCTGTCCCAAGTCCAGCGCGTTGGCGTGACCTACTTTAGCCATATCGAAGAGCGCGTCTCCCGTGCAGAAGCAGAATCTGTCGGGGTGAGCCTGGTTTCTGGTGTCGCGTGTCGAAATTAACCCATGTACAGCAATGCATACGCGATGTTCTCTCCGCAAAGTACGAAGTTATCATCGGGGGTAGCTAGTAAGTCCCCCTATATGCGTCCATCTTCTGTCTGTTCTGATTTTATCTTCCAGTCGACGCGGCGCACCCAGTTCCTCCGACATCGACCTCATCGTCCTGCACCCCGACCACGTGCACGTCCCCTTTCCGACCATCTTTCCGCCCCACATCGAGGTCCCGCCGGGCACCTCGAAGCGAAAGAACGGCACCCGACCACCGTCCGTCCTCGAGGACGCCATCACGCTCCTCGAGTCCCGCGGCATCATCGCCGCCACGCTCAAGAACGGCGACCTGAAATGGCACGGCATGGTCCTCCTCCCCGACCCGGAGCTGGCGATCAAGGACGACCAGCTCGCGGAACGAAAACGGCGCCTGGACGCGATCGAGAAGGGAGAGGGCGTCTATCGGAGGCTGGATATCAAGTAACTTTCCCGTCAACCGGTCAAACTGCGCGCTGACTTGATCACAGTCTGGTTGCGCAAAAATCGCGGGGCGCCGCGCTCGTGGCCCTGACAGGCGACGTGGACTTCAACCGCGACGCGCGGATGCGGGCCACGAAGCTCGGGATGCATCTGAATGAGTTTGGGCTGTGGCGGTGGAACGAGAACGAGGAGGAGCCGCATGAAGGGTTCTGGGAGCTCGTGCGGGCTGAGACGGAGGAGGAGGTGTTGCAAGAGGTGGGTATGGACTACGTTGAACCCACGAAGCGTAATTTTTCTGCTCTGGGCAAGGTGGCTAAAGGTAAAAAATAGGATAAAAAAGCTCTCAATAAAAATATTAAAACCCCACTCAATTGATTTGATCCATATTAATATATACACATAGACCTCAAATCTCTGATAACTGAGGCCCGCGAAAGGAAATTAACTGGCCTTCAACTGAGGGTAAATTTCGACAGAAATCGACGGACTACCAAGCGGACCTTTGACCAATCTGACTGGAAATATTTTGTTCGGCCCCTCTTTTCACGAACCTATCTCGATTTGACTTTCCGGTAACCAAACCTGGCTCTGGCTTTGAGCTGTGTACTGGTCGGTTCTCCTTCGGCTCCACCGTCTGAGCTACGGATTCGGACTGGTGGACCGCTCATTGGACATCCCACCTTGGTGCCGATTTTACCGGAAACAGGATCTCAACCTTCCAGTACTTCAAGTAGACCACGTATCAGTGCGCTGAGACGAGACCAAAGTTGTCTTCTCGACTGACGTGCCAGACTAAGTACCGTTAAACAAGTTTGAAACAAGCAGCACTTTGCCCGCTTCTGAAACGGAAGGCTCGCCGTGTTAACAAAATGGGATTCAAACGTGCAGCGCAAAAAAAAAAAAAAGTAGAAGAAATGTAACTGTAGTGTACGCCGAAGAGATACATAATACAGTACTCGATGCGAGTAACTGTAACTTAGAAACCCCAATTCCAAAAGCATCGTATTTTACAGCTTCGCCGTGAATCCCATCGGGCATTTACCGACGCTCGCGGATGGTCCGCTTTTCAACCCTTCCCCAACCGGGCCCATTTGACGGAACATCTCCAGGGGATCGAACCACGTCTCGACCTTCTGGAGCTGGAGTTTATCATTCACAATGGCGACAGTCACCCCTTCAATTTCGAGCACCTTTCCGTGCGCCTTGATCGTGACCTGTTCGCCTTTTCTGCAAAATAATCAGCACATATCCACAGTCCAGACGGGAGACATACTCGTTGAACCCATCATAATCGTTCTTCATTTCGCCCCAATGTCTCCAGCGGAAAGCGACCTGAGGAGGGCCGCTGTACACTTCGAGCACCTCCCACGCGAACGTAGGCATCATGCTCTTGAACGTGACGTGGCTTGAGGCGAAATCCGAATGCTCCGGGCTGTAGTACGCGTTGGGGGAGATGATCGCATTGTAGGTGCCGACCTTGAGCATATGCTCCGCCGGGGTCGGGGGCCCGCCATTGACCGCGAAGGTGTAATTATTTTGGTCGATTGTGCGCCAGTCTTTCAGATCCAGCTTGTACGACGCTTCGATCTCCCAGTTCTTCACGAGGTTCTCGACGATGGAAATGAGACTTCCCGGCTCGTGGCTCATCTTTTTGGCTGCGAAGTTGGTTGAGCATTATCCGCGGGGGAGAAAGGGGGGATACTGACTTCGTTTGTAGTCGACGCGAGTTCTGGAGTAGTCCGGCACCTTCTGGTGCCTCCACTTCGCTGAGACGTCCTTCAGTACAGCGTCGGGATCGAGAACATAATCCGGGAGAGCTGGGGTGGGAGCGGACATGGTGCGGGCTTGTTGGGAAATCGAACAGGCCCTGTCGCTTTTTATACGGGACGCTAGGAGTTAGGAGATTACGAGATGTACCGATCTTTACTCTGCAACCGTAAATATAGCAAGGCACCCTCGAACCGAAGAGACGCGCAGAAGCGGGGGCCCAGTTTGCACCCGAAGAGTCCATGCTTCTAACTATAGCGGGTTTCGCTCAGAGGTATAGTGGTCTTGAAAGGGATCGCTGGATGCAGAATTTCCCGGCATTAGGAGGCAGGGGATGCAGGCACCATATTCAACTCGCGCCTCCATCACAGAGACGTAAACCTCGATGTGCATCCGAGAAACCATTATTAGGCCGGCGTACCCAGAGGGAAACTTCACGACAAGTTCCACGCCGAGCGTGCCAGAGATTGGGAGGTATATTCCGGCGCAGCCAGTGAGAAAAAATGTGGCGAGGAGTTGCCATAAATTCGTGTCCCATGAGCATGAATAGACGGCGCCACCAGAAGGAAGTCGTATCCTTATCGGTTCAACATAGTCCGAGGGAGATTTCAAAACATTGCGAACGGACGTCTGATTGAACCTTATACTATTGGCAAGCCCAAAATAATTTGGAACGACGAGATAACCAAGGACCAATCGGGTCCAGGGGCAGGAGTTCAGGAATTCTCTGTGGGAACGTCTCCGAGAAACCGGCGACCAAGATAGGGCAAGTTAAAAACGAGTAGTCCACATTGTGCAGACAAAGCAAATAAGCACGAGTCACCGGTACCAGACTTCCACAAGTCGAGAACAGTTACTTCCACTTGGATTCAGGACGGAGAGTACCTTGGTGAGCGAGTTACGGGGACCCAAATAGACGGAGAGGAGATTGAGGAGAGAAGACAAGGGATTTGACCCTTGTTTGGCAACGGGCTCTATGACTCTGCTCGGCGCTCGATGGCGGCGACGGACAGTTGGAACTTACCATCGATACCACCAGAATGGCCCATCTCACGAAACCGACCACCTATGATATAAAGGATTCCAACATCGCCTTGCTTGGGTCCGATGCAAGTGCTTTCGTCCCAAGCAGACTTCTGTCATCTTGAACCTTTGCCAGCTCGAGAAACGTGTCCGGGAGGCCGCTGGCGACAAGGAGAAAGCATGGGCGGGTGCAGGCACCGCTGTTGGTCTGCAAGCGTGGCGAATTGAAAAGTTCACTGTGGTAGAATGGCCGAAGGACAAACTCGGATCTTTCTACGACGGTGACTCGTACATCGTTCTCAACGTGCGTATGGTTCCATTGGTTCATGAATTTTGGCTGAATTTGTGCAGACATACAAGAAGACCCCAGATGCAGAGTCCCTGTCGTACGATCTGCACTTTTGGTTGGGCGAGAACACCACGCAGGACGAGGCGGGGACCGCCGCATACAAGACTGTGGAGTTGGATGACCGTAAGCTTGCGTCGTTCCTCTGTTTTACTACTAATTCTCCGATTCGCAGATTTACACGGTGCCCCGGTCCAATACCGTGAGGTCCAAGGCTTTGAATCGGCGCGCTTCCTGTCGTACTTCCCCCACTTCGTTTCTCTGCGCGGCGGAGTCGCCACGGGCTTCCACCACGTCACCGACCCTCCCGCCCTCAACCTCCACAAGCTCTACCTGATCAAGCTCTCCAAATCTGGCAGCAAAGTCAGCCTCGTCGTCCGAGAAGTCGCCGCCACAGCCGCAAGCATCGTCGAGGGCGACGTCTACATTCTCGACAAGGGCACGCACGTCTGGCAATTCAACACCAAGACCAGCGCGGGCAAGGAGAAGTTCAAGGCCGCCGAGTTTGCGCAGACCCTCGTGTCGCCGCGCCAAGGGCACTGCGACATCAAGGTCTTCGGTGCGTCGCGCGTTTACGTGCACACGCATCGACTTACGTTTTCGTCCAGACGAAGGCGGCTCCGGCGCCGGCGCGTTCATGGCCGAGTTCGGTGAGGACGCAAAGGTCGCGCCCGCGCGCCCCGCAGCCACAGCCGCGGCGCCCAAGCTCTTCCGGCTCTCAGACGCCTCGGGCCAGGTCACCTTCACGCCCGTCGACCCGCCCACGCGCGCATCGCTCAGCTCCGAGGACGCGTTCCTGCTCGACCACGGCGGCGACCCCGCGCACCCGACGATCTACGTGTGGCTCGGGCGCAACGCGTCGCTCGCGGAGAAGCGCCTCGCGCCGCAGTACGCGCAGCGGTATCTGTATGAGCAGCAGGCGGCGGGCGCGGCGCACCACGCGCACGGGGTCGCGACGTCGATTGTGAAGATGCGCGAGGGAGACGAGAGCGAGGCGTTTTTGCACGCGTTTGCGGCGTAGTGTATGAGTGTAGTTGTAGTTTTTGTACAAACACCAAAGGAAGATGTAGCTCTCAGAATGAAATGTGGCCGAAAAGTCAGAACCTGGCCGAAACGGGACAGATATTCTTTCTTCCTACCCCCACCTCGATGAAGTCCGAATCGGAGTTGCTTACGCGCATCGAGGAGCTCTCAACCTCTATACACGCCCAAAAGCAGATTCTACAAGACCTGAAAAGCAAGAGGATCAAGGCTCAATCCGAGCTCAATGCCGTTCGAGACCCGACGGCAAGGCTGCCTGTCGAAATCTCAGCAGAGATCTTCCTGCACTGTTTACCATCCGACAGTCCCGAACTTCCTGGGCCTGATCCCGGCGCTGCGCCGATGCTGTTGCTCAATGTGTGCCATTCGTGGCGCAGCGTCGCGCTCTCCACACCCGCGCTGTGGACCCGAATCTGCATCAGCTCTCAGGCAACGACCGGACTCGGCAAAATTTGGATCGGTCGTGCCCGGAACCTCCCTCTCTCATTTGCCTTGCACGGTTCTTTGAACCAGCGTGTCGAGCGTTTGGTGGAGCAATATGGGCAGCGTCTGTGGAATTTAGAGCTGTTCGTTCGAGGGGAACAATCCCTCGCACGGATTCACGGGTCATTTCCTGCGTTGAAGACATTGACAATCGGTGCCGACCTGACACACTCGGAAATGGTCTTCTTCCCCAACGCAAACCAATGTGTGGAGATATTGCGCGCGTCTCCCGAGCTTCTGGAGTGCGACTTCACCGACGTGTCCTATAAAGTGGATGCGGGGAAGGTGGAGTCGTTAACTCATACATCCCTGCGACACTTGCGGTTGGGGAAACCCGAGGAGCGCGTGGACGATGTCGCTCAAGACAACAGCGCCAGTGCTATCATTCTGCGATATCTCACCCTGCCTGCTCTCAAGAGTCTCGTTATCACCACCTTCGACATCACCAACGCAGAATTTATCAATTTCCTCGCTCGCCTTTGGAGTCCTTGTACACGGTTACAGCAACGGACGACCGGCCACGCCCGACTCTGGTCGAATACTTGAGGCTTCTTCACACCCTTACATCCCTGGAGGTATTGCGCACTAACCCGTATGAGGATGACAACGACGATACTATAGGGCCCTTCCGCGCCTTCCTGGCAGAGCTGGGTACAGAAGATTTTCTGCCCCACCTTCGCAAGCTGACGATGCGGGTTTACTTGCCTTACCCCGCCGACTACCAATTGCTCGTCCACGCAGTCAAGAGTCGCCGCGCTCGACTTCAGTCTTTTCACCTCATATTCCCATTCCAGTACTGGGAAGCGGAATTCGATGCCGACGAACCTGGGAATGGAATATCCCGATAGTCGAAGATATTGTGATACTCAAACAGCTTGCAAGAGAGGAGGCTGTACGTTGGACCCGAGGATTTTAATTTCTGCGCTCCCGACGAGGAAGCTGCATCCGACGATGAATCGCTGTTTGGGATGGCTTCCGAGGGCGACGATGTTCAATAATGCGACAGGTGCAATGCGCAGTTGCACTGGATTCTCGGAGCCACCCTGAGCCACGCACGCCTTCCTGAACCTCTTATTCCTTGGCCTAACGCACAGACGCGACCACCACAACATTCATGTTCTCGCGCTGTTCGCCTCGTACGTCCCGATCGCGGCCTCGTTCTTTGCGATGCGCGATTGCACGTCATTCCAAGCTACAAAGTCTTTGGAGCACGAGAGCGTACTAGCTCTGAAAGACTGAACAGCTAGTCTCTATAACTCGTAAATACCTCGAATAATAGATCAAGCGGCTGGCGCAGAGTGAGGAGCGAGGAGTCTTTTTTGGCAAAGGAAACTATACCAAAACTATACATTTTAATGCGCCCACACTTGGCCAAAACAGGGCGAATATTTGTGATCGCATCATTCTTCCTTTCGACTGTCACCTGCAGGAATACCATGCGAATACACACCACCCTTTGGCGCGGTCAAGGAAAGCCTCGATCGGCTCCGCAAACGGTGCCATTTTATCCGTACTTGCAGTGATACACATTGTCAACAATACATAGCGTTGGAATCCCGCCGTGGATGGTGCGGGAACAATCGAGTCCGCGTTCCCCATTGCTGACTCCTTTCAGCCGTAACAGGGGGCAACTGATTCGCTAGATGCCAAGTCTGTTCAGTAAGACTCTTTCCTTTCTACCTCCACCTTCGTAATATGGATGCTGCTATAGCAAGGTAAATCGCGCAGACGCCGGTGCGGTATTCATCGCTGACTCGGGAGAAGGTACGCTGAAGAGCGCGACAAGCGGATCCGCCCCGAAGGTGTCGCCCAATACCTGAGGGTCGCCGATTCTAGCGAATTCAAGTACATTCAGGAGGATCCCTGGGTCGACCACACTGCGTTCAACGCCAGAACGCCCCCAGTCAACGATGGCGACTACGTCAAGTTTCTCGTTCTCGGCGCCGGATTCGGGGGCTTGCTCTTCGCAGTGCGCCTAATCGAGGCCGGCTTCAACGCCGCCGACATCCGTATGGTGGACGGTGCGGGCGGATTCGGCGGCACTTGGTACTGGAACCGGTACCCCGGCTTGATGTGCGACGTCGAGAGCTACATCTACATGCCTCTCCTCGAGGAGACCGGCTACATGCCCCGACACAAGTACTCGTATGGGCCGGAGCTGCGCGAGCACGCAGAGAGAATTGCGCAGAAGTGGGAGTTAACCGACAAGGCGCTGTTCAGGACGCAGTGCCGCGCTATGGAGTGGGATGACGCTGCCAAGAGGTGGAATGTGCAGCTCACTGAGAACAGAGGTCCGGCCGAGCCATCGAGGGAGATCAAGCTGGAGGCGCAGTATGTGTTCATGGCATCAGGGATATTGAACGCGCCGCAAATCCCTCGCATACCCGGCTTTGAGCAGTTCAAAGGGCAGCACTTCCACACGTCGCGCTGGAACTACGACATTTCGGGCGGGTCTGATGTAAACCCGACGCTCGAAAAGCTGAAGGACAAGCGGGTGGGAATAATTGGGACGGGCGCGACGGCCGTGCAGGTTGTTCCGCAGCTAGCCAAATGGGCGAAGCACCTCTATGTCTTTCAACGCACGCCTTCCAGCGTCGACGTGCGCGGTCAGCGCCCCACCGACCCGGAGGAATGGGCGACCAAAATCGCTGGCACGAAGGGCTGGCAGCTTGCCCGCTCGGAGAACTTCACCGCGTGTGTCTCCAACGCCCCGATTGGCGAAAATCTGGTAGACGACGGGTGGAGCCGCGCGAAGGCTTACTCTGGCCTAGTGGGAGGCCCCGGCGGTATCGTCACACCAGACAAGATACCCGAGCACGTTGCTAAATTGCATGCCCTCGACCTGGAGCGCGCCGAGAAAATCCGCGCGCGCACGACGGAAGTCGTCAAGGACCGCGAGACCGCAGATAAGCTCAAGCACTGGTACCCCGCTTGGTGCAAGCGTCCGACCTTCCACGACGACTACCTCCCCGCCTTCAATCAGCCTAACGTGACGCTGGTGGATACGGACGGCAAAGGCGTGGACGCCTTCACTGAAGACGCGCTCGTGGCCAATGGCACGCCGTACCTGATCGACGTGCTGGTCCTCAGCACAGGGTACTCGCTATCGGTTGAGAACGACAGTGGGAGTCCAGCGCAGCGCGCCAGCATGCGGGTCGTAGGACGGAATGGGCTGACCATGGACGAAAAGTGGCGCCTCAAGGGCACGTCGACGCTGCACGGCGTCGCAACACACGATTTCCCGAACCTGTTTTTCCCCGGCCCGACGCAGACTGGCGTCTCTTCCAACTTCACCTTCACGCTCGAGACGCTCGCCTCGCACGTCGCGGCGACGCTAGCAGAAGCGGAGAGGCGGGCTCCCCAGTCTCCCCGGCTCACCGTCGAGGTGACGCAAGAGGGAGAAGACGCTTGGGGCGACCAGATTCTGATGCGTGCGGCCTGGTTTGCCGCTGTGGGCGGCTGTACACCAAGCTACCTCAATCGCGAGGGTGAGGCGGACAAGGTTACTGAGATGGCCGACCGCATTAAGGCTGGCCGTGGCGCTCCCTGGGCAGAGGGAATGCTTAGCTTCCTGGAGGTTCTCAAAGCTTGGAGAGCCGAGGGCGGGTTGAAGGGATTCGAAATCCAGGCAAACTAGCACACGGAGGAATTCATTGTACATGGCCAAGTAAAGATTCTCTGTAAAACACAGACGTTCTATTCCATTGGAATCGAGCGGGCACAAGTTTCGAGAAGTCGCAAGTTTCGGCATCCTCTTTTAGCCGAGTAGGTAACGATACAGGTGGTAATTATCACTTGATTCCCACCGAAGTTCCCTCAGGGTCGCACAGCGTGCGGACAATCCACCGAGCATGCGTCCTGCTGTTGAATCTACATGGGCGCCAAGCAAGACTCAGGTCATCACGGGCCAATTCTGGGACGACGAAGTCTCGAGTGTGCTTTCTGGATTCAGATGAATGCACACACAGGCCATGACTTCCCATTAATATTGTATTTCTGGCCAGTTTCAAATTCTTGGACATGTTGCTGACCATGTCCCAGATCTCTTTCTGTCCTGCTTCACGTTTGTGAGGATATGCTCCATCGACTGAGTGATCCCGCAGGTGGAACATTTACCCCAAGGCTTCTTCAAAACCTGAGATATTTTTCCCGTGTTTTCCAATCTCGCAGCCGTTACGTATAGCGTTCAGAGGAAGAAAAGAAACGGATGGTGTCTTCACATATTGCTTCATCGAATTCCGGATTTGTTTTGCGACGGTGAGTTTTGATTTCGGACAGATTCACACTTTGTCATCGGCGACGTCCGTTCCGTCGACGAGGTCTCCGGCTCCATCGGCGGGGTTTGTGGAGGTTTGGGGAGTGGTAAGCACGAGTCTAGGCGCGTTCCTTGATCTGGTTGGCAGTCTCCGAGCATCCGACTTCTCTGGTAGAGACAAGAAAAACCGCTGTTTGTTGGCTGTTTGTTGGCTGTTTGCCCTTTGGGGTGACCTAAAAAGTGGCGCGCTGTTCAAAGTTTATGTTGCTTCGGAGTAAAACTGAACCTCGGTTTTGGTGACGGTGCACTTCAGCGTTCAGGCACCCCTGACTAAGCCGGCACAGCCCTCCGAATGATTGACGTTTCTAAATTAAATCAACATGGCACGAGGATCGCATCACGACTCAAGCGACTCTGCGTTTCCAAGTTGCGTCTCCTGGAGAATGTCCCCAAATCCGACGGTCGTCAGAATGTCCCTGGAGTCCGGTAAACGCAGCAGCCTCCACCTCACCTCCGATACTCTAGAATTGCGTAACTCTCGAGCTTTTGCGAAGCGCTTTTGTGGGTATCTGGTTGTCGACACCCTCTGGGACTCTCGCTTCTTTGCAGGATGCAGGGCTGCAATTTATCTGGTACCTATGGCGCGGCGTTTCTATCTCACGCGCGAGCATCTAGCGTCCTTGACCCATCTAATGCGGTGCTTTTCTTCAAGCACTTCGCAACGTGCGGCTCTGCATTGAAGAGTTCTGTTACCCCCGAACCCCGGTGGTACCATATCGGCATGGTATCTTGTATCTCGCGGGATGCTGTCATTGTTACTTCGTATTTGCGGCCGGCCGCCCATGCTCCCAGGTCAGATTTTCCACGGGGCGCTCCGCGAGCGCGGCGAGCCACCGCCATGACATCTGGGGACGAGATTACGATACCTGCAGCAGCCTCCACCTCATCTCCGATACTCTTTAAACGCGTATGGAAAACAGCCTTCAGGCCAGTAATAAAGACGCCATACCTCGTCTGTCTCTCTGTCTACCTCCATCCTTCACCAATATATTGTAATGGATGCCGCTGAAGCAAGGTAAATTAGCGGAGACACCGGTGCGGTAATTTAATTGCTGATCTGATGACAAGGTACAATGAAGAGCGCAACAAGCGGATCCGCCCCGAAGGCGTCGCCCAATATTTGAGGCTCGCAGATTCTACCGAATTAAAGTACATCCAGGAGGATCCCTGGGTCGACCATGAGGTGCTTAATGCGCAGACCCCCATACTTAACGACGGCGACGACATCAAATTTCTCGCCCTCGGCGCCGGATTCGGGGGCTTGCTCATCGCGGTGCGCCTAATCGAAGCCGGGTTCAGCGCGACCGACTTCCGCATGGTGGATGCTGCAGGTGGATTCGGCGGCGCTTGGTACTGGAACCGGTACCCGGGCTTGATGTGCGACGTCGAGGGCTACGTTTACATGCCTCTTCTCGAGGAGACTGGGTACATGCCTCGACACAAGTACTCGTACGGGCCGGAGCTGCGCGAGCACGCCGAGAGGATCGCGCAGAAGTGGGGGTTGACTGATAAGGCGCAGTTCAGGACTCAGTGCCATTCTGCAGAGTGGGACGATGACGCCAAGAGGTGGACCGTGCAGCTTACAGAGAACAGAGGCCCGAACGAGCCAAAACGGGAGCTCAAACTGAAGACGCAGTATCTGTTCATGTCGTCGGGGTTATTCAATGCGCCCCAGATCCCTCGCATTCCCGGCTTTGAGCAGTTCAAAGGGCAGTACTTCCACTCATCGCGCTGGGACTACGATGTCACTGGGGGATCGGCCGCAGATTGGACGCTCGAGAAGTTGAAAGATAAACGGGTCGGGATCATTGGGACAGGGGCGACGGCCGTTCAAGTGGTTCCCCAGCTGGCCAAGTGGGCGAAGCACCTCTACGTCTTCCAACGCACGCCAGCCAGTGTAGACGTGCGCGGCCAGCGCCTCACCGACCCTGAGGAATGGGCGACCAAGATTGCCGCCACCAAGGGGTGGCAGCTCGCCCGTTCGGAAAACTTCGCCTCGTGGCTCGCCAACGCACCCATTGGCCCGGACCTCGTCGACGACGGCTGGAGTCACGCGCGGTCATACTCTGCCCTCCTTGGGAGCCCCACCGGCATCGTCACGCCAGAGAAGGTTCCCGAGCACGTCGCCAAATTGCACGCCCTGGACCTCGAGCGCGCGGAGAGAGTCCGCGCGCGCACGACGGAGGTCGTCAAGGACCGCGAGACCGCAGACAAGCTCAAGCATTGGTACCCCGCTTGGTGCAAGCGCCCGGTCTTCCACGACGACTATCTCCCCGCCTTCAATCAGCCTAACGTGACGCTGGTGGACACGGACGGAAAGGGCATAGCTGCCCTGACCGAGGACGCACTCGTGGCGAACGGCACCCAGTACCCGATCGATGTACTGGTTCTCAGCACAGGCTTCTCGATGGCGGTCGAGAACGACAGCGGGAGTCCAGCGCAGCGTGCCGGAGTGCGGGTTCTGGGACGGGACGGGCTGACCATGGACGACAAGTGGCGGCTCAAGGGCACGTCGACGCTGCACGGCTTCGCCACGCACGGCTTCCCGAACCTTTTCTTCTCCGGCCTGTCGCAGACAGGCGTGACCTTCAACTACACCTTCTCGCTCTCGACGCTTGCATCGCACGTCGCGGCGACACTCGCGGAGGCGGAGCGACGGGCGCCCCAGTCTTCCCGGCTCACCGTCGAGGTGACGCAAGAGGCCGAGGATGCGTGGGGCGACCAGATCTTCATGCGAGCGGCTTGGTTTGCTGGGCTGGGCGGATGTACACCCAGCTACGTCAACGGCGAGGGTGAGATGGATAAGCACACTGGGATGGCCGACCGAATCAAAGCTGGCCGTAGCGCGCCCTGGGGAGAGGGGATGCTTAGCTTTGTGGAGGTTCTGAAAGCTTGGAGAGCCGAGGGCGGGTTGAAGGGATTCGAAATTCAGGCAAACTAGCTACCAGTACCGGAGAAATTGTATACTTACGCACTAGGCCATAAAAATTGTCTTGAAAATGCTGGTTACTCGATGATGCAATGAAGGAAACCGAGCAAGCACCGACCTGAGGCCTGAAATCTGAGAAGTCACCAGTCCCAGATACCGTCAGCAGGAAGGGGGACGGCGGTCTTGTAACGTTGAAACAGCAAGACAAATTATTGAGTGGTAATAGTACAGGTACAACAGTGAGTAGATGAAACAGATGAAACAGATAGAAAGTAATACATAAAATCCTCTAGGCAGTATCCGGAACGTACATGTATAAGCGCGCGCAGCTCTCTCAGCCAGAGCACATCAAACACTCGTCCTTGTTTTCCAGCGCGCAGTACATCTGAGCCTCCGCCAGTTCCCGCTCCTTCAGCTTCTTGAGCGCCTCAGCGAAATCAGGGTCCTCCTCCGCCATCTTGGCCAGCATCGCATCCGCCTCTGCGTCCGCCTCCGGTGCCTTCGCAACAGGAGCGGGCATGAAGCGCAGCGGTTCGGGAGAGACGGACTCCTGCTTGATCGACACGCTCGGCTCCCGAGATTTCGGTGGCGTGGCGGGTGACTGTTCGCGCGAGGAAGACGCGGAGGATGACGAGGACGCCGTGCTGCTGCGTACGAGAGTCGGGACAGCGGACGCTGCAGGTACGGGTGTGCCAGCGGCCTTGAGCGCCGCCTTGGCCGTGGCAGCGTTAGCGTTCTGCACCTTGACATCGTTCAGGACCTTCTGATCGACCGTGAACTGGATGGCCGCCGCCGCAGGCTGCGTGCGCAGGTAGTACATGCCCGTCTTGAGCCCCCGCTTCCACCCGTAGAAGTGCATGCTCGTCAGCTGGCCCATCGTCGGCGCAGAGAGGTGCACGTTCAAGCTCTGGCTCTGGCAGATGAACGCCCCGCGGTCCGCCGCGAGCTCGAGGATGCGCTTCTGGCTGATCTCCCACACCGTCTTGTAGATCGCCTTGACGTCGTCGGGGATGTTCGGGATGTTCTGCACCGAGCCGCGGTGCGCGATGAGCATGTTCTTCATGTTCTCGTCCCACAGCCCGCGGTCGACGAGCTCGCGCAGCAGCCACGGGCACACGACCTGGAACTCGCCCGACAACACGCGCCGTGTGTAGATGTTGCTCGTGTATGGCTCGAAGCACTCGTTGTTCCCAAGGATCTGGCTCGTCGACGCGGTCGGCATCGGCGCCGTGAGCAGCGAGTTGCGCAGCCCCGTCTTTGCGATCTTCGCCTTAAGCGTGTCCCAGTCCCAGAGCGAGCTCGGCGTGACGCCCCACATGTCGTACTGCAGCTCGCCTTGCGACGCAGGGCTGCCCTGGTACGTCTCGTACGGCCCCTCCTTCTCGGCGAGCTCCGCGCTCGCCTCAAGCGCGCCGTGGTAGATCGTCTCGAAGATCTGCTGGTTGAGCTCCTTGGCAGCGGGCGACTCGAACGGCATGCGCAGGGCAAGGAACACGTCCGCGAGGCCCTGGACACCGACGCCGATGGGCCGGTGCCGCATGTTCGACCGCCGCGTCTCGGGGATGGGGTAGTAGTTGATGTCGATGATGCGGTTGAGGTTGCGCGCGACGACCTTGGTGATGTCGTGCAGGTGCTGGAAGTCGTACTTGCCGTTCGAGATGAAGCTCGGAAGCGCGATGGACGCGAGATTGCAGACGGCGGTCTCGTCGGGGGAAGAGTACTCGATGATCTCGGTGCAGAGGTTGGACGACTTGATCGTCCCAAGGTTCTTTTGGTTAGATTTAGCTGAACAACTGTGAGCACTAAGAAGATAGTGAATGAAGAATAGCGTACAGTTTGCGGCATCCTTGTAAAGCATGAAAGGGCCACCAGTCTCAACCTGGGCCTCGAGGATCGCGTACCACAGCTTCTGAGCGGGGATCGATTTGCGCGCACGGCCCTCCTTCTCGTACTTTTCGTACAGGGCCTCAAACTCGGCACTGTGCACCTCGTGCAGACCAGGAGCCTCGTTCGGGCAGAAGAGAGACCAGTCTTCGTTCGCTTCGACACGCTTCATGCTAAGCACCGATTAGTATCGCTCTGACAAAGAGCAAGGTACTTACAAGAGATCAGGGATCCACAAGGCGAGGAAGAGATCGCGAGCGCGCATCTGCTCCTTGCCGTGGTTCTTGCGGAGGTCAATGAACTCGAAGATGTCGGCGTGCCATGGCTCGAGGTAGATGGCGAACGCGCCCGGCCTCTTGTTTCCGCCCTGGTCGACGTAACGCGCCGTTGCGTCGTACGCGCGGAGCATGGGGACAATGCCATTCGAGTAGCCGTTGGTTCCGGCAATGTATGATCTATGGGAAGTGTAAATTGAATGGCAAAAGAAGCAGGAACTGCTCTGACCCTGTAGCACGGATATTGTGAATGCTCAGGCCAATCCCACCGGCGCTCTTGCTGATCATAGCGCAGTTCTTCAGTGTGTCGTAGATGCCCTCGATCGAGTCCTCCTTCATGCAGATGAGGAAACACGAGCTGAGCTGCGCTTGCGGTGTGCCAGCGTTGAAGAGAGTGGGGGTGGCGTGCGTGAAGTAGCGCTCGGACATAAGGTTGTATGTCTCGATCACGCCGTCGAGGTCGGAGCCGTGTATCCCGACGGCGACACGCATGATGAGGTGCTGGGGCCGCTCGACGACGCGGCCATCGAGGCGAAGGAGGTATGACCGCTCGAGCGTTTTGAACCCGAAGCTGCAAGAGGTGAGCACTTCCTTCAGGAAAGACAAAAGACAGACGCACTAGTTGTAGTTAAAATCGCGGTTGTAAATGATGGCGGCATCGAGGGTGGCAGCATTGGCCATGATGACATCGTACGTGTCCTTCGCGATGAGCGAGGCAGGCTTCCCCGTCTTGGGGTTCACTGTCGTAGAGTGAGCGGGGGAACACTGACAAATGCTAATGAAACACACCAAAGTTGTGCAGATCAGAGATGACCGCTGAGAAACTCTTCTTGGTTTCCTTGTGCAGATTTGAGATCGCAATGCGAGCGGCGAGGATCGCGTAGTCGGGATGCTTGGTGGTGAGATAGGCGGCAGTCTCAGCAGCAAGGTTCTAGAAGAGTTTGAGATGAATCACAACGCGCGACGCGAGAATACACACGTCGAGCTCCATCGTCGTGATGCCATTGTAGACACCCGCGACGACCTTCTGGGTAACCCTAATGCCACAGTCAGCAAGCAAAAAACAGCTTTGAGTGTGTCACACACTCTATTGGGTTCACATAGTTTTGGTCCAGCCCGTAGATGAGCTTCTCTATCCGAGTGGTAATCTGGACACAGTGAGACAAACGACGCGACGACGCGGACCAGCGACCCACCTTGTCAAAGAACACTTTCTCTTTCCGTCTGGGAAGAAAGAGAGGTTAGTACGACGCAATTTGGCGCGTTCAGCGCGTCGAAGCCACCACGTACCCGTCTGCGAAAAAAAAAGTGGCGTCAGCGAGCTCGAACTTGGTCAACTGCCGGGGAAGAAGCTCACCTCGCTTATACAAAAGCCATAGTAGAAAATGGATGAGGGGGAGGGATAAAAGGGGAGTCGGGTGAGGGGAGGTGGAGGTGGAAGGCAAGAGAGGTCTGATTACAAAACGCGTGACAGCTCGCGTTAAGTGATTTCCCAGCACAGCCACATCAATCCATACACGAACCTTGCAACTTTGTTGTAACTCGTCCTAAAGCCTTTGGAAAAATCTCGGTAAAGCCCACTCAGACCTGAGCGCATATGAAGACCTCCAGAATTCAAGAATACGCGTCAGAACTCCGCGGGAGGCTCAATATCGCGCTTTCTCCTACGTAATCAACGGACCTTGCGTTGTTGATATTTGAGGACGTGTTTGATCTCTTCGGCTCCGACATACTTTTCTCCAATTGGCGATCACGGCGAATGATTCCTCACCAAGTGACCAAGCAGTCACGCCGCACTAACAAGGCCAAGAACAAGGCACTCGGCTTCGATCAAGGTCCCAAGGACATGTAGTTAATTTCTGCGCATAGAGAGTCGACTAGATCATTAAACGCGCTTTCCCCATTGAGACTCACGTGAGAGCGATATTACGCTTTGACCGACACGTGACTTAAACATTGTTCCAGGAGTCGGCTATTCAGTGGTCCCGCTTATAAACATGGGGCATTTGATTTGGATCATAACATACCGTAAGACTTGGAGTACTTGATTTTAGTCATAGTATTGTACATTAGTAATTTACAGGCTCCCCCGGAAACTTTTCACCCAACAGCCAACACAACAAGGCCATTGGCAACATCCACGGACCGAAAAGTCTGGGGATCAGTGTCAAAGATCTCTTTCCGAACTAAACATGGAAAGGCTCACATAAATTGGACAGGGTCTTTCACATGGCCGGCTAGCCAAGGAGAAATCGCACGGATGATGGCGTACACCGGAAGTAAAGGGAGAAGAGCCAGCCCAGATCCACTTAGTGAGGAGAAAAACTCTTCAGCCAAAGAGTTGAAGGAGGTAAAGGGAATCCGGTGCTCACCAGCATCCCCAAAAGACGACTTGTGCGAGAGCGCTGATTATAACGGTTAGACGGACGCAGTGAGATACTGGACATTGCCCACCCAATCAAAACCGCCTTCGCAACCCAGAAGCCGCTAGAATACGTTGAACTTTCATTCTCCAAATTTGCACAAAATACTTACAGCTTCACGATGCCCCAGCTAAAAGAAAAGGAAGGACCTGCGTTAAATATCAAGCATATTTCGTGCCTGAAAGATTGCGCACCCAAGGCACAGAAAGAATTTTACGACGACTCCGACACCCTTGAGAATGGGTATGAGTACCTGCAAAGCACTGGCCCAGATTCATAAGCGAGGCACTTCGTTAAGGACAAAAAACTAACCTTGGCCCGAGATGCGCCGCGAGTCTGTAAATCATGAACCGTTAAACTTTGTATCGTGCTAAAGTTTCCAGGCCGCTTGCCTATGAAGTGCATGCTTCGTCGATTTAAAACTATATTGAAAATTCAGCTTCGCCGCGGTTGACTTGAATCAAAGTGACCACCTTCGGGACATCGATATCTTTGCCGCTGCAAGTTTTGGCCGCGATTTGGTCGAATGATTAACGTCCACGCTGGTGAGGCAAGATGTCGCCTTTGGTTCGTTGGCCAGCGCCGAGTCTGCGTTAGGCAGCGTCATCTGGCTGTCCGACCTTTCAAAAACCGGAAGTCAATGCCACGGAAGTTCATGAGAAAACCTCTCGAACACACCTCTGAAGAGCCGCCCGTGTCCCATGCGACTTGAAAACGCGTGCCCTCAATCTCTTGAGCGCCTGCGCGCCGCGTGCCCTGGCACTTGGTCTTGCGTACTTGAAAGGCTCGGCGCATGGTCGCGACTTTGGCTCATGCGATGGACACGTCGGGGATCCGTCGCGGCGCTTCGACTTCGAGCCAAAGATGGCTCCAAGGGACGACTTGAGGGATTGCTTGCCAGACTTAGAGTCCAGCCCGAGTTCGACGTCTACCAACGTCTCCTCGTCGCATGCCCTCTGAGATATGGGAGCCTTTGGTTTGTGCAGCGAGAGTAGCATGACTGATCCGAAAGGAGACGATAATCCAACGAAGCGGGTAGAGGGGAGTGCGGAGTGGTCACTGCAAAGCTCAACACAGCGAGCCTGGTCTTATATGCAATGCGCGGACCTGTTAAAGGAGAAACGGAGTGTGTGGGTTAGCTTCCGTCCGCTTGCCGCATACCGCGTAACCTAGGGTGGCCACACCTTGGCCATAGTGGCTGTTCGCCGTCTAAGTACAACATTTATTATTGTATTAATCAAGTGGACCGATGCACCCTTCAGAACCTTTCAGATGGTGTGGCAATCATAAGGCAAGGGACTTACCGTGTCTGTGAACGTCTCCATACTGTGGCCACAGCGTATTTGAGCCCGCAGAAAGGAGTAGGAGAGTATGTTCAAAATTCGGGGTATAACGTAATTCCGTAACAGGCGATGTAGAAATGTAGACGGAGATAGACGCGCAATCTTCCGCGATATAGCAGTAACATGCCGGCTCGGGACGAGGCCTCTGAAACATTCTCGTCGATTTAGGTCCATGGAAATACAAGAAAGGCAGTGGTACTCACGCTAGACTTTTGGAATGAAACTCGACGCGCGCTAGAGCGGAAGGACCCGTCTCCGATGGTGTGGATAGGCCAGTTTCACGCCCGTAGACTTGCTGCACGCGTTTCTGACTGGCCGAACATCAATCCTGGGGATGATATTGGCAATGGATCTGGAGCGGACTTGAAGCGGAGTTTTTCTTCGTTTTTTCGCCTCCGGAACGGTATTTACAGCCGCGAACCTGGGTGGTCAAGTTCCGACCCAGAAAAAAAGGTCCAGAGGATAACCCAGATCCCTGACTGAGGCTGGCTGAGCCGCGACATTCAGTTAACCTTCTTGGACAGTGGTGGTTGAAAAGACGAATGTTATGCGGTGTCATCAAATTCCCACGAGTCCGTCTTGACTTGCAACCACGATGTCGCGCCGGTTCCTTCCAGCTCAAGAGGTAGGAGAGGATATCTATCTCTTGCTTGCGTTAACAAAACCAGTTTGACGAGGAACTCGTGAATGCTGCGGGAGCCTTAAGTCTTGATCAGGACGAATCCATGCGACAGCATTTAATGACACAGTCAATTAAACTAGCCGGTCTCGCTTGCGCTCAAACCCTCGCACAGGTACAATGCAGCGGGTTCAGGACGCGAAGGGCAGAGCTGATCGTCTCGAGACTGGATGGGAACAGCGGCAAGCTGCTGGACTGACCACTCCAGAGGAGGACTGGTGGAATACACGGTCAATTCTCATGGTTCGTGCATCCCCTTCATCTTTTTGATCCTGACGCTCTCCAATAGGTTCTCAAGATAACAGCCACGAGACCTATCAAGTCAGTCAAGGCTGACAAGTCTGTGTGGGGAGAGCAAAGGCGAAAGATCACCCCCAAGATTGGCCAGCTCACAAGTGACCCGAGAGCAATCCGGGAAATCGTATGTCTGCCCTCCCTTTCCCGTGTCCTTGCATCTAACACCCCATCTCAAGACAGATTTCATCTACGACCAAGTCATCATGCCCCCGCAACGCCTCCCACCAATGCTCTACACCGCGCTCTTATCCTCCCTCGCCAAGAGCTTCCTCATGCAGGCCGAGATCGAAGTGACCGCGGTGAAGAAGGCAGCCATCCCGCTCGCTCAGGTCGCCTTCACACTGCTCGACCGCCTTGAGACCTTCCCCGACATCTTCTTCGCTAAGCTCCTGCAACGCTGTGGCGGGTGGTCCATCCCCTGTGCGGTCCCTGACGTGGACTTTGACGGCCGGCCTTGGAAAGACGATGCAGAGCGTATAAAGGTGATGGGTTACCGCAGATCCGCCCAGCGGGAACTTGATGCCCCGTGGGTCATGGAGTGCACTGTGGAGTACATGAACCGCGTCGCGGGGCCCATGCGCCTGTACTTCCACATCCTGCGGATTCCTCCACAGACGCGCCCGATGCCCCCCATGTTCCAGCTTCCGCGTTTTTGGATGTGGTTTGCGCGAATACTGAACAATCACAGTCTGCTGGAGTCGCCTGTGGCGGCGCAGCTGATTTACGGTACGTATACATCCGCATCCTTTCTAACCTCTCACTGATGTCGTGTACCATCCAGTCGGACTCGACGTTCTTGGGTCTCACGCGCTGGAGGTCTGGGGGCATCAGTGGGTCAAGATGCTGGAACTGATCTATGCCGGCGTGACGGACGGCTTTGCGGAGGGTAGATTTATTGGAGGGTCCACTGGCGCGGGAATCTCTGTGCGCGCTCGCGTTCAGATCTAGTCTCCCTAGTCAGACCATATATCAAGATTATTTTTTTTTGAGAAAATGAAAAGTGAAAAAATAACCTGATATATGGTCTGATTCCACTCGCGCACCCGAAGCCGTAGGTCAGGCTTCCGGATTAGGACAGGCCGCATTGGGCCATTCACACGCCCAATGCGGCCATATTCTTATGTCAGCAGCTCATTTTTTTCCGTCCCACCTCTGGGGACATGCCCGCGGGATGGCAGAGTCCGGGGCTTTTATGAACCAGGTACCCACGACGCCTCTAGATTTTACGGAGGCAGAACCTGGCACATTCCGTCCATTTTGGGTTGTGATGCCATCATATGGCTCGAAAGTACAAGCCTTGAAGGAAGCCCGAGAAATAATCTCCTGGACCAGATCAAGGCCTGGTTGGGAAGGAACTTGAAAGGAGATATACTGGAGGGAATCCTCGGTATCCAGCCCTCATGGTAGCAGGAATTGTGTTGCGCGTGGTGAAAAGATGGCTATGTTTGGTTGCACGTGACTTCGGAGAGTGCCGAATCGCGACCTACGGCTAACACCCGACAAGTAAAACTAGACTAGTTCAGATCGAGGTGGAGCGGATTATGGCGGGTGCACGGTAGCCGTAGGTACTACCATTATACCTTGTAAGTTGTATCCTTGGGCCTTTTTCCGCGGGCGAATCTATTGGAAGACCACTGCGAGATTTCTGCGCGCATTTGTGTTAGTCCGTCCGAAATCCGCTTCGAAAATATTGGGTGCAATCGTATCGCAAAGAGTGAAAGGTCCATATACATTTCCTATAAGTGTTTGTACAGTCTACGCAAATACAGTCCTGTCAATCCAGTCCGTCAAAGCTTGCCTGCTGCAGGATCTGGATCCACCGGGCCAGCCATGTCCTCCTTCTTGTCGGGAACATTCTCTCCCTTGGCAGCAGCCACTGCCTCGGTCTTGGATTCCTCGAGTTTCTGCCTCCGCTCGATGTTATCAGTTATCTCCTTCGCAGCAGCAGTCTTGTAGTCAGATTGCTCCTCGAGATTCAGCTTCTGCCCGATCGCCTCAGTTATCTCCTGGACCACGTCCTCCTCGGGTTTCTCCTTCTCGCCTCGACCTTCAGCCTCAGAGTCGGAGTCCAACTTCCGTCCAATCTCCTCAGTAATCTCCTCAACCAAGGTCTCCACGGTCTTCGTCTCGCCTTCACCTCCGGCCTCAGCCTCTGCCCCAGCCTCAGACTCTTCGGCGCCCTCCCACGTCTCCCACGCCTTCTTCACCTCCGTCTTGGCCCACAGCGCCTCCAGCTCCTTCTCCCACCCCAGCTGCCTGCACAGATCCCGCACGACGTCGTCGCACTTTCCCAGCAGCACGACGTCGTTCGGCCGCCGTCCGATGCTGCCCACGCGGTCGAGGTTGATGAGCACGCGCGGGCAGTGCGGCGCCGCGCGCTCGGCGAGGCCCGCGAACGGGTGCACGGTCAGCGACGTGCCCATGATGATCAGCAGGTCCGCTTTCGCGACGTTCGGGATTGCGTCGATGAAGTCGTCTGGGAGCTGTGAGCTGTGATGAGCACTCGAGCGTACTAGTAAGAAGGATGCTCACCGACTCGCCGAAGAAGACGATGTCGGGCTTGACGAGGCCGCCACAGGTGTCGCAGCGCGGGATCTCCTTGGCGAGTACCATGCGCTTCATCCTGTCGCCGTCGAACGTCCGCATGCACTCGATACAGCGCTGCGTTGCGAAGCTCCCGTGCGCCTCGATGATCTTGTCGTCCGGGACTGATTTGGGGTGTCAAATTCACGGATTCAAGTCCGAAGCGAAGAATTTACCTCCTGCTCGTCGTTCTAGAGTGTCTGTTAAAGTCCGTACTCAGTTATTGACGGAGGACTTTTCAAGAAAATGGGGACTTGCCGATATTCTGCGTGAAGCAGGTGTGCAGCAGCTTATGCGCCGCGAGCAGGCGGATAAAGGAGTGGGTAATCGTTGGTCGGAACTTGCCTGGGTAGAGTTCGTGCGCGAGTATGTAGACTAGCAAAAGGAAAGGAAAGATCAGCAGTCAGAAAACAGTGGGTCCAGCGACAGCGAATACATGGCTTGGGGTTCTTGCGGAAGAAGTTGATCTCGAAGACGGCTTCGGCGTAGGGCAGCCTTAGGCGCTCGAGATTAGCCTGAAGCAGCAGCAGTATCAGCGTCATTGGATTCTTCGTAGGGCGGGCGTACGTAGAGACCTGGTCAGCGAAGGTAAATTAAAATTTTAGTGAACAAAATTGAGCTCCACCAACCAGTATCGGGCGACCGAAAGTCAGGAATTCCGGCGGAGGTGCTCACACCTGTAATCCAGCCGTATGGAATAAGTTAGCGTCCTCTATTACGGAGCGCCAGACGCACCTGCTCCAAGCTGGGTACGACCGCAGATGAACGTCCCGCATCGAGCTACACTCAGAACTTACGCACCATGAGCACGATGTTCTTGCATTTATTCGAGGAGATGTATTCAGTCAGCCCCGGAAGATCTTGACTCTTGAGGACCTTGTTCTTCGAGTTTGACATGGCCGGTAGCTGTTTCGTTTGGGTATCAGCCCAGAGGTTCAATTACCCTCGCAATGGCGATAGTCGCAGGTTATAAGCAGAAGCCTGAGAGGCTTGGATGAGGCTGTGTTCAAGCTGGATTATATTGATCCGCATAGAGTTCGTCCGAGTCACCGTGACGGGCGGCTGTGCCGACTCGCCGCGGCGAGCGCTTGAATTCAACCATGCTGAGCGTGATGTACATGTGGGCGTCTTGGTGGGCGCAGGGCAGCCCAAAATCAGCGCTGACACGTCTCAGGCTGTAAGTCTTGTGGGTCCGGGTCGCGGCTCTCTTGGACCTGGCGCAAATCCACCGAACACTTCGCCAACAAGCGCTGCTACAGCTTCAGACTATCTCCTAGTTCACGGGACGCCAACAAATACAGCTCTCGATCCTCTAAATGTCCATCTCAGTGAGACATGCTGTCGAGCCGACCGGCAAGTCTGTGGATTGGCTCGTATTCGACAGCATCTCATCCTGTGCTGTCGCAGACCAAGAAATTCGGGAAGCGACCCGCGTGCTTCACGAGGCCTTCGGAAAGAGTCCGCCTCACACCTCTGGTTTCCCGATCGTTATTAAGCCAGATTAAACTCCAGGGTATTTTCTGAGCGCTCTCGGGGGCGATGAGAGTCTCGTCGAACCGTTTCTATTGGCGCATGTCAAGGCGACTGTCATAGGAGGCCAGCTTTTCCTCGCAGAGCTCCCTGGTACCGGCATAGTCGGTGTGGGTCTATGGTTTGGTCCAGGCCAGAAGTTTTTGTCCAGGTTTGTGCTTGCTGACTTTGCAAGTTGTTGCTTCACGAGTGTACAGTGACGAGCAGCGCAACGCGGGCTGGAATCAGACGATGCAGGTTCTTGACGAGGCCTCTCAGCGTTGGTGGGATGATGTGATGATATTTCCTATCTCTGCTGCAGTGGCATTCTGGCTAACCCTCGTTATGACCAGTTCTTGACCATAACGGACGAAGTACCCGAGAAGTTGTACGGACCTGGCCAGCAGCTTGCTTCGTACCACTTGCAGACCTTCGGCGTCCTGCCGGAGCACCAGAAGAAAGGATACGGGATGGCCATAATGCACGCCGTCGAAGACAAGGTTCTTCTGTTCGATTGTTACGCGTCCATTCGGCTAACATGTCTGGAGGCTAAACTCACCTCCACCGACATTGTACTTGAAACAATGGGAGATGGGGCGGTATGCATGGTTCTCGTTGGTGATATACTGCCCTCATTGACGCAATTCGTAGGTCCCTATCTATAAGAAAATGGGTTTTGAAGTTCTTGGGCCAGAAGTCATCAAAACACCCCATGGAGAGGCAAACGGATATGTTTTTAGGAAGCGCACCGGATCCGGATCGGAAAGGGCGGATTGAAAATGCCGTTCACGAGTTATGTCCTAGAGATGATCAACACTGTTTTTTAATGCAAAGAAAGATGGAAGATAGTCGACAGATTCCGCCTTATTTCAGTCATTGCGCGTCAAAATTCGATTTCCCGAAACGGTTCCACGCCTTCGCGCGTTAGCTGTGAGCCGAAGGAGCCTGAATATTGAATAGCGACCAAGGCTGAGAAAAAAATCCATTGAGCGCGGTTGAGCGGCGAAGATGGCGTCACAAGACCAGGCAAAACCGGATGGGCTCTTCGAGGCTCTAGCAACGCGTAGACGTCGGGTGACCATGTAAATGCCGCTGCGGAGCTGGAGGCACAGCAGGCTGCAACGGGCTGGAAAAGGCTGTGAACAAAGGGCTTCAAGTTTTTCACCCAGCGAGCGGATTATTGAGAGATTCGAGTGCCGAGAACCTTGAGGTTCAAACTGGGACCTGGTAAAGCAAACGAGCTTGTATTGTGAGCGTATATGGTCGGGATGGGAGAGAATGGGAGTCAGATAGGGACCGATTTGAGTTTACATTTGTTTGTAGCCCAATTAACGCGTCTTGCTCTGCAACCACCACGACCTCAAGGCCTGAATACCGTTCCTTCTGGTGCCCCGTCTATCCTCTGGCCAATATGCCCCGCCGTTCGCGTTATTACTCGCTTTTCTCGCCCCCAAGTCTCTCCATGTCTGAGCTCGTCAAGACGACATTGTCTCACGATTCCACCGACATGCTCATCGATAAATGGCTCGAGCACCGCGGCTATGGCCACGATGCATACCACGAGTGGTTCAGGGACGTCCGCGAGCGGAAACACGCGGCTCACGACAAGCAGAGCATTGTATGGAATAAAGGAGACTTTGTCCCTGAGAACATTTTCTGTCGCACAGTCGACACGGGGCGCCTTATTCCGCTTGTGAGTGGTGTATTGTATTTGAATTGACTGCCCCAGTCTGAAACGATGTTAGGATCGGACATGGACGACGCACCTATATCACCACCGGTCCATGCAGGAGCGCAAGCTCCCCATGATGCCCGTAGTATTCACCATGGTTCGTCCTTGGCTTCATTCGATAGCACAAACTCACGTCGCACAGCTCCCCGAACTCATGTTATTGAGGGGCATGCACGACGGCGGCTGCGACGAGATCTTCATCATTGTCACCGACCTCAAGCGCCAGGAAATGGACGACGTCACCGCGTTCTTCAAGCTCGTCTGCCAGAACACCTTCGGCCGCACCTGCAAGCCGAGCGTCGAGCGGCAGATCCAGCACGACCACATGCGCATCACCCACACCCTCGCGCGCCAGCGCCGCACGCCCTGCTTCCCCCAGATCGACCTCACCTTCCGTGCGCTCCTCTACGAGAAGCGCCCGCGCTTCCTCATCCTCTTCTCCCACCAGACGACCTCGTACTCGCAGATCATCTTCACGCACCGCTCGTACGTCCCCTCCGCGGACCTCTTCTTCGACTACCCCACCGGCTGCCCGAACCCGTGCTGCACCGACGACTGCGAGATGATTCGCTTCCCGCGGCGCGGCCCCGAGGGCGCGCAGGTGCTCGACATCAAGCGCGGCGGGCGGTACGGGAAGCGCATCAAGCGGCGGCAGATGTGCAACTGGATCGACTGCGACGTGTGCTTCAACACCGAGGGCGTCGCGATCGGGAGTGGCAGCGACGGGAGCACGGAGGGCTCCGAGAGCAGCGGCGAGTCGGGCCGCGTCAAGATCGTGAGCCAGACGTGCAGCAAGTGCCGCCTCGTCAAGTACTGCTCGCTCGACCATCAGCGCAAGGACTGGGACGAGCACAGGCGCGTGTGCTCCAAAGGCCTGTTGTAGGATGGATGGCTTTTTTTTTTGAAGGACTGCTATGACACGCCACGACGTACACTTACCTACTTATTTGGTCTTACCTGCTTGGAGCGCTTCTGTTGTATTATACGCAGTATTATCGCACAATTAGTGCGGCTGACGACCGTTTCTCGAGTTTTATATCTGCCCGATGCAAGATTCATGTACACCACCCTTGCCCGTCGACCTTGAATCTAAGTACCGCTCCAGCCGGTCAGTGGACTGCCTTGAGATTTCACCCAGGTAATACAGATGAGGCTGCAACTCATCGACATCCCCATGGCCAACTCCACTTGACTCTAGCATCTACCGTGATTATATTGATTCTATATGCATTATTGTATGAATTCTCTTGTACATGATACATAAGGCTGGTGCATGCTAAGCTTGTCTCTCTACGGAGTATGGGAGCGACAGTGCGGAAGGGTTGTGCATCGGGCGCCTCGCCTCATCCGTGGACGGGTTGGACGAGTAGCGCGAGGGGACACAGCTGGGTCTGGGGGGAGGGGGATGGTTTAGTAATTCATTGGAACAGACCACTGGCAAGTGCGGACGTACCTAGGACCTGGGGCGGAAAGGTCGTCCTTGGACCCGGACGCCGCCTCCGGATCCGTGTTATTCACGAGCATACCGGGGCTGTACGAGCTGAGCATAGACCGCGCCTCGGGTGTGCCCCCGCGCCCGTCGAGCGAAATCACCGCCGTCCCCGCGCCGTCTCGCGCGCTAACGACGAACACGGGCCGCGACTGGGAAACGTGCACCGAGTTCGTGGGGAGCTGTTTATTGCGCTGGACGAAGTTGACGAGGATGGTGAGCGAGTACACGCGGCCCATGATGGCGAAGAAGGTGCCGAAGACTGCGAGGGCGTTAGGGGGCGGTGCGTATACGCGGTGGGACACGGACTGTTACGGTTGAGGGACTGCACGATGGTGCTGATCATAGCGAGTAAGGTGACGGCAGCTACGACGACGCCCGTTGCCAGGGCATTGATGCACACGGAGCGGATAAGGCTATGGATAGCAGGCGTCAATAACAAAAAGGTTTTCGTAATGCACAGACACGCACTGTTTCGTGGACCGCGACATTGGACGTATTACGAGCAGGGCGCGGACCATGCTCAGCGCGATCAGCACGTCTACCACTGTACATATTATTGCAGCAATTCTGGGAGACGTCAGATCTTTAGAACATGGCAAGGATGGCAAGGCTTTACGCAGTCTGGGCAATGTCAGATATGGGAGCACGAATAACGTAGGGATGCGCACCACGGTGAATCCGTTGATGGCCATACGCTCTCCGTGTGGTCCGTGCAGCGCAACGGTGGATATCGCCAGGGCTAGCTATGAATGGTAGACATTAGATACTTGGAAAGACGAGTGAGCTTGAGCGTACATGCGTCACCGACAAAAGCATGATGCACGCGCTCCATAGGGTGTTTTTGGTTCTGGGATTGGGGGCAATTAAGAGAGGATGCTGTACATGTTAACGAGCACGTACACCATCCAATATCGATGCTTCAAAAATTGTTAGGACATTGAATTGAAATTATAGGGAAACATACAAGCAAGAACGTCTGCTCTATCAGGGCAGAGAAAGCGGTCGAGATAAGGAGCACGGAGATCGGCCATGTTAAATTTTTCGACTCGACCAGAACAAGGTACACGTTGGCGCAAATGGATAGCGATCCCACCGCATCGTTGACGAGGAAGACGACGAACCCGTAATGAAAGTGGCGCTCCAGCTTCCAGCGCCGCATGTACATGACGCAAAGCGCGACCTCGAGCGTGAAAAGTACCGCATTGCACCACGAGCCCGCGAGTAGGCTTCTGCAGAAATTGACTGTTTCATGCGCGGCGGATTTGAGGAAGAGATGGAACATACGAAACCACTGCCCGATGATTCTGGGCGTCCATCGTTGACGGACGGCCGGCCTCGCTGGCGGCGGGGGAGAAGAGCGCACCACGAAGTCCGAAGCTGAGGATATGTCAAGTAGTTTCAAGTAGCATGTGTGCAGGATTCGCGTAGGCGGAGATCTTCCGCATCATCACGGTCGAGTTTGATGTGCACAAAAGGCAAGTGACGACACTGGAGAGCATTCAACTGGTCACCGATCGACATTAATGAGGGCGGGGTCTGCGACGAAGGCAGTCTGAGAAGGTAGCGCTTGCGGCTCTGTGCACCCAAGAGAAAAACCAGAAAAACCGAGATCCGCTTGAAAGCTGACAGGGGACCAGACTTGGGGGTTTATTTCTTGTGAGCGGCCTATTGTCATGAAGTTGACAGCTTGGAACTGCTCGGATTACTTACGCAGCTTGTCGAGTGGTTGGGAAATGGCTGTGTGCTCAAGCTAAGTTTGACTCCGAGTCGGATCAAGCGTCGCCGCCCGACGGCACCAGACGGCACTGCCAGCTTGTCTTGACGTCCACCTCCACCTTGTCGCCGCTTTCTTTCCTTTCCTTTTTGCCGGTCCTTTACTCTGCAGATTCCTCCATGGACTGCCTAGATGTCTGTTACAAGAAAATTGGCCAAACACCTGTTCATCTGAACGTCTATGCGCCTGACTTGGAGTCGCAATCCCCTTACCCTCGTTTGCCTGCGGTTGTCTACTTTCACGGCGGTGGTCTCACTGTGGGGAATCGCACTAGCTGGTTTCCAACTTGGCTGAAAGGTCGGATGTTTCCTTTGCATGTTTTCTTGCCCGTTCAACCCACCCAAAGCTCGCATGGTTGCTGCTGGATTCATCTTCATCTCCGCCGACTATCGCCTTCTTCCCAGCTGCACGGTTCATGAAATAATCGACGACATTAAGGATCTTTTCTTGTATCTGGCCCAGGAGGATCTATGCTTTACTGCGGATGGCGTCCGTTTCGGCGTCGATCCCACCTCTCTCGCGGTTGCGGGCTCTAGCGCGGGAGGAATGTGTGCATATCTGGCCGCCATACATGCATCCCCAAAACCTAAGGCAGTGCTTTCAATGTACGGCATGGGGGGCAACGTTTTTGTAAGTCCTTATTTCCGGTCACGTACCCCTGTTCTGGGCAGTGCTAATGGCTTTCAGACCCCTCAGTGCCTAAGTGTAAAAAAAGAAGTGTTCTTTCTCGGACGCGAGCTTCTAGATCCAAAAGACTTTGCCGAGCTCGTCTATCCTAGATGCAAGTCCCTAGAAACAATCACCGACTCGGAGTTGGCGTATCACCCGCCGTCCTCGCCGACTCCCGGATGGCCCGCCAATCCGCGCATGCCCCTTCCTCGCCTGTACCTCCAGCTCGGTGTGATGGTCGATTATTTTACAGGCCAGCACGAGCCCAGCCTCTCCGCGCAACTTCGACCCCTGCTTAAAACGGTAACCGACCCGGACGCCCTCCACGACGCGATGAAGGCGCGCATCCCGCTCGAGCACCACGCGGTACTCCCGCAGCTAAACGTCACCCCGGAATTCCCCCCGACGTTCCTCTGCCACGGCGCTGACGACACCGCTGTCGCCCTTGTCGAGTCAGAGAATATGCACAGCTTGCTGCAGCGCGCAAGGGTGCCTGTGCGGCTCCTTGTGATCGAAGGCGCGACTCATTCGCTTGACTATGCCCCGAATGCGGAGGAGCTGTATGCCTCGCATTTCGACGAGATGGCCGAATTCTTGAGGAACGCGTTGACGGCCTAGGTGGTTGGATAGATGGATTTCCGGGACATTATTTTGGAGTTTGCTTGACTATCTTAGATGAGCATAGATGTAAAGTAGCGTTGAGCGCAGCTTCCCATGAGGACTTGCAGGAACGGGTCGAAGAAGACAACCGAATCGTCGAAGAGAAAGTCAACATCACTTTATATGAGTCGAGCAAAATAAACAACAAAGGGCATGTAACTGTCCTCATTTCTTCGTTGAATGTGACGAGAAGTCGTCTTACTTACCTCAGCGCCACACATCTATGGGTCTCGTCAATCCAGTTGGTCAACGTCTACAAAAGAACACTCGCCGTTCGTGGTAAAGGTTCCACTGGACGGAGACGTAAACTCGTTGTTTGGGTCAGACTCCCAGGAAGTCAGTACCCCGTTGAATTTGCGGATGTACTTGTACTGAATGTCGCTCGACGCCGGGACATTAACCGTAACTGCTTGCAAGTCAGCCGCCTCGTCGTCCACAATACAACCCAAAAGTTGAACACGTACTGCTCCAGGTCGGGTAGTTGGCGGGCGACAGGATCAGTGCATTGTCCGGGGACCAGTCCTCCAGCGAGTCGACGTTTCCGGTGATATAGATGTCCTCTGCACAACAAAAATAAACCGGACGGATCAGGACACGCAAGCCAACATGGTTGAGCAAAATAAACGCACCCCCGACGACGGTGGTAGCGACGACGTTGAATGTCACAGCGACGGTCCCGGTAGGCGGAGTTCCACCACCTCCTCCGCCTCCGCTAGTCTGGCAAGTGGTGGGAACGGTGAGCCCCGCCGCGCCCCATCCCGGTGACGTTACTCCCGCACGCGCGCCGAACATTGTGAGCGCCGCCGCGTAGCTCCAGGTGAGGTCGACGGCACTGGCAGGGACACCGCTGTCGCGGCTGAATTGTTCCGCGAGTCCGCCATTCGAGGGCTAAACATTCGCTTCAGCACGGACAAATGGGCGCGAACATACGAAGTAGATGTACGAACCGTAAATTTGGCGTGAATCGCAAGGAATCCGTCAGCGAACGTCTGGACTGCAGAGACCAAGCTGGTGAATGTTGACGTCGAGGAGGCGTAGGTGCCGACCGCCACCGAGGGTGAGAATTGCTGGAAGAAGGCCAGCGAAACCGACGTTACATTTAGCGATCCTTGGGCCTTCCACACAATCAGGGCGTCGTAAAGCTGCTCAGCGACTGCCGCAGTAGCAAGGTACCAGGGCTGCAATAAGATTGTTCAACCAAGACTGATTCGATGTTGCTGAGATGCTGACTGACATTACCGCCCATGTAGGAATCCTCGGGGTACCTTCCAGTTGCAACGGCTGCGTTGGACGCAATTCCGCTGTTGATACTGTAAATGGATCGGAAGGAGTCGACATAAGCCTTCAAACTCGACAAAGCCCTGTCAGAGCAGGGTTGGAAGGTAATTGCATCCTAACAAAAATCTTTGGTTGGAAGATAACCAGAGAATTGGAGCAATACGCACGCAACCGGCAGCAGGGTCGAAAGTGTGGATGGAAGCCAAAGCCGTGTTGGCGTCTTTCCCGGATCTCCCTCCGCCCGTGTTCGCAGTGATGTATCCGCCGGTCGGGTTCCAGTAGGATTGGAGGAAGCACAGAATATTCGCAGCTTGGGTGTTGTAATTGCTGACGACCGATGTTTGCCCTAGAGTGGTCGCGAGCGCCGCACCCTCACGCAGAGATCTGTGCTGGACAGCTGTCGTAAAGAAAGAAGAGGAAGATACCTCCTCCCAGAGGTCGAAGCTAATTGAATAAAATAGATTACTGGGAGTCATTTGAACCGAAGACGTATGGAGCGTACGTAGTTTGATTCCAGTCAGCGGCAACGTAGTCGAGGTCGAGCTTGATTGTTGGCCAGAGATTAGCCACAACATTCGACACGCTTGTGTTTTTGAGCAGCCAGTTGGCGTATTCGATCATCGCCGTGGCCCGAAGAGCAGGGCCATCTGTCGGACAGGCGTACGCGTCAACACATATATTTACGCGTTAGAATTCGGCGCACCTCGCTGCGGACTAAACACATGGTCGAATTTAAACAATTGAAGTTCAAACACAGTTGCATTCAATCCTACCGTCCCCATGCCGCTGTAAAGGCCGTCTCATCAATATTGAACTGCGAAATGCACCGTTGAGAACAGAAATCCACGAGAAATGAGCAAAATTACGTGAGGCTCCCCGAGTCCGCCGGTGGATACGGTTCCACTAGGGTTAGAGACCTGTTGTAAGATCTGCTCAGCCGTGACAAAATTCTGGATTTGGCCCAGCAGCGTCGTGTCTGCTCCGGAGGTAAACCTGGCCATAAGGTAGATTAAAACAAAATATATCGCGGATTTTCGTATAGATTCACTTACTGGTCGATGATGGTCTTGAACACCAGGGAGGAGTCCCGAGTCCAGGTAAAAAGATAGTCGGGATTACTTGTGCTGGGGCTGGCGATGACCACTCCGGCCTGACGGGTATTTAAGATGCGGCCAAAAATAGAGCGCATCCGAATAGCCTACCTTCGCGCCTTGGGACTTGGAGCCAGAGGGACCGATGTTGGCGAGGAGACCCGCTTTGGCGATGGGCGACTCGGTGGCGATGTAAGCATCGACCGACGTCTGCGCCACGACAGAGACGCAGACAGAGAGGGCACAAAGAAAGACGGTACGCATTGTAGGTAGTGGTAGGTCTCAGGCTTGAACCCTGGAGTGAAGCGCAACAACGCGCCGCTTTTATGCAAACTACGTGTTGTCGGACACAATAAAAGAGTTGCTGTAAAAATGGACACTGGACAAGGTATAGCGTGGACGCGGTTCGCGTGATCCAGCTTCTCTGCGATGATCACAGAATGAGTAGGCGATGACCAGAATAGTTTGATAATTCAATGGGAAATTTGGAGCAGGCACAGAACACTGTGATATACGGACCTTGTGTCGGCAATCCTATCCTATCCTATCCTATCCATCCTGAAAAATCCTGACCGTACCAAGTACACCATGATGGGCGTGCGTGACAGTTTGGGATATCCAAGTGCGCAAGCCTTTGCAGACCCGAAAGTAATGCGTCGCGAAGAAAAAAGTCAACGGCTTTGACGTCATCTTGGTTTTGACGAACAGCGCTTGTTTCCGGTGCTTTTTGCAACAAGATTACACGATCGGCCATCCCGGTATTACTGGAAGTTGGTGGTACCACAGTGGTACCTTCGACATTCGTTTGGGATTGAGGGTTCGTTTCGAGATTGAGGTTGAACCTCAGCTCAGATCATATGTAAGCACCTGCTCTATCGCTGAATAATTATAAGACAGTCAACAATGGACGTTCGAAATAAGGAGCAGTTCACTCACACTGTTGAATGTTCGGGGAACGCTAGTCCCATTAGGACATTGGCGGTACAAAATCGAGCCTGCATGAACGAAATAAGGTCGATCGTGATCCATGATAGAACCAGAAGGTCTTCCTCCAAGAAGAGAACCCGCGGCTTTCCCGGGGGAAAATGAGATACGAAGATTTCGATAAGCCGTGCATGGCGAAGACAGGTGATAACTGGCCCGGTAAAGTCTTTCCCGGAGTTTTGCGTCTGGGGTTGGGGACCACTGGTGTGGGCGAAGAAATCGAGAGTTTCCCTGGTCTGATTCTTGAATTAGACATTCCTGACGTGGCTTTGAGGGCCAGTGCTGCGCATGGCAAAACGAGTTCCATCGGGTTTCCTTCTACTTTAATTTGCATGACTCGACCAATAGATGCCCTTGCATTTGTGGGCTACGAAACACGAAAAAAAAAATCGATACTTGTGATCGTACAAAAACCAACCCAAAATAGGACACCCCGTCGTAGGCAGCATTCTACAGAAAACAAACACACACACAAAAAAACCGACCCCTCGCCCAACAGAAAGTACTTGACGACCACACGTTCCACGACACAAGTAGCCTTGTGCAGCCATCCGTTGGATTTTTATTTGCCGTACATTCATTCCATGGCAGCACGGTACCGTTGCCGACCTCTCGCCCTTCCTTCGGTCGGGTTTTGGTCGGCTCCAGTCCCTCGCGAAGCAAAACATGTTGGCCGGCCATAAATTACTTGGAACAATTCGCAACACCTGCTAATCTTCATCAGCAGCCAGCCATCGTCGATTGGGTTGCTGTAGATTCCATGCCAGCTCGGGACCCTCGCCCGACATCTCGCCCTCCCTTCGGTCGGGCTTCGGTCGGCTCGGGTCCCTCGTGAAAGCAGAAAACACTTGCGTGACGGTCATAAACCTGAAGATTGTCATCCATCAGTACCCAGTAGTCATCGACTCCGTCGTCGTACATTCCATGGCAGCTCGGGACCCTCGCCCGACCTCTCGCCCTCCCTTCGGTCGGGCTTCGGTCGGCTCGAGTCCCTCGCAGAAAACGCTTGCTGGCCATAAATTCCATGGCCCCTAGTGGACCACAAGGATTAGGTACGATCAAGACTGTAGCGGCAGTCGAGGAGCCTGAGATAAGCGAAAGGGACGATAGCGTCTGCGTGAAAACAGTAGGCCGTATCTCGATCCTAGCTGCAACGGCTTGCTGTGTGGGGGGCACGGCCACTAGGGTGCAAGAGGTGGGGACGACTCGCGGGCGACCGGGAAGGGGTAGCTGTGTGGGACAGCGTGCAAAAGGCTTCCGGGCACGTCGGCGGGGTCTGCACCTCTGAGCTCGTGGACCAGCTTTGGGACGGGCCCACGGAGAGCTGGGACGGAGCGCAACGGGCAAACCGCACTATCCACCCAGAGTGACAACTCACCCCAGGTGGTTTGCGCCTCCCCCCCCCCCCCCCCCCCCCCCCCCCCCCCCAAACCAGAGGCGGAGCGATGGGCTCGTGAGTGAAGCGGGAGAAGCGAAAACGGCGGGCAAAAGGAGCGTAGCGAGCGAGAGTAAGAAAGGAAAAGAAGCATCGGGGAGAAATTTGACCAGTGTTGCAGTTGCGTATGCGTTCTTGTACCATCGGTGAGAGACTGGGCGCATGGAAAGGGATTATGGCGCGCAGATTGAGGGGGCAACCAGGAAGAAGCAGAAATGAGCAAGGCAGCCGGGTATGACCAGCACGGTATCCGAAACCGTCACATGCAAGTTTGGCCCTGCCAGCTCATGATCAAAGCTGCGGTCTAATCGTGGCGTGGAAGCGAGCGCGACTCCTGCGGGGAGTGCACAAAATAATGCGAGGTAGTCTTGGCGGAAAATTGGCTTGGGCACGAATGCAATGGTACGCCGAGGCGGTGAAGCGAGAAGCGGAACTAGTCGCTGTGAGCCTATAAAGCTCCGAGCAGATACTCGGTAGATTCTCAGGCGGGACGGGAAACGATGCGGCACGGAACGGACAATGCAGGATCGGCCACAGGTACAAATGAAACGATCCAAGGCATCGGAGCGAGGGAGGGACGGGCGTTGCGGACAATATGAATCAATCCGGGGTACCGGCACGATGGGCGAATATCGAGGTCGCAGGACAAGAAACAACATCGAGGGCTGCGAAACTTGAGCGTACACGGCTCGTGGTGCGCCAAGCGAAACGCGGAGCGAGCTGCACATGTAACCGTGCACGGGGAGAGCGGCGACATCGTGACAGAGGCGGCCTCGGGGTATAAACGGCGACTTTACGGCGGCGTGCACCATATGGACAGAACGAGGACAGAGCGGAAGTTATCGCTCTGCAAGCAGAAGACGGTGCATGGGCGCGGCAGCGAGGACGGAACAAGTAAGGCAAAAGATGCATGCAAGCTCGCGGCACGCGCAGCCGGGGCAGGGCAAGATCACAGAGAAAGAAAACAGAGAATGTGCATAGGCTGGCGAGACAGAAACGCTGTCATGTCCCCAAAGTGTTTGGTGACAGGACTGATTTGAACCTTAGCGAAAATAGTTTACAAGAAGACAACGGTTTGAGGAAAAACACTCACCAACCATGTCAGAGGCAGAATTGTTGGAAAAGTCCACAATGGCTCCACAGTGACTTCACTGCAACACCATCGTGACATCACTAAACCATACCATGAAGTCACTGAAAAGTTGTGACCTCATTGCTCTGCAATGACATGTTCGCTCCACGGTGACTTCACCAAATCATCATAGTGACTTCACCGGTGATATCACTGGAGTTCACTGAACCTACTGCCTCTTGGTGACATCATACAATAGAAATGTATAAATAGGGATGTATTGTAGCTAGAATGAATCATACTTTTTACCACTCATCACTTGCTTTCTGTCAACCCCCAACCGCTCTTGTATTTACTCTTCGAGGGAGTAGATACATCTTTGAATATTACACTAAGCCGATCTTACTGTAATATTCCACGCTTTGAATTTACTTGCTCTACGATAGAGTTTGTGAATTCCACGTTACGTCTGACTTGAACTTGTTTGCTCTTCGAGGGAGTCTTGTAAGCTCACATCCGCCGTCTTTTGAATTTACTTGTGCGACGACCGTATTTGTAAATTCTCCCTGCCTGGCTGATTTCAAGGACACATTAACTTGTGTAATTGAATTCTCTTCTCGTCTGCTGCCGCGCCTCTTGGAATTGTCTGAAGCATTTGTTTTCAATCGGTTTCACAAAGCACTATTCTCACCACCCAATTCTTGTATCATTGCGATCCTGGACGAGAGCTTTGTTTCTGAACGAACTCACTGCTGACGTATATTTCACTTCTGCCTCTGACGAATACTTTGGGTGCTCTTCGCCTGTAGTATTCACCGCCTCGCTCTCCCATAAATTTAATTGTCACTCTCGTTAGGATCTCCCGGCCAGGAATCTTATCAGACCAATTAAATTCCACCCTTCTCTTTCTACCTAACCTCTTTGGAATTCTTACTGACTTGTTCATAGGTCTTCCAAAACCCAACTTCAACACCGGATTCAATTCTTGTGGGAAACTCCTGAACAACGCCGCTTCCGGAGGACCTCACGTTGTGAGGCTGGTGTTGGTGCTA